>VYXD01004745.1:433213-523213 GCA_013397195.1 Hylia prasina | reverse complement strand
CACCTCCAGGAAAATGACAGCCATTAAATATGTACAAAGGCCAGTCCAGGGCCTGTGGCCTCTAGCTTTAAGCTGCTGCCTTTTCTGAGTTATGTCAGGATCAATTTTTTCTAATAGATATCACTTATCCTACATGATAATCAGGCTATCATACTCCATTGATTACATGACAGCCTGATTTAGGTCTGGTCTAGAAGATAAGAAACACAGGGAAATCTCTTGCCTGCATTGTCAGGGAATTAAATTCCTCTTTTGGAACTTTCCCCTGAAGTTATTTCCTGTGTGCAGAAGCCAAGTGAGCTGTGTTGATCAGTTACTCTCCCTCATACACCACCCTCATTCCTTTGTGGAATTGCAGGGAAACAGAGCTGAGAACTTGAATCCAGCATTTTTTTGGTCATCTGAATTGTGGAAAGGCAGTCTGAGTCCGTTAGCCCTGATTGCTGTTCCAGTATGAGGTTTTGGTTCATTTTGAAGGCTCCACTAGACTTGGGAACCATTGTCTTTAGGAAGGTCCCTGTTTTGGGGTCAGGGTTGGATGAACACCAAGTGTGATAAAGCAGAAGTGCAAAATGTCATCTTCTTTATGTATGACCCCAAATACCACATTTGGGTTTCTATTTACAAGGTTTTCTTGAGATATCTTGTTTGTGGTACTGTGCTTATTGTGGTGCTGCGGTTGAGGTTCCCTGTTTTTCAGGGTATCCAAAAAGGCTGAAGGAAGGCACTTGTGTCTGAAATATCCAGAAAACCATTCCAGTGCTCTCTGCTGAATGAGAACTAAGTAGCTGGAGTCACACTGGTGAAAGCTGAGGAAATGCCCTCCCTTGTCAGGGATCCTGTAAACTCTTACCCAGGTGCTCATGCACCAGCTTCTACTTCCCATAAGGGCTGGAATTAATTTTGTAATCTTCTTCTGTGAATAGTCTTTTGGTCTGTGGGTCCTGCTGTAAGACTTAGAAAGGAGAGAAAAAAGGGGAGAAAATTGACCAGCCTGCTTATATTTCAGTATGCAACTGTTAAGGTTTTTAACTTATTGCTCATTCAGATTCCAAGCTAAGAGTATGTTGATTTTCAGAGTGAAATAAAAATTGTATATCCAGATGTGATGTTGGAGTAGCTATGAAATACATGTGCCATTATTGCTTTTTTGCATACAGTCTGATCTTATAGTTCCTTCATCTTTCAATTTGTGCTTCCAAGCAAGAGTGTAATAATTCTCAGTCTTTACTGACAATTTTATTATAACTACAGATCAAATATATATGGGAGTTCTGTGGGTTTAAAGTAGTTTGATTTTACCACAAAACAATTTGTAAACATAGCAAAGCTCTAATTTCAAGTAAGAGGGTGAGAAACTGATTTTAGATGTTGAAGAGCATACTGGTGTTCACTGGGGAACCTCTGGTTTCTCTTTTAAGGCCCAGTAAACTTTGTTTTCTGTAGCTCTTATAGCCTTTTGTTATGTGTTTATTTTGAAATTTATAAAAGATCAAGGTGCTAGAGATCACATCAATGTATAGGAATAGATAAAACAGTAGTATATATATTATATATAATATATATAAATAGAAATACTAAAGAAAATGCTACAGTATGATTCAACTATCAAACAAATCAAATCTATGTTTCATGTGAGAAAATACAATGAAGTCCAAATATTATGGGGAAAAAAAGGCATTTTTGTTTCACTAAGGTGTACATGTTAAATAATCAAAGGATTCAACATGACAATATGGTTATAGATAGTTATCTTAAGTGCCTTCTGTGGTGAGAAACCGAAATTAAGAACCTGAACAAAACATGATACATGAAAGTGCAGGTTCTACAAACACTGGGTTGCTTATTAAAACTACTTTGATCCCTCGTTTCTTTGATATCCTAGGTCTTATAAAGAATTCACTTTCAGGGGTAAATATAGGTAGTTCAGAGAGACTTTATGACATACTGTACATACTGCTCTTTCAGAGACACTTTTTAATTACTTAAAGAAAAAATGCAGCAAGAGAAAAATGCTGATAGAGTAACTATCTACTGATGTTAGTTTTTAACTGCTGATTATTTTGGTGTAACCTATTTGAATATTTCTCTTCTCAGAAGCAGGTCAGGCTTGAGAATCTGAACATATCTGCTAAGATTCCAGATTAGCAGGATGAGACATTGGTTCACACAGCAGATGGGGTATATGCTTGTCCCTAAAAAGATAATACATTTGCTTGCTTCTCAAATACTACCCAAGCACCTCCTGGAAACGCTGAATTTTTTTGCTGCTGTTCACTACCTTGGTTCACTGAGCAGGACTGCAGGGAATTCTCAGAGAGGAATCAATATTATTAACGTTTATTCTCTTTTTCTAATCATTTTGGGACCCACTTTTCTAGTCACTGAGGCCTGCATGAGGCTGGAGGTATTTCCAATGAAAATACATAATTCTGCTTTCAAATACACTGATTTGTTTTTTAGTTTTGTTCTTTGACACTACTGTCAGCAAATCCAGGGCAATGTTATAGCCCCTGCACAGACTCTTGTGTTCTAGAAATGTGGGCTTGGATCTGACTTTTGTGTTGAGGCTTTTCTGTAAAATGGGCAGATGCTAAACCTGGTGCTGTGATGTGGGGCTGAGTGCTGGGAAAGATCAAGTTCAGGTAACAGACCATGCTCTCTTTGTAATGGGTAACTACACTGCAAGCCAAACCTTTATTTTATAAACTTCAGTGGGGTAGACTTCTAGCAGCCCAAAAGCTTCAACATACCTTTTTACACCTAGGAATGTTAAAGGATACCTTTTAATAAACCCCATTTCCCCAATTTTGAATGCTATGTGGATGAACGGGTATGGCTTGTGTTAATGTAATGATTATCAGGTAACATAAAATATGGATTTGAAATGAACCAGTGAAATAGAATCTTTATATGCCTTGGGTATTTAGGGGAAAGGGGCTTTTGTGTCATTTTGGTCAGAGGAGCTTGAAAATGAAATTAAAAACTATAGGACCTGAAGCTGGGTGCTGAAAACACATTGCAGTCAGATCTAATCTCTGATACAAAGTGCAGTTGTATTTTGACCTGCATATTTTTGGCTTTAAGGTATGGTTGGGATGCTCAGTATTTTCTTGAGTTAAAAGTGCCAACCAAATGAAAATTAGGAATCTCTAGAATTTGCTCAAGTGAAAATCCTGAACCACTTTTGTTAGATCAGTTCTGTTTCTTTCATGACTCCTTTTCTTCTTTCTCTCTCTCTCTCTCTCTTTTTTTTCTTCCCCCCCATAATTCTAATCTGCAACTTCTAGTGGGCAGGGATACAAAATGCACATCATTTTNTTAAAACTAAAAATGTAAAGCAACTTCAGATTCCAGACAAAAGCATTTATTAATGATACAAATGTACTCACACTGTCAGGCATATTGGTACTGTCAAAAAAATTGCCGCATTACCAGAGATGGTTCATTCTGAAAATGGGACTGTTGCAGTGCTGAATTTTTTCCCCCTTTCAATATAGGTACCTTATTAAACTAGTATTTTTCTACTAGATTTTCCTGGGACTTTTTTTTTTTTTTAATTAAAGAAGTTTAATTAACAGATGACAAATACAGTCTGGAAGGATCCTCATGTTTCCAAAACCCAAACAGTTCCCTCAGTGCAAGTTCATTTGTGATTTCTTTACAAGGCAGAGCTCTGGTTCCTTTGCTCTAAATTCCATTTTCCAGTTTTGAGCTGACAAGACTGTCAGCAGCAGAACCTCTGACACCCAAATGAGCAGCTCTAATTCACCAATTACACCCAGGGGTATTTGGTGAAAGTGCAAATCTCCACACAACACTTGCCAAGGCATATGTCCCTATCAGAGACCTCAGCATCTTTGTGAAATGCTTTCACATGCAAGAGAATCTCTGCAGAGTCCTCCCTGCACATAATCCTAAACCTTAATCCACACTTGAAAATAAAGTATAACTTATTTCTTGTTTTTATTCACTGCATGTGAATGTTTTTATTCACTGCATCATGCTGCCTTTCATTAATCAATTACCTGTCCAATAACCTGTTGCATTTAATTGATCTATTAATCTAAAGGGTAACTATGACTTAGTTTAGTGATATTTTGAAATCCATGGGAACATATTTGTCAAAGTTTTGTGAATCTGCAAAGCACTTCTGTGATCAACCCACGTTATCTAATGCAATTTCTGTAATAATTTAAATTTATGATTTCCATACTCAATGTGTTTAAAATTAATTAATGAATATCCTTTTGGAGATTATTTATAGATTTGTAGTAGCATTGTGTATTTTTTATGTTACAGTTCTTGGAATGTTACTATTAAACAGGTGTCTGTGTTCCCTCCTTAAATCTTCCAATGTTTTTGTGGATAGTAGGTGATGGACAGGTAGAAAAAAAGGAGAGTTTTAAATCAAGAAGACGATTTTCTTATTTTTAAATTACAAGCTCTACTTTCCATCTTCAATATCTTATTATGATCAAGAATTTAAGATCTCCCTTTGAGAGACTTTTATATTAATAAACCATTTCAGGCATGTTTAACCACCCCACATATAATAGATTTCCTTCAGACACAGAAGGTATAAAAATTTTCCTTGGGTTGTTATATCACTGTTAGACTATGAAAGCTCCACATTAATTGAGACTCAAAAACACATATAATTTGTCATTTCCAGGTGGAGGGGAACCAGAACAACCTCCCTGTAAATGCAGTCCTGCTTGGGGTAGTCTTTGGAGTGTGCTTCACTCTCTTTTTTCCTCTTTTATTTAAGTGACTTAGATCAAACATTCAAGCACCGTCTGTAACAAATATTGTTTCCTGGCCTAAACAGATAATTGCCCTTCTGGATGTATAAAAGATGTCTCATGGAGCAAAGTGAAATATCATTAATAAAGGAGAATGATTTACTCACGAATTCTTCAAGAAGTAAGATTAATAAGCCATCCCCTGGTGTTAGATATAATCTTCAGATCTCTCTTCACTGCATGAGTTATTTTTGCAACAACTGCACTATTCAATCATTAATCATTACACTCAGTGAGCAGTTTATCTGTGCTAATGTGCATGCTATACACAATCAACAACTCTCTTACACTTGAAGAACGAGGAGGAGGAAAAGTAGGCACTACAGTGTGATGTGAATGAAATAAAATGAGGCTGCCATATGATACATTCGTTTTCATTCCAGATATAGCAACTTCAGTTAGAAGGTATCTCTTTCCTAATGAAAGCAAGATTGCATTTCAATGTGGAGTAATGCTCGTAAGGGAGAAATCGTGTGTGGGCCTTAAAAATACATCTGTTGTCTTACCTATTCTTGTGAGAGTGAAGGAGCCACAGCTTTGGCTCTTACCTGTGTGCCAAGAAGGTAACCTGCGTTCCCCAGAGCAGTTCAGCTATGCTAGCACTGAACTCCATGTGGGCTAATTTATCTTGAATTTAAACCTATTTTTATATGGTACAAGCCTGAGCATAGACCACTCCAGAGATGAACTGGGGAGGGGATGAGAACTGCTTTGTTTAGCAGTTGTTGGATGGCTTTTGGAGCCTGTATGAACCCTGTGGGTGTTGGCAGTGTGTGTAAGGGGGGTGCATAGCAGGTCCCCCTTTGGTTTTATTAGTAAAAATGATACGGCAGTAAAGTAAGCATTTTACATACCAGAGGGTTTTGTCATAAGTAATAGAGCTGAACTCCATTAGCAGTGACAGAATAGTGCAAACCAGTTTGGAGTTTGTCTTCCAGTGAATTTGTCTCACTTTTGCTTCATCTTTACAAAACTGATTTGCCAGACAGCTAATGAAATAGGTAGTAAAACTGTCATCAAAGAAGAGACTCATAAGTTCGAGATTTAATATTTCTGATCTACCTGGACCTATAATTATAATAAAGTAGTAAAAATTGTTAGCTTCATACAATCTGACACAAATGTGAAATTCATCTCTTATTTTTAAATCCAATTAGTTTTCATATACAAATACCAACGCTATGCTAGATACACAAATGAGTTTAATTTATTTCTTCTACGTACTAGCAATAAACATTTCTATTATACTTCTATTTTTCTTATTGTAGATGCTGACAGAAACCTGACAATGCAGTTACAGCTATATAGCTGGATCAAGTGTTTATGATTAGGAGCTCATTGTGTTATCTAACAAAAAAAGCAGTGGAGGGAGAATGGGGCAAGGAAACACCAATCCAGTCTCTAAAGTCAGTGACTCTCCAGGTAATCCTGCACCTTGAATGTGGAGAGAAGTGTGGGATGGGTTGAGATGAGATGAATCCTATGTGGGCAAGTCCAGTGAATGGAAAAAAAGCGTGGACGAAATGTCAAGTTTAGTTTGGCTCTTCTCTGTCCCTGAGTAAAGTTTTTGGTGAGCGAAAGAGCTCAAGACTTCTGTAATGGAAAAAGATGGTCTGAGGGAAAGTGAAAACACATGGTTTTAAGTGATTGTTAGCATTTTAGAGAGATAGCATAAAATAGGGAGGGGGACAATTAAACCTAGGAAATAGCTGTTGCATTTGCACATCACATTATCTTGAAGTAATTGAAAATGTTCCATTGAGCTTGGTTTTTTTTCAGTGGAGAACTTATTAAAAAACATTTTATTGAAGCCAATATCTATGTATCAGGAGTCTTTCGTAATGACTGGATATTGCTTAGTAACTGGAAAGGAAATTTCATAATATTTGTTGCCTTAAATGCCAGGCTCACTTCTCATGAAGGATCTCCAAGTGCTCCATAAATATTCATTAATGCAGTAGTAGAGCAGTATTCTCATTGTGGAGTTAAAGCACGAGGCACAGTGTGTAATTCTGAACTGGCTCTGGGGAAAACCTGTTGGTACATGCTAAGGTCCTACAGATGAGAGAGTTCAAGCTATTTTTTATCCACTGGTTTTGGTGAGAGCATTCCCAGCCTCTCACTGGTTTGGAGGGCTGCTCGGTCACCTGTGCGTCCTTCAGCGCCAGCTCTTTCTGCACACCAGCGTTGCTTTGTGCCATGTCAGAAGGGCTCTCTGAGCCAAAAACCTCTGCAAAACCACTATTCCCTTCTGGCCTCAGCTGCCACCAGAGGGACAGGGCAGGAATCAAAGCTTAAGTTTCTGATGTATCTTGTGTAGCTGCAGTTTTGAGCTGGGAAACATCTACCTATTTCTGGCATTATGACTTCTTCTGCTGTCTAATTAAATGAGAGCGTATACTGTCTTTCCTTGATTTCATATTTGAGAGATTTTTCTTACTGGTTAAATGCCTTAGGAAAATTTAACTGGGCATGCTTAATTACTCTGGGAAGACCTGACTCCTTCCTGGTGATCTACCTAACCCCAATAGCCCCAACCCCAACTGAGCAAAATGAAAAATGGTGACAGCATCTCCATTTTCAGTAGGAGTGGTGGAACTGGCTGTTTCTCCCTTCCCGTGGATGTGATTGTCATATAACTGTCATGTTACGTGTTTGTCTAGCTTCTACCAACACCCACCCAAAAAGTGTGATAATTAAATGTGCACTGCAGCTATTGAATGACCTCCCAGTTACACAGGAACGTGCCCTAGTTTGGATCAAGGGCAGCTTTCAGATCTGTCAGGTTTATGGTGGGTTCCCACAGCAGCACCAAATCCCTGTTTGTGAACGAGAGAATCCTAGTTTGTTTCATATTTACAAACCACACTGTCATTACCACTGATGCAGTATCAGCTATGATAATTATCACTGTGCCTTCAGCTTCAACAGAGCAGACATTTGTCTGATCCATGTGGAGGGCTGCCAAGTTGGCTTGTGGTACACTTGCTGAAATTAGATGGCTTTTTTCAGCTTGGATTGCACCAACACCCACTCATGTTAACTGTGAAGGAATTAGTGTGGTTAAAATGACATTTCTTATGTTGTCTTATGAAATTTGAGTTCTGAATTATGAATTACAGTAATATGACTTCTGTTTCATTTAGTGACTTGGTGGAATGTAGCGTTAAGATATTTTGACCTTTTTTGGCAATTGTAACTTGGAGAAGGTGGTAGCTGTAGATAAAATTAGAGGATACTCTCATGTTAACAAAATTAAGGTTGCAAAGTTTGGTTTTACAAAGTAAACTTTTGCTCTTCCAAGCTGCCTGGTGGTCTGCTCTAGTTTGTGTTTTTTTCCAATACACTACCTAAAAATCCTTTCCCTTAATTTGCTTTGAGAAAACCTTATTTAAGGCGAATTTTTGCTGTGGATTAATTTTGATTCATTTGCAGAAAATAGAATCTATCTGATAGTCAGAAGAGCACTTTTCTCTAACAAGATTAGTTCACGTCCACATGTGGCAATAGTAAGGTTTTTGAGGGTATTTAGCACTGTCCTCTTTTCTTCCAACTGAAGATTCATGAGTGTTTTTGCCAGTGGCTTTCACGGGAGGATGATTAAGCCAATGCTTCTGAAAATCCCATTGGGGCATTTTTCCATGTAATAGTCCAGGACTGAGCCACATGGAGAAATCAAGGCATCTGTTTCATCTCTATACTTGAGAATACCTCTCAGCAGCCAGAGAGAGGCAGAAGGGAGAAAAAAATAAATCCTGGTTGTGTGAAATCTCGAGAAATAGGTTTGTTGGTCAATAATTCTGGAAAGATGGCTTTATTTTTCTAAGTCAAGTCAAAATATAGATGTTAGGAGTTGCCTTTCCCAGTCCAGTCACTGGAGGAGGTCTTACAGCTCCCTGCTACTGAGCATTGAGTCTCAGATAAAATAAATGCACACATTGGCTTGACCTCATGAGTTTCCTTTATGGTTCATTTTCATCACTGTCCTTTATGCTGGTCTCTGTGGGATCCTGGAGCCAACCCAGACTAAGCAGCAGAGGAAGGGCAGGGTGTCCCTTGTGGGGCTGTTACTGCTGCAGCTGAGCAAAGCCCCTTAATGATTCCAGTAGATTTGCCTGGGCTTTACAGTGGGAGAAAAATTCACCCCGCAAATAAAGAGCGATGGCCTGTGCAGCTCACAGGGATACATGGGGCAACTTAATTATGTTCAGCACAAGTTCAAGCAATATCTGTAGGTAACATATGTGACTTCAGAGCCAGAGGCTCAGAAAAGTGGGTTTTATATTTTGGTGGGCTATAAACTTGCAGATGATAGCAGGCATTAATCTAGTTAACACTAAAAGCAAGTTCATCAGTTATCCTATGGAAAATACAGTTGTGTCCTATAGTTGACATCAATCACTGGAATGGATCAATGTTTTTCAATAAGAAAATGAACAAAGATATCATTTCTTGCCAAAAGGATATTTCTACTGGAAATGGCGGTTACTGGCAACCTTTTTGTTTTCATTGAAAACTCCAAGACTGAAAATTCTTGATTTCCATCCTGTCAGTTAAAACACAAAAACTTCTATAAAAATACTTTAGTGAAAGCATTGTTCTCATAAATCATTTTTATGAGAACTGAAAACATTTCCTGTTCAACTTAGTGGTTTTTAAATTTAGACTTTTTACCTATGCTTTTCCTCTCGGTGGCTTGTGCCCTGCTGTCACTGAAGCACTGTGACACGGGTGGCTGTTCCAGGACATGCCGTGTTGACGATGCCAGATTGTCAACACGAATGCTTGGAAAGTGCAGGAGCACAAATTCAGATTCAGTTGTGTGAAACTTCCGTGGGTTAACTTCACTGTTGTTCCTCTGAATTCATGGAGTGTAACGGGCCATGAATCAGTAATTTTCATTCACAAAAGGACTTGTTGTATATATTCAGGTCCTCGTAACAGTGCTGTAAGCAGCATTGCCTATTAAGCTTTCTAAACTATTTAAACTAGGTCAGAGTGAGGGAAAACTGTACCAACATTATGATTAAAAGGCACCAGTATAACGATCCTAGATAGCATTGTTGTCTTTGTTCCCATGAGTCACTGCCTAACAATATGGTTATTTTAGCTCTGTGACTTCTTCAAAAAGAAGAGCTTTGCCCACATCTTTAAAAAAAAATTATCATCTCTCTCTTACCCCATTCCTACTAGATTATATGCTGTTGCTGGTTTGCTAGAAAATAATTGTGCACATTTTAATTTTAGTCTGTCTCTTCTGCCCCTTATTTGAATTACTAATGTCCCTTCCGTTTCCTTGTAAGGGTCTGTGTGTTGGCTGGTAAGGACTGCATCTTTACCAAATACAAAAGAGTAGCACCCTGAAATGCTGCCATGAAAATGTTTGCCAGGTTTATTTTTTTCATTGGGTGGATTTTTGCACCTCTTTTTTCTGGTGGAAGAAGGGAGAAAATGAAGCGCCCAGAATTTTATGTTTGGTCCTGATCAGTTTTCATAACAATGAAAGAGTGCCTATTGCATGAATATTAAATTTTGATGAAGGGGTTTTTTTGAGGCTGTAGATTTAAGACAGCTTGGTAACCAGAACTCCTCTGCTCTCTGTCAGTTCTCTGTGAGATACTGAATATTATAATTTCTATATTTGCTGCTCAGATGTCATTTAATATTAATATGCAAAATACTCATTCCCTTTAAAAATAATGTTCTTATTGTATGATTTATTTGATGTGGAACTCAGAGTTTTGTCTTTTCTCACATAAAATAAAGCACCTTTCAGAGGGAGATGATCTGTTTCTTCCCATAAGTGTGGCAGAAAATGTCAACACTCTTCCTGTCATTCGCAGACTCAGTGAACAGTGAAGCAAACATCAGGCACTGCTTGTGTTAAGAGCAGTGGGGAACTATTGAGTTTTTGTTTTCAGAAATGTGCATCAGGAATCTCAAGTGTTCAAGGACTTGCAGGCACTGCAAAAATTTCCTATTCGTCCTCCTGTGACTCCTGAATTCTTAAACTTTGATCTGTACTTTTTGGCCCTCAAATTTGGATTTTGTGGTGATAGTCCTTAGACTTGCAAAAAAAATACAGGGTCAGACTGCTGGCACTATTCCTGCATTCAGCTCATCATTTCTCACATAATGGCTCTAGACAGAACTTGCCTTTTATATGCTTCAAATCTCTGGGTCTAATCCTATAAACACTTACATACTATACTGCTTAATTTTAACCATCTACATAATCCATGATGGATTTGATGAAGCTGTTTGCATAAACACTGGAATGTATATATAAATGGTAACATCACATGTCATCCTGCTCTACTAAACCTACTGCAAAAATCTCATCCCCCTCATGAAGAAACATGTTCTTGTCCAAAAACACATAAGCAATTTCAGCTTCCCGGGGAATTGATTTCATTTAGGGCACTGCTTTTCCTAGGGGATCTAACAAAAGCACACTGAAATCTGCTGAGGGCCTGGCAGGAGTGAGTAACTCTGGATTAACATTGAGTACTTGGAAAAAGTGGGTTTATGGAGGAATTTGAAGGATAAGATTGTAACGAAACACAAAGGCACTGGCAATTATAAGAATTTGAATCTAGTGAAATGACGTGAATCACAGCCCTGTTAGAAGGAGCACTGGGGCTCAGGGGCTTGAGCAGCTTCCCAAAGTCTGGGATTATTGGAACAGTTCTTCCTGTCTTTGTAATCCAGAACTTGTTATCTGTTAATAATAGTATTAACTATATATCATATTCATGTTCTTCTTGAAGTTTGGAAACCAGAATTGGACAGCTCTTCCTAATAATTCCTATCAGTGTTATGCATAGGTTCATTATTTCAAATGCACTTTCATCCTTTATTTTTGTCCTATCATCCTTGGTGGCTCTTACTGGATTTGCACCAGATCCAGTTGACCATGCAAGGAAGGCTTGCAGTATTTGACTTTGTAACTATTAATGTTCTTATTCATAAAACCCATTTTAAGATTTACAGGTTAGTTACCTGAAATTCTGGCCATTTTTCCTAATGTTGATGAATCCAAAGTGAGTTCAGGGCTTAATCAGTAGTGTGAGTGCAAGCTATCTGGGTAGTTGTCTAAGGCCCAGTATGTCACATCAAAGTCTCAGCCAGGTAAAACAGTTTCATTTTGGGTTTTTTAATTGTAATTTGCCCTGTTTGTGAGACTTTGTGAGAGGGCTGTGAGCTACTTAAGTTACATTCTGGAGGAGAAGATAGAAGTAAAATTGACAAGCAAAGTGAGCAATGTGATAGAGCTGTCATTGGGAGCTCATGTTTCTCAGGAAGGTAGAAAATTTGAGTTAAGAGGTAAGGAGAAATAAATAAAAAGAAGTAGAGAGGGACTGAACTGGAAGGGAAGAAGGAGAAAAAGAGAAGCAGCAAAGCAGGCCTGAAGTGGTTAAGGTGAGGAGCCATTGTACATTTGACACTGATGTCTACAAGTGCTGACTGAATCCAGCATAGAAGTGGTTCATTTAAACAGCAAAGTGCTGTGGCTAGGCAGGTCCTGCTGAAGGACCAGACTTAGTCTAGCACAGATACTGGAAGACAAGCAGGGTGTTTTAGCCTTTCTTCCTCTCCCATCTCTGACTGAGACTGGTCATTGTGGCACACATTCTCACTGCATGTGGTCACGTTGCATAGCTGGGTAACCATCCTACATTTAAAACAGGTTTGTATCCGGTGCTGTTAGCTCATAATGACTGTGAGCCTCTTCCTAGACCCAAAATACTTTCTCCACCTATTATTGTACCAGCTGCTTTGGTACTGTGCCCAGGAACTGCTCTTCATCCCACTTGGGGGAAAGGCAGGGAAGGGAGAAGGTTGGTAGGAGCAGCACAAGTAGAGCCCAAAGAAGGGCAGTGAAGCCAGTGAAGGGTTTAGAGCCACAAGTCTTTTGAGTAGCACCTGAGGTGGTTTAGCTTGGAGAAAAGGAGGCTCAGGGTGATTTTCTTGCTTTCTAGAACTACCTGAAAGCAGCTTGTGGCAAGTGGGTGTCGGTCTCTCCTCCCAGGTAAAAAGTGACAGGATTAGAGAAAATGGCCTCAAGTTGTGCCAAAGGAGGTTTAGACTGGAGATGAGGACAAAATGGTTGTCCAGCACTGGAACAGGCTGTCCAGGACAGTGGTGGAGTCACCATCCCAGGAGGGATTTAAAACACTTTTAAGTGTGGCATGGGGACATGAGTTAGTGATGGACTTGGGAGTGCTAGGCCTTTTCCATGCTAGATACCTCTACAAGGAATGTCCTCTGGCTTCTTAAAGGTCCTTTCTATGGCTGACATGCTTTTTTAAATAACCATAATGTGAAAAAATTGTCTGTGAGTTCCTTTTGATTACAAAAGAAATTAGGGTGAAAGGGAACAAGATTCTCTGTATGTGTAGTTGGAGAGGGGAGCTCAGGAAGACAAACATCCGGCCCCTCAGAGAAAATGTGTGGCAAATCCAAAAATTGAACACAAGTTCTAAGTCCCTGTTGCCGCTTTAGCCACAAGAATTCTGTCATTTACAGACAGAATCTTAACACATAGTGATAGATGTTTAAATTTCAAGGAATCTGTCATTGAGAAACCTCATTGTCCTTGGCAAATATTTAGGGATCCTAAATACTCCTTAGGAATTTCGGGTCTAAGGGAGACTCAGTTCTATAAATTCAGTGCCCTAATCATGTATTCTTAATTTTTTTTTTTTATTTTTTTTTCACATCAAAAGTCTTACAAATACATGACTGTATGAAGCCTTTTAGATTTGTGTGTCTGATCCTGGTAGCTGACTGCACTAGTTAGATGTGCATGACTGCACTCCAAAAGTGCAGACAAAATCATCTCAACTCCTTTCTCTGATCCTACAAGGAAAGCTACTAATTTTGTAACATTGTTCAGTTTTCCTCCTAAATCAGTGAGATAAGGATCTGTACAAGCAAATTACTTTCCCAGTGCTATATGGTGTTGTAAGTCAAAAGTAATTAAAAATTATACTTTCTTGTATTTAGTAAGCCTTATCAAACTGTAGTATGACAGAAAAGTCTGGAATTTGGATCTGAGCTTGCCTGCATAAATGGGATAAGCCTGCTCTTCCTAGAGACAGGTGTGTTCTGTTCATGCTCCAGTTAAAGCTGAGCTGTTACCCTCCTCTATTTGGTGTTGATGAGTCTGCACTTGGAATAGTGAGTCCACTTGCACCCCTTTTCTGTCCCCTCATCCCATTCCTGTTCAGGAATTGTAGAGGACTGTGATGATGGTTCACGGCCTGGAACACTCGACCTGCAAGAAAGAACTGAGGAAGCTGTCCTGTTTAGTCCTAGGTAAGGGCTAAAGGTATCCAATGGCAACTTGCAGTGACCTAAAGAGTGGTTACAAGGATAACAGAGATTGTGTCTTCTCAGTGCTGGCACAAACAGCTGAAAACAACAGAAAATGGAAGGATCTGTTTGGAAATTAGGAAACAAGTTTCTCTAGGAGGGGAGTACAGGAGGGGGGGAAAAGCTTTGGCCAACTTGGTTGAGCGGGAGGTCGGACTTGAAACCTCCAGAGGTCTCCTCCACCCAAAATTTCTTTAATTCTGTTACAGAGCATGAATATTGAGTTCATTGACTGTTTTTTCTAATTTATATTCTGAGTTTTTAGCATGATTTTTCTCAAGGCCAGATTCCACTGCTTCTGTGTTAAGAAGTAATTTTAATCCCTTGTAATCAATAGGACTATTTTTGGCACAAAGGTCTGGATTGCAAAATCCACAGATATCTGTATTGCAAATCCTAAAGGGGATTTCTTTCTTTCTTTCTCTTTTTTTGTCTTTTTGTAAAACACTGAACTTGCTTAATGAATAAGCAATGAATGTAACAAATAAGGAAATTACTGAAGTTGAAGAAGCTTGATGAAACTTGGTTAAGTTTCATCTTTTAAAATTCATATACTGCTTGCTTTTCTTTGAACACAGTGTGTTTCTCTGAGAAAGTGATGTTTGCTGTATGCGATTTATCTTCTCTTAACCCATTCTTGTGACCTTTTACTTAAGTAACCTGATTGAAATCTCACTTTGTTAACTTTAATTGACATTGAAAGAAAATTTATATTTTCAGAAGCCAGGAGGATCAATATGAATTTGCACTCTGCTAATTTTCCTTCCTGGACTTGTCTTGAAAACTGTAAGAATGTGATGGAAAACGTTGAGTCTCTGTTGCTGCTCTACATTTGTTGTGTTAGTGGGTTAACCCAAAACATTTCAAATTGAACTGCAAAATGATAGTGCAGCCATTAGAGATGAAAGCAACCCTTAAAATACTTCACTCTTTATTGAAGAGAAGTATGCACTCCTTCTTTTGTGCTTGATGCAGAATTAGAAGTTTGGCCTGTGATTATTACTTTAGACATTTTAGGCTGTCCAATAAAGTCATTGATCTAATTAAACCAGAGGGTAAATTACAGCTTTCAGCACCTAGATCTCCCAATATATAAGGTGGTGTTAAGTGCACCTTCAAAAGCAGAAAGAAATAAGTTAATAGCAAATCTAAAGGGATCGGTTCTATCATTGTTTATTTAGACAGTAGAAATTATAGCCAGAAAAGAGCACCATGTCCTTAAAAGTAGCAAGGTCTATTTTTTTTTTTCCTAAAAGGATAACATTTGGCTAAATAGTGTGGTCTGACATTAGGTTTCATTAGGTGTAAATGACATTGCAGAGCCTCAGGCTTTAAAGTGGCTTGAAGAGGTACAGGAAGGGTATTTTTCTTTCACCTGTCACCACTTATTTTCCTGAGCTACTGGCCAGTAGCCTGGCACTTTCAGCTAATGGGAATTAAATAATACAGCTGTAATACAAATGTTGTTTGTTGTTGCTTGATCTTATGTGGCAGTCATTAAAGTTTAAATAAAAATCTGGAAAGAGAGCCACATAATGGTTAAGGACCCTCAGCTAACTTTGGATTTTTATGGCCTTCTCATTATAGCTATTATACACTAACACAACCACTAATGAAAGGCTTGGAAACTTTGCGTGGGACGAGGCTCATTTCAGGCAGGGGGAGGAAGTGACCGTCTGCTCGGAAATAGCTGTGTGTGCCAACCCCGCACAGACCCCGCCTGTGTGTCTGCTCGCTTTTCTAAATTAATTTACAGCAAGATTCATCTCGGCTTTGTGCTGGGCTGCTGAAGAGGCCACCCTTGTTCCCAGCGGGAAGCCCAGCCCGGCCCAGGCTGCCCTCCGGGACTCATCCCCCTGTTTGCACATATCCCAGCCCTGCAGGGCACTCACCTCTCTCCAGGCAGGGCTTGGCCCAGGAACGGGTGTCACCAATGCCAAAGGCTTGTAGAGTCCCTGCTTAAATCCTTACTACCAAGAGGTGCTGTTGTTATGGTAATGTGCTCTCAATTACATCATTGATATAATTTCTGTGTTAGGTTTTTAGCACTTCTTTCTTGCAAAAAAAATTTGCTCAGTCTAATACCTTTTGATTCTCATAGTTCAATTTATTTGCTCGTTTTGTGAAAATTGTACAACCTAGAGATAATTTTTGCTCCTCCTCATGAGAAATTTTCTGTGTTCCCCATAAGAAAGCAATTTCAATTCTAGCGAGACATTGTACAACTTGTTTCTGACTGCAGTGGTAGTAAAATAAATCTCAGAAGCAAGGGGGGGATTTTTAGTACCTCTTTCTGGGCATCTTTTTTTTTTTGGCACCCCAGGAAGCTCTCTGAGGCTCCCACTGCTGCCTTCCACAGGCCTGCAAGGAGCCACGCTGCTTCTTTGTGCCTCCATCTTCCCATCTGTCAGAGAGGCATTGCAATGCCTACCTCCCCAGTTAAGTACTTTGAAGATTATTGATGTTGCAGCAAAGCTTTTATATGAGCATTTGATTCTAATATTTCTTCCCTCCACAGTATGTTTTATTCAGGCCAAACTCCTACCCACTCTCCTTACAGCTAATGGAGCAGAGAATCTTTTATCGTGGCTGCTCCCTATTGCGGCCTGAGAGGTCTGTTTTGATATGTCAGCACAAGGAACTTTTCTTTTTATAATTACAGATTTTGCCAACCATTTTGACTACTAATCGAGCTGCAGTATGGATTACTGCCTTATTAGTAACACGAGCAGTTCTCCAAAACACACAGCCTGAGGCAGAAATTCATTATGGAAGACTTCAGGCCAGTTTATTTAGCAAAGCTGTAAAGAACTGGAAATAAGACCTTATACTGGGAAATGCTGAGTAACCTTAAGTGTAGGCATAAAGCCCTGCTTCCTTCGGGGACACACCCTGTCCATAGGTGTTTTGCTGTCCATGGAACTGGTTATGTGTTGGGAGAGAATCCACTAGCTGGTGTCAAACCAAAGAACAAGGCAGCCCCAGGGTCAGCCAGCGTGTTTAGGAAAAGGACTGTGAGGTATTTCTCCTAAAACCTGCCTTCTGAGGAAGACACTTGCCTCAAGAGGAAAGAGAAAAGTGGTCAGTGACACAATTTGAATACAAAATTAAAGACTACTGCTGAACATTAAAATATTTCTTCTAGTTCCCCAGGGATTTTGCATGGAATTCACTGCACTCAGTGTGAATGCAGAGGGACTATATTTATACTTGGTAAATTGGCTGGATGGGCTCCTGGGGTTTGAATTGTTTAACACAGAAAGCTCTTGATTTGAGGATATTTTGTACCGTCCAGTGGCAAGACCCACCCACAAGCCCTCAAGGGATGTATACAAAAGGATAAGTCTAATTTTGCATCATGAGTAACTGGAGAAGAATACAGACCAGGTGTTAAAGCTGCATGATTTGAAAAGCAATAAAAAAAAAATATGACAAAGAAATTAAAATTATCAGAATGAACGTTTTGTCTTAGAAGCATACAGAATTGTACTCAATATTTCAATTGGTACTTCCTTCCTCCCTTCCTGGAGTAATTCTGTTCAGGTCACTGAAACTTTTTTGAATTATCTTGATTTTAGTAAACATTTTCAGAGGAAAGAAAATTGGACACCACTTGCACCCTTCCAAATGAAATATTCTCATTTCTTCAGAATTACTTAATGATATTTTTTCATTTTCATTGGTATCTAAAATGTTTTTAAAGATTATTGTGTTTTAAAACTGTAAGTATTAATTTATTACATCTATAATTAAGGCAGCAGATGAAATATTTTGCTGTGTCTATAATATTTGTATATTTACTGCAAATGTTTCACATTTATTCAAATAGAAGTAGAAACCTTTTGATTCTTCTCTGGCCAATAGAACTGGCATAGCTGAGACAGCTTTGGCCCTGATCACTAATATGCCATTGATTCCCCAAATTTAGTAGCCTTCAAATTGCATCAATAGCACCACAGCATAACTACATTTCAGGCTTTCTAGGCACCAGGAGGAACTACATGTACCTTTAAATGTCTTACTCTGAATTTAGCCAAAAATTAATTTTATTTTTGTATATTTATTTAAGTACCTGGGCAGGATTTTTTTTCATGAAAACGTCACCTGTAACTAAGGCAAAAACAAACATTAAGCCACTTTGTTGTTTGTCTACTTTAAATGAAAATGTTGCATTGGTATAAAATCACTCTTGAAGTATTTTTTATCTTGTCTCCAAGCAGAAATACTTCAAAAGCACATTTTCATCCACTAAAGTAAACATTCTCAAAATGAAGGACTTTTAAATGCGAATGGTAGCAGGTAAAGGAAATAACCCTATTAAAAGAACTAATGAGAAAATAACTCAGGAACAGCCTCCTTCTCTTACACTCATCATCTGCTGTGAAAGTCAGCTGAGTTTTGAATGTCTGAAAATGCAAGAGGCAGAGGGCTGTGGGCTGGGAGGAGGATTCAGAGGGGTCAGCTTCAGGATTCAGGGTGGCTTTCTTCAGACAAACCCATCAAGGCTGTCCCATAGCTGGCTCCTGAGCAGAGAGGCAAGTGTCACTAATGGTGGTATGAAAACTAGTCCAGCCTGTTCATCTTTGGAGCAAGGACCAAAAGGAATAAAGAAGGGGAAGGAGAGTGATGGAATGGGTTTACAGTCTGTGTTCTGTATTCAATAATTAAGGTTCCCTTTAAAAAGAGACTTTTTTGCTTCTTTGCCTTCATTGCTGTCACTATTGACTTTTGGTTCACAGTTTTATGGTCGTGTTGTTGTTTTTCCTTCCTATAAGGACTGCCAGATTGTCCAGAGCAGTATCTTGTTTTCAGCCTTGTACAGCAGTTGATCCCTAGGAAGAGGCTAAGGATGTAGACACAGACACAGCAGTGCTTCTCCTAACATGTTCTGTGGGTTTCAGATAATAGTGGTTAGTGATCATCCGCTGATGGACCTTTATCCTGCATGGATTTGTCTAATCCTACTTTGAACCTGTTAATTCTCCTGGCCTCTACAATACCCTCAGGCGACAAGTCTTGCATGCTAATTGTATATGGTGCAGTGTTTGAACTGTGGAGAGGCATGTGAAGTAGGTCCAGTCTATCTTTGGGAGAGTGATGGCATGATCCATCTTTGTAACTGGAGGACTGGAGCCTAATAAAAGAAATGAGGATACTTTCAATTGCAACCCTGAGCAAATAATGAGGTGTAACGCTAAGAAATCCCAAGTTGGAAATATATGGGGTCTCAGAAAACACACATTTTCTAATGTGGACTTTTTATGCGTCAAGGCAGTTCAATCACCAAGTGGGAAAATTTTTGTGATTAGTGTTGGTCTTCACAGGGGGAAACTGTGGAATACAGGTGGGGAATACTGCGTGTTTTGTGCTTCCATATTTGTCAACATGATGGCATCAGACACAGTAAATATTGTGGGGTGCTTGGCTGCTCTTGTAGGTTCATGATGAGGAACAAACAGCCATTTTTAACTGCTCCAGCTTTCTTTTCAAATTTACTGTTTCATGTGTCATTTGTGACTTCCTCAGACTATCCCAGAGAAGCAGGAAAAAGATGTCTTGTTTCATTCTCTAAGGTTATGGATATTTCTCTTTCTTGATGCTGTTTGACCATCAGCTAAGGTGCAGAAAGTGAGGGAGATTTTTGTTGTAGTTTCTGACAAAGTGAAGACAAAGTCTGGTGGCACCCATCTCTGTTATCTAGGGAGTTTTTTTCCTTACTTGATTATAGAAGAGGCTCAGATTTCTGTTTACAGGTTTTTCATTTAGTGTCTCTTGTTCCTCTCTATGAACCTATACAAGGCTTGTAACACCTGCATCTGAGCACCATTTTATCCCAGAGTGGTTGGGGGCATATCAGTGCTGTTCCAAGGAAAAACTCTGAATTAGGATTTCAGCACTGGTACTGAGTAGAGGCTCTGTGTGCCTATATAGGTGCAGTGCAGATTTTGTAGACAGAGGGATCTAAATCTTGCAGAAGAGGGATTTATCCCCTCTCTCTCCATGCTCCCATCTACAGCCAAGAAGGTGGCAGGGCAGTGGGCTGCACATTGGTTACAAGCCTTACACAGCACATACAGAGCCTTGTGGAGGTACCAGTGCCAGCTCTGAATCAAGTGTTGCAGTGACCAGAAGTAACAGGTTCACATTAAAACTTGAGCAGTGCAGACACACTGAGCCAGTGGTACCTCTACATCTGTCATGTTGACATGAAGATGCTTTTAGTAACACTGAGCAGGAAGACGATGGCCTTTTGGCCCCTAGCAGTGACTAAAATGTGAGCTGCTTTTGTCCCTTGGTCGTTTTAGCTGCAGAGAACCTAATTTTAGCACAGTGGAGGTTATATATACATATAAACACACACACATACGTATATATACGCATTCAAGCTAAAATTTTAAATCATTGAAAAACCACAAAGTCTTGAATTAGAAGAGAGGTCGGGAAAGTTCGTGAACCCCAGCTGGTGCAACAAACACAAGCAGCAGCTGATTCACCTCTCCCAAGTTCTGTCAGAGTGGTGTGGCTCAGCAGGACCTTCAGCATAACCACAATCGCAGGCTTCGCTTGATGGAACTTCATCTCACACATATCCTTGGCATGGAGTGTCTGGGGCCAGGCACCCTAACCCTGGCAGAGGTGGCATGTTTTACTCTAAAGAGTACTTTGCAATTTAAAGTATTTTAAATGGTGGCTTTTTAGCAGCAGTTCCTTCCTGAGTAGTGCGTAATGCAGCTGCATTTGATGCCATTACTGTAGCACAGCTAGAGGCACATGGCTTGGCGAAGCCTGTAGGATGCCAAAACCACTTTTTCATGGGATAAATAAGGGAGCTATGATTTTCTACATCTGTGAGTACATAAATATTTCTTACAGTTTGGCTCAGATGACTGCTCACCAACTAGAAGGTACCCAACTCAGCATATTTATGATTCTATGATTTGTTTTACCTAGAGACAGAATCTAGTTGTGATTTTCTTTTAATAGGAATAATTCTGAGGTTATTTTTATCTCATGGAATTAAATAGACTACAGCCATTTAATTTAATTTTTGTTTATTTTTCCAAACTGTAGTATCATTGTATGTTAAAAAAGAAGGGGACTATTATGGCAACTACCTTTTCTTCAGAGGTTACAGAGCATCCCTTTACAAAGGCCAGCATTACCAGCAACATGGGAGATGTGTAAAAAGTGAGGCCCATGGAGCTGAAATGACTTTCCTAACTTTGCACAGTGCACTGCTGAAAAGGGTGGGGCTGAACAAAATTCTGGATAGACCTAACGTTATGCCAGGGGCTGCCATTATTCCTTCACCACACAGATGCTGCTTTCATTTCTGCCTTTGGATGCCTCTGGTTTGGCATTTTAGAAGATGTGCTCGTGGAGGGACAGTAACAAAGCCAGAGCAGAGTCAGAGAAGAGGCTGAGACTGGAGCATGTTTGAGAGAAATGTTGGTAATCTTGGTCAAGCTTGAGAACAGAAGAGGTTTGAGCTGAATTCACAGTTTCAAATCCCATGTTAAATGGCTGCATTTGTTGCCAGCATGTATGTTGTAAATTTGTTTTTTCTTCTGGAGACTTGCAGAACTCCTTTAACCTGGCCCTGGTAAGATTAATATGGTATCCTTTCAAATACCTTGAACAAAACAAATGCCAATTTTCTATTGCCTATTTTTAGGCTTCCAGCTGGGCCTAAGAATTGAGAAGTTATTAAAGAAAGCCAAGATCTGAGCAAATGTGCCTGTTATAAATTGTAATATAAACCACTTATAAGTATAGGTTTTATCATCCTAGAGTTATTTCTTAATTTAAATGTTTCATGTGCATATCTTGGAGATGGGAATGTATTTGGGTGAGGAACGCGATTATAAAAGTTATTTCTTTGTATGCCAGACTGTGATTACTCCAGATTGTAAAAATAAAAGTATTACACATCTGTGAAATACCTGACAAACTTCTTTGACAAACCAGATGTTAGGCCATCTAATACTTATTTTAAGGATACAAATACCAATGAAAAAATACATGCAAACTTCTTCTGTTGCGATGATAATGTTACCGCTGTAACATTAATTTGTTTTGCTTTTCATGTCTCCTGCAGCAAGGGCAGTGTGAGTATTTGAGTCTGGTTCCCATTTATTTTGCTTGGAATGTGTAGGACTGTCTTGAATATCTTCCATCATTATTTGGACAGTACATGAGCAATAGTTCTCTTATTGTAGGGCACAGAGACATACTGTAGGTATATAGCGTAATTAACTGCAAAGCTATTTGGGAGCAGCTGTTCCCTATTGTTGTTGCTTAATGTTGTGCAGCACAACAAAGCCTTAAGGCAGCACTTGTTAGTATTTATGGAAACCCATTAGCCAGTCTGTGAATGAGCCTGCAAAAGAAGAGGAAACTCTGATAATAATAAACAGGGGTTCTTGTTAAGGCAGGAGAACTCCAGCCATCCTGATCAGTGCTGGTAAAGGCTCTTGTCCCTTTGATTTGTACCACAGACCTGATCCAAACCTTTCCTCTGAATCAGCAATTGAAAATTCAAATGAGTGAAGTCCTTTCCAAGGCAATGCCTTGCTCTTCCCATCCCACTGCATTTTTTAAAGGAAATCAGAAACCTTTTCTGCTGCAATCTAGTTTTGGTGCCAGGATGTACATAGGAAATACTATTTCCTGCCTGTGCTGGCAAGTTCAGTTATTAAACCACTTCCTCCAAGAGCCAAACTTCTTTGAAGAAGAAATAAAGTTCAAAGCCTTTTTAAGAGACCATTTGTTCTTCTTATGTGCCTAACCTGAATGTTACATTGTGTGCCATTTAAATTAAAAGACCTTAATCTCTTGAAGATGGACTGGCTGTTGTTCTAGGTCACTAGTTTGGGCGAAGCAGGCCTGGGTTACAACTGCATTTTTAAGAAGCTGCTGTCTGAAATTGAAGGATTTTGTTGCATTGAGTAGCTGCAGAGCCATGGAACAGCTTCTTGCAGGACAGCAGTGGCTCTGGACTGCTGGCAGAGACAAGGAGCCTTGTGCTGTCACGTGTTTATTTGGACATTAGGTAGCTCAGAGTGCAAATGTAAGGCAGATACCTCAGGCTACTTTATTTTTTCTATCAAACTCACCTCCCTGGAGGTGGAATTCCTGGTTTAGGTTTTAACTGACTCTGTCAAGATGAAAGGTACCCATCCTGTTAGGAGTAAAAATGATGCTGTGTGACTGGTGGTCAGTCAGACTCAAGGAGGAGAACTCGGACAGTAATCATCAACCAGTCTAAGAACAATAAATTCTTCAGATGCAAAAATGTTTTCAGAAATCCTTTGCTGTCACTACTTTTGTTCCAGCTTTGCTTTAAACAGTACAGAGACAATTAGTTGGGAAAAAAGCTTCCAGTAAAAAGTTCTCCACTTCGAATCTGATAAAAAAATAAGGGAGGTTTGCCAAGTGTTGTAGGCATTTTCTAACCTTGGAGCATGTTAGCACTAAGGTACATTTGTGAGGAACAGTAGCAGTGAAATGTTTATTATTGTGTGCCTCCATCCTTTTTGTGAGTATTATTCTGTGAGGACGGGGCTGCTTTTCATCTGATCTGTGCTGCCAAGGCGGATAAGAGAGGTTTGTGTGATGTCAGATCTGAAACCAAGGAACCTGTAGACAGGTTCTGAGCAGTGATGCCTCTGGCAACTGGTTTCAAGGCAGAGCTTATGTAGAGTGCCTGAGGTTTTAATAAGCGTATAGATGTCTGAGCAGCACATAAAGAGCATGGGAGGTGACAGGCTGACCCAGTCACTTTCATTAATTGGGATCAAGTTACCTTTTTACATCTGGGCAGAACACTGAACTGGAGATTTAGGAAGTGAACAATAAGTTGCCATTGTCTCTGTGCACAAGGTTCTTGGTAACTGGTAAACTGGGACATGGAAAGCAAGTTCACAGTAACAGGGGATGTTCATGGCTGAGAGAGCACCACACTGCATAAATCATGCCTGCAAAAGTGCAAGCATAAATCACTGAGATATTTGTAAGGTGGTTGTCAAAGGCTACTGTTCACATGTGAGTTCTACACACACTGAATCAAATACTCTGTCATAGTTCTCAATGGGCTTTGTTTTGTGCTGGTCAGAGTTAGGGCCAAATCTTCAGGTGGCTTGATGTGTGAATGAGAAGTACATAGGTGTGTACAGAATTACCAACTCAATTGTAAGGATATTAAGTTCATTTTATTAGTATTAAAAAAAAGAAAGAAAGAAAGAAAAAAAAAAGAAGAAATAGAAGAAAGTCTGTCTCCTGGCTGCTTAATCCTGAGAAGTCAAATTAAGATCAAAAAGAATTATTTGTCTTTTTGATTTAAGGTAAAAATGTGAAAATTTCCCTTATTTCACTTCCATAACTTAGGACCTTCAGCACAGGAAGGACTGGCTAAATGTGCTTAAAAATATCTGTCCTCAGTTTGGAAAATTTTCTTGCAGTGTTCTGATAATACATTTTTGGAGTTGAAGATGAACTAACTGATTCAGGAAGAGAAACCCAGGTTTCTTTTTTAAAACTCTGAGAAGTTTGCATTTTGGAAAAGATGTTATTTCACTTTGGTACAAAATCAAATTGCAGATCCCTGCAAAAATATTTTGAGAAGCGTTGTTTTCTGGGCAGCTTTCCATAATATTCTTAATTATGTTTTTATTAAGGTTGAATTGATTTTAACCTACTTTTTGGCTTTTTGACTCTTTGGGATATATTTTGGTCATTTTTGATGGTTTTGCGTAAAGGCAAGGCTGGAAGCCTAAATGAAAACAGAGTTTCTCCTCTGGTCTCAAACATGTAAGGAGCTGGGGGCTAAATAAAAGCATTCAGTGTTGTGAGAGTTGAAATAAAATTTTGCCAATTGGAAACACTGGGTCTAGCAAAAGCCTTCCATCTTAGTTACAGCGAATGGAATCGATGATCACTGGCAGAACAGGATTTTCTCTTGTTAACATGAGCTGGGTCATGCAAAGCTGAATCCAGGCAGGGCAACAGACTGAGGTCCAGGTGTGCATGAAATTTACTTCTGGAGGTGATACAGTTCCTGGCAGAGTTTGGTCTATTCAACCTAAAGCATATCAGCAATTTTTCTGCAAAATATGTAGTGAGGTATCATTAATGACTATGTATGTATTAGATAGGTGTGTACATCCTCCCATGCATAAATTGTGGGTCAGACAGTGAGCAGCCCAATGTCTGCATGAGGAGGAAATCTGCTTTCTACCCTATTTGTCCTTGGCAGCAGTTGCTGGTACCTGTGCTGCCCTGCTGGGAGTGTTCAGAGTGTGGGAATCCTCTGACCCTGGGGCACTGGGAAGCCCTGGCTGCTGATTCTCTGCCTGGCAGCTGAGTCCCTGTACTGCAGCGTTCCCCAAGAATATTTACTTCATCTGCTCTCTTTTCCATCAGCTGATTGGAAAAGCCTGTTCATTCCCTCTGCAGTGGGAATCTGAATCTTGCCAGGTTGGTGAGTGCTGGCTGGTGATGATCTGGCTATTTGTCAAGTCCAGCCTCATTCAGAATTCCTGGGTTAAGTATATCACTGCCACATTATCTGACTCCTGGACAATATGTCAAACCTCCACATCAGATACAACTGGCATCTTCCCATGAAACTCATTTTTTGAAATGATAGATCAGATTAAAAGCATGATTTTTTTTTTTAATTATAAGACAAGATTTGTGGAAAATTTTCATCTGCCATGCTTGTTTTCAGGCATTTTATCCTAAAATGCTCATACTACTCATTCAAGTTAATCCAATATGAGTTAAAACTAATGAAATGCAGACTGCATTAAATTCCACTGCTATATTTTAAAGTTCAATATAAGTATACTTATTTTTTGTTACCAGTTAATATTTTTTTATTGCTGCAGATCTTGGAGTCTCTGCTTGGGAGTGAGAGGCCATTATGCAAGTAGGAATGAACAGACACAGAAAAAGCTGTCCTTGTCCTAGTGACTTTCTGAAATTTGCACAACCCTGCCTTTGAGCACATATCTAAGTCTCTATCCTATGTCTCAGTACTATACTCCACTGAAAGAAATTACCAACCCACACTCCTTGGGAATCTTGGGCCTTTTTCAAAATGAGAATGGCTCTGTCATCTCTACTATTCTGGGTTGGGGTTTTTTGGTGTTTTTTGAAGGGAATAAATCTTGTACTTCAGCAACAGAAAGAACTTCCTGTAAAAGATGGTTTCTTTTATCACTTTTATTTTGCACTGATTGAACAAAGATGTTTCATGTTTAGCTTCATCTAGTACTTGCAGCAACCCGCTGACAGTTGGTCTGGTCACCATCTTACCAAAACCTGTGCAAGGAATCTAAGGGGGTGGAACAAGTCATGATTTTTAGTGCAGGGTATAGGGAAAGGCTGTTGGATGCATGGATTTGACTGGGGATTCTAATGCCACTTAACGGACCTAAAATGGTCAGTGGTTCTGGATGCTCTCATTTCATCAGTCTGTGATCCTTTTTCCCAGATCACAGTTTCACTGCCCTGGTCACAGAAAAGAAAAATGACTTATAGACTGTATGAAATCTGTATTAATCTGTATTTACACTAGTATAGCTGCCACAGGAAAATGCCAGACAATTACCTTGGGAGCTCCTAGAATAAAATATATCTTGAACTCATGGTTTGGGGGGATTATTAGGCTTTTGTTTTTTATCTAGATCCTGAATTAACTTTTTCCATCTTAAAGTGTATGACACTAATCTGTCTGACCAACATAGTCTCAGGAAGGCAAATTTAATAGCAGATTAAATCTAGTATAGAGTACCTTGCCTATTAGTTATTATTGTCAATTTTTAGTTCCCTTACTCAGTGTACTAAATTTGTTCTGACTGCTTTTGTTCATATATACATAACAAAAGGTGTCTCGCAGTACAGTCTTGTTATATTATGAAAAAAAAGTTAAGAAGAAAACACGTTGAACATTAAAGTGACAATCCTATTCCAACTATCAGGGTTGGTGATTTGCACTGTCTGTGCCACGTTTTGTAGCACAGGGAAATGAAGAGAAGCAGACAAGGGCTAGTACTTAAAATTACATGAGCAAAAAAACACAAATAGAAATCAACAGACTGGAGTTCTTTTATTTCATTTGCATAGCCTAAAAAATATTTCCTATCACTGGTAAAAAAAAAAAAAAGGCACGAAGTTTTAAGCAGAGCTGTTTGCTGGAACAGTACATATCTTCCTTTGGCAGGCATTGATCTATTTTTGACATATAAGCTATACAGTGTATTAGCTGTATATATTAGCTAGGAGAGTATGAGTTCTCGAAGGAACAGATGGTTATTCCCAGCCTGGACAGCACTTTTTAAAGCATTAAGAAATCTATATAACTGTTCAAGTGAATTACTTGGGGTTTGCTATTGCAGTTTTAAAGCACAGTGTAGGCTTAAACAGTCCCTACCACCAGCAGCCCCCCAACAGTAAGAAGTTTCCTTTCTTAACACCCTCTTCATTTGCCATGCACTTTAAAAATGACAGTTGTCGTCCCTATGAAGATTAGAAGATCCATGTTGGGGATGTCACATGCTTTGATGGTAGTATTGCCCCAGGCGTTTGTCATCCAACCTACAGGGATAACAATGTGTAATGGTGGTGCTTTTTTCAGAACACTCTAAGTATACAGATATTATTAAATTTTACAATTACCACAGGGAGTGAATCAAAGCCTCCAATAAGCAAATGAACTATATATTATCGCCCTGCCTTTATAATTTTTGTTCAGTTCCATCTGATTGCATTTCTGTTATCACTTAGTTGTTTCTCTGCGTGTAGTTTTATCTAATTTCTCTTTATTTCAGTCACTTGCAGAGGAGATAAATGGATTACTTCAGACTAATTGCTACTTATTTAGAAACCATCAACCTTCTGTAAGAGTTTCAAATCAGTGGTTTTAGCTAGCTTTCACTATCTGTGGTATTTATCTTGAAGCCTTTTATCACTGAAGAGTCTGTTAATAAGTTGTTTTTATAAAGCCACTTTCAATTTTCCTTTACCTGGCCTGCCAAAATTTTTAACAGATTATGATACTTAAGTAGATAATGAGATATTTACTTCTTTTAATATGTATATGGATGAAAGTACCACTCATAGACCTGGCAGCTGCATGGATTTGATTGTAAAGTGTCTGACAGAGAGAGAACTAGAATAAAAATAAATATTGTATTATCTTGATTTCCCATCCTCATGTGGTGGAGGAAGTGGCTGCATTATTTATCTAATTGAAGGAATGTTACAAGTATGTTTAATTAAATGAAGAGTACTTAGTAATACTGGGAGTGTAAACAAAGGATAAATGACAAAATGAGCTAACATCAGCTAAGATGGTTTCATTTACAAGCGTTGTACCCTTTTGGACAATTATTGCAGAATGTGTTTGTACATCAGAATCAATGTATCCAATCTATATTCAACAACATACCAGTTTCTCATCCCGATTAGCAAGCCTTCTGCTTTTCCCAATGCAATTGGATAGCAGGTTCATGGAGCCTAATTCTCACATATCCATTTGCACAAATTTTCAGGGGGATTCATCTATTCTTCCCTCAGTGTGATGGTAAAATCTAGCTTCCTATTGCTGATATATAAAAGAAATTTGAAGTGATCATGGGTTTAACCATACTCTAATCCCAAGGCATTGAATGACTCCTGATTGGGAAATGTCATAGGATACCTGAAATGAATCTTCAGCAACACAGAGTGCCTAATTTCGTTTTCTCACTCATTTTATTTGATGTTCACAGCAATAGATCCAGCATGGTAACCTCAGGTGAACACAGTCCCAATTATTGTTGGTATCAGAGGAAAAAGCACAACACAGGAGTTAAAAGATTTACAGGTCATTTGCTCTCTGAGGGAGTAGTTGACATTTCACAGTTAAAATATAGTTTTCCAGGAATGCAAGCCTTTATTTGTTGAAGGCTTCCATATAAGTGGACAGAACATAAAGATTCTGCAGAATCTGGGATGTGAAGTTGGATGAAAAGCATGTTCCTTGTGTAAAAGTCTTTCTCTTTGCAACCAGCTACCTCAAAAGACTCAGTGAAAGCCCTAAGACATAATTAGATCATGGAGTTTGATCCCTGCCAAATTCATAATTTAAGTCAACGCTTAAGTCACATCTCTAACAACAACAACAACATAAAGGAACTGCCATTAGTGCATGGAAGTGATGCTTTCATGTGCTAATACCTTGATCACTCCAATATTCAGTTAAAATCTGGACTCGAGAAGTCCCAACTAAATCCTCCATCTCAATGAATTCTCTCAGTGATGGCTTTTCCTTAGCTGTTCCCATTTCTTAAAGATTTTTTCTTAAATCCATTACTACATATTTTGCAGTCTATTAAGTGTTTTATGCTAAAGTAAAGTTTAGAAAAAGTGTATTTTGCCTAAGGTTAAGTAACTCTTTGTTCAGAACTTGCTTCAGTAGATCAAGCTTCCCAGCATATCCATTCTTCCTAGGCACTCCCCCTCTTTTACAAATACAGCAAAATAAACATGAAGGAATATCATCAAGAAAAAGATATGCTGCTTGTGTAAGTAATTATGTCCCTTGTTAGTTCACTATAAAGTAATTTTCTTTTTTTCCCCCACTCTTTACATTTCTTACATTTCTAGCCCTGGAAGGTATTTTTACTTAATTTTGTTTAGAAATTTGAAAAGCAAGAGAAAGTGAGGGATGATTACAGACTTTATTTAAGGTTTTGATTTTGGTTTCTCTCTGTTCTTATATCAAAGATAAAATGGAAGTGGTGGTGTCATGTTCAGGTAATGAGATTTTATATTAAAAAGAATAAATTAAGCTCATAAAGCCAATGGCAGGAGGGACATGAGGAACCATTTCTAGCTCACAAAAAGGACTTTATACATTAATGCAGTGAGCATCAAGAGTTATTAGGAGTTGAAATTCAAAGCTCAAAGGATGTCAAGTGCTTCAAAAGCAAAGGCTTATTTTGTATTGTTTATATTTAGAAGTGATATGGAGCTCCCTTGAAATATTTTACCCATGATGTCAAAAATCAAAAGCATTAGGGGAAACAGAAGAACTTGGGACATTTTCCTTGCAAACAAGAGTTTTGTCTGTGACACACCAGAGGATTCCTCCGAGGTACAGATTTGTACACAGCACTGCTTACCAAAAAAATACAAACATCCTCTCAGCTTAACTGTGTGTTGTTGCTTGCCTATAAAATTCATAGTATACAGAAAGGTTTTACTGTAAAATTCACAACTTTTTTTTTTTTTTTTTAGTAAAACCGCAAATCCTGGAGTATCAGTATGTGGTCATTTTTTAAATAGATATTTTTTTGAAAAGCTGTGTGACATTTTTCTTTAATGGCTGATTTTTTTTTAATGTCAGCTACATTTTTAAAGCATGAGGCCTGGTTGTAACTAGCCTCGGCACTGCTACTGTACATCAGACTGTACTATTTGATCATTAATTTATCACAGTTCTAGCAGTTTGTTTGACAGGTGATAGTGCTTTCATCTAATGGCTACACAGCAAGTGTGTGGTGCACTAAAGAGTGGATGCTACTGATAGAGTTAGAAATCAGCAGACAACAGCCACTTTGCAGAGCTTTATCGATTTACCAGAATCATTTAAAGATATGAAACAACTGGAATAATGAATGCCAATTCAGCTCACTGTAGGATTTTTCTTATTTAGTTTCAAGTATATTAATATAATGTTGTTGCTACTAGTGTTTTTGTTACAACTGTTTTCAGTGATAAAAGAAGTGCAGAAATCAAGGTGCAAGTTTGAATATTTGTACTAGAAATACAGTCTCTGTGTTCAGTGCAGCTTAGGAAACAGATGCTTGGCAGAAATCTGAGACATACTGGAGTATTGTAAATACTTAACCTCTTAATAAAGCCTTCCTTATACTTATCTGCTGAAAACGTTCTCTGAATTAGGTGTACTAATATGAGTATTGCATGGATGGGAGGAGCAAAATAAGTCACCTTTTGCAGGCCTGGTGGGATTCTTGCAGCTGTCCTGTGCAGGGCCAGGAGCTGGACTTGATGATCCTTGTGGGACCCTTCCAAATCAGGATACTTTATCATGCTCTCTTTACTTTTGTCCCCAAAGGGAAACAATCTGTATTTCACCCATCACATTTTGCTGCCCACTTTGCTGACGGCAGCGCTGGGTGTGCCCGGTGTGCTCCGCGAGGCACTGCCGTGCTGCAGGAGGGTGTGCTCCAGCCCTGCCTCTCACACAGGTGATGGCACAGCTCGCCCACCTGCTCCTGGGGGCTGTGGGGCTGAAATGTGGCTGCAGAGTTGCTCTGCTGAGATCCTGGCAGGATCCAGGCTGCAGCCAGACCGTTGTGTGCATGGAGATCTGTGCCTTTGGGTCCTGCCCCACGTTGCAGTTGTGTGCGGGCACCTGGTGTGTTTGAAAGCCCAGATTGCTGCATTTATGCTAGTTTGCCAAAGGCCTGTCTCACAGTTGTTTTTGGTTTGGGTAAGCTGTCAGGGAAGGTGTGTGAGCATGAATCCAGTACCCTGTTTTACTGCAGCAGAACCTGATACCCTGTTCCAGCAAGAAACAGTAACCTGTAAAATGTTAACAGACTTTCAAACTCAGAGACTCTCAAATCCTGAAGCTACAGTAGGTCTTACTTGAAATTATATCAGAAGTGGAAAGGGTGCTTTGAATTTTAAAGCCAGTGCCAGCAGACTTCTGCCCCTTATGTTGACAAGTCAGTTTAGGCTAAAGCACAGATGAGTCATGGAAGTTAATTAATTTTCTGAGGTGCTGATTGCTCATATGTCCCACTGAAACCAATAGGGAAACTCCCACGTGTTGTAGTGGGAGCTGGAAACTGGCCATGCTGTGTTGTGGGACATTCAGAAGAAGTGGTGTTGCTTTTTGTAGTGGAAACAGTGGGAGTTGCTCACAAACATGAAGGAACCCAAAATGATACCAAATGAAATTTTATTTTCCTCCTCCTTGGTGTTTGTTACAAAAATCACAAGTAAATAATAAACACAAAAGTTTGACAAACATTTTTAGTCTTTATTTTAAGCGCATGTGCTGCCTCATCTCCTTTTAATTGCCAGTCACAGGAACACTGATGCCTGGGGGGTGGCCATGTATCTAGTCCTGAGTGAAATGAAGCCTATTAATATCAAGTTACTGCTAGCCCAGCTTTGGGCTATAGGTTTGTAATAGATCATCAATGACAATGGGTCTATGTAAGCCTTGTTGCAGGAGGGACCCTATTCCTTGGTTTCCCAAGTCAGGAAATCATCACCACTGAAGCTGAGCATGATGATCCCACTAGTTCTTCTCAGGAAGAGGTGCCTAGATCTTTTCAGGAAGAACTTGGCACAGCCAGGCCTGTGCTGCAAGGACAGCAGGGAGAATGATGGCAGAGGCTGACATGACATAGAGCCTGAGATCAGCCCTTTGCTGAAACTACAAAAATTTACACTGGTTCTGGAGTAGAGTGGAATATGAGGTTCTCAGTGTATAGAGAAATGTGTGTGAATTGGTAGAGCTGGTACAGGGTGGATCATGAACAATTTTGATGTAGACTTTTAAGTTCCTGTGATGTCAGTCTGTCACATTTCCAACATATTAAATCTTGTTTGGTTTGTTTGAAAGAAAGTTCTGTAGTTACTTCTAAGTAAAACCTAGTTAAATGTAATTGATATTAAAGTGAATGTGATATCATCTGCTCTGCTGAGGAATTAAACTGTTTTAGTAATAGTTTTTAAAAAAGCAAAGTAAAAAGAACTGTTCTTTCATCTTGCCTTCTTTCCCTCCATGATGGCCTGCTAGTTAGGAGTTATTCAAAGTCCTGTATAAGCTGCAAATCATGTTCTGCCTTTCCATTTATCTTCCTGCCTACAGAACCACAAGATAAAAATACCCTGGACGAGCAATTCCCTTCATCTTCTTGCTGCAACTTGCCAATTCCCAGTCCAGCTCCTCCTCCTTCCTCTGAGTGCCAGTTCGAGGGGCAATCTTTGCATTTTTGGCTACCATGTTTTCAGGAGGCAGGATGGGTTTCCCCATAGCCAGCCTGGTTATAAATAGTTGCATCCTTGGCTGGTGGTCTGAAAGGGCGATTGCCATGTGATGGAGCCATATCTTGTCTTATCTTCTCTCAGAAGTGCTGCCTCTGGTTCTGCAAGGTCTTTCCTGGAAGATCCTGCTCATATGATTTCAGCATTAATTCCAGATGCATTTTCACTGTGATGGCAGTGGAAGTGCTAAGTGAATTTTTCCATTTGCAGCTGAAGAAGGAGGTTGGGCTCAGGAGAGCAGATTCTCCTCTCTGTTGCTGCTGAAAAACAGGAATAATTCAGCTGGAATGAGTGAGGTTCTTCCAGCGATAGCCTTATACCACAGAGATCAAAGTCTGCCCTTCTTCCCTCAAATTCTAAGCTGTACTTCAATGAATATGCAAACTGCATTTTTACCTTCTCTTTTCCTGCTCCTAATTCCCACCGTTGAAGTCCTGGCTTGAGCCACAATTAATATGCCCCTTCCCCCCAACACAAATCTTGCTTCCCTCCTGCCCTTCCCACATGAAAATCCCAGGCACAGTTTGTGTTTTCACTGTGATTAATATGTACATCTACAACCCAAATCCTGAAGCTTCATCCTGGGGCTGCCCATTCCCACTCTTGCCACCCCTCTCAGGGTTTGGCAGACGGGGCGGGCGGAGGGGGTGGCCTGCGTGAATGCAAATGCACGGCGGTGGGCAAGCTTGGCTTGGGCCAGCTTGTTTGTTTGTTGCTGCTGTTTTTGCTGGCCTTGCTCATTAGAGCCCAAATCTCTGAAAAACATCTAGCATGATTCATGTAAACACCAAAGACAAGTAGGATCAGGCTCACTGAGGGGAGGAATAAAAAGCAGAGGGGAACAAACACTTGGCGGGGGTCGGCTGCCCGCCATGGCCCAGCGAGGACGGGAGCGAGAGGTATGCCAAGCAGCTCTTTGTCTCACATGCACATTAGGATAAGTAACATTGCTCCTCACCATCTGTCTCTCTCCATGAACCTCTGCCTCATTCCCATGTAATAAGAAGATTCATGGAAGTACCAGCTGTGACCTTACAGGGAAGCCTGAGAAACTTTGCCTTTTTTACCAGCACTGGGAGAGTGAGATTTGGCACCGATGAACACAGTTGTGTGTAATTTTTTTGTTGTTGCTCTGTCGCCATCTCTTCCCCCAGCAGTCGTGCAGTGTTCATAGAAAGATGAAAGCCCCCATGGCAGTACAGGAGAGGTTGCCAGCTGCCAAACATGAGTTTCAGTGGGCTGTTTTTTTTACACTGCTCTCCTTTGTTCACGAGGTGAGGAGGCCATCAGGTGCAGCAAATTCCTACTCCCTGCTTGCTGACATGGGTCAAGAGGACCAAAGTAGTAGTGACTAAGGTGAAACAAATTATATCTTTATTTATTAACCTGACACAAGGCATAGAGAAGGGCTGCCAGCCCTGGGGCTCCCTTAGAGACACGGAGATGTGTTCCCCTGTGGGTTAAATATAAGCTGTGTCCCTGATGCCACATAGCTGGACTTGATGGCAGCTGAGGTTGCTGGCAGCTGAGCCCATGGGCACGAGTGTGCCTGTGATTGTTGTAGGTGCCTGTGCAGCTCTGTTGCAGGTAAATTTGCAGTCAGCTTTTTCACAGAGCACCATTCAAGTCCTTCTGTTTCACACATTCGTGGCAGTGCAAACTCAAAATTCCCTGACTCATAAATTTGTGTTGACATCTGTGTGAATGACTCACTTTTAATTCAGAATCATGCTGAAAAATTAGGGTGAAAAGGTTTCAAAGCAAGAAAAATTTGCTTGTTTAGCTAATCAAAATCTTAAGTAAGTAATATATATGAATTTGGCTCAACCATGTAATTTAAACTCAAATTAAGCACTTCATCTTCAAACCTGGTTATCATACAGTAAAAATAAATTTCAAATTGAAGTGTTTCAATTTTTAATATCAAAAGAAGCATTTTTTACTTTTTGCATTAAAAACAACAAAAATGAAATGTGAAAATATTATCCACCTGGCTATCAAAGAATATTGCAATAGCTATAAATCTACATTTTTACTGTTTAAAAAGTGTGAAATAACAAGATTTCCATGTTATAATTTTAAGGCAACTAAAATTCCATAGATATATTTTCTAGATAAAATAAAGGTAAGTTTTCTAAAATAAAAGAATTAGACAAAAAGAACTGGAAATCTCCTTCTTGAGCATCTACATTTCCTGAGAAACTCATTGTAACTGTATAAAACCAGTTCCTCCAAACTTCATAGTTGTCACTGTTGAGATATTTCAAAAGCAAGTCACCCTTAAAATTATTCAAAAATTTAGAGCAAAAGTTTATTGTCTCCCTCCCTTGCAATTGTCATGCAGGAGGAACTTGGCTTTTCACTGGGACTGTAGGAGTGTATGTTACTGAGACACTTGAAAATTGTACCAAATATCACCAAGAGCAGCAGATGGATCTGTCAGCTGTTTTGCTGAAAATGGTGAATATCTTCCCTGGAACATTCATAAGTTGCCTGAGGCAAAATTTCACAGTGGAAACAGTGAGATTTCTCTTTACATAACATTCCTAGTACTCACGAAGGTCTAGGTCCCCCCCGCCCGTCAGATTCAAATACCCATGAAGCAGATGATGATGAATGGGCACAGCTGGGCTGTGAGAAGGGCACTGCAGAAGCCCTTGGCCATAGCCTGACCTCAGGCCATCAGCGCTGCAGCAAACAGCAAGTGAACAGTGTCTTTAGAACTTCTGCTGCACAGTTTCACATTTAGGTGGGAACTGAAGTAGGCTCTGGTGGTGACTTTGTGCCTCTCTCCCTCCGTGGCGTCTTAGCAGGAGACCAAGCAGAGTCTTCCTCATGTGGTCACCTCAAGAGCTGGATGGGAGTGTCTGTGTCACGAACTGGAGGCACACCAAGTCGTGTCATAACATATTCACTGCCTTTGATTGATGATTTCCACATCTGAGAGGAGAGCTGATCACAGCTGTGGAGCTGTGGGAGAATCTGCTGAGCACGTGAACGTACGTAGGTCCCCAGGTAGAGCAACTTTTGGGCCTAAGAGAAAGGGGCCACTCTTCACATTGCAGAGAGAATAATTTTAACAGTACACCTTGGCACATTTCCTATCCATTGGGAGAGTTCAAATTGTCTTACTGCAAATATTTGTGAGCCTGATCCAGGACCTTTTTTGTTGGGCTTTGTTTCAGACGGTATGAGTAAGAGCTGATCATGTTGGTGTTCACCAGAATAAAACAGTTCCCCTGAATTTGTTCCTACATTTTAATGTTTGCTTTTAGATACAGTGCAAACCTGGCTCTACAATATTCCATTGGAAATAAAGATTGCAGGCCCAGAACAGCCTGTATTTAACAAAGGGTTATCTATGCTTTCAAGCTAATTTGTTACTAAGGCAAGGTGTGAGATTAAAATGCAGTAGCTGTCTCTGAATGCTCTGGAATAAGAATATCTTTTGTTCAAAAGGATGTTAAGTGGACAGATGTCAAGTGAGATTTGGCCAGGTAGAGCTACTGTAATAAAAGGACCTTAGAAACAGTCTTAATTATAATATTTTTTAAAGTTTATTTTTTTATTACTGTTTTTAATGCATTACAATGTCTGTAGCTAGAAATAATGTTTGAATCCCTCTTAACTTTCACGAAATTAAACACTTACTGCAAAAAGGAAATCAGTGGTGTTTCTGAGAGCAAGGTTTGTTATGGGCCTCGTAAGTGTTTGAAGTTGTTTGGAAATTTGCATAAAAGCCGTATAGGATTCCAAATGCTTCTGTGGGTCTTATACAGTTTTGATAATTCCTTTTCTTATGGCCTTAGAAATTATTGTTTATGAATTTGCATGTTGCTATTGTAGGTGAAAAAGGAGAAACTCTCCTGTGTGCACTTAGACCAAGGGGGATTTCCATACAGTTTCCAAGGTTCAGCTCCAACTTTTGTTAAGTCTTATCCTTGGAAGCCTGAAATATTCAGTGGCTTTGTAATCAGAAACATTTGTACACCAGATTTTAGTCTTATCTATCCATTGAGCAAAAGTTATTTTAAACAAAATTCTAGACTCTAAATGGGAGATTTAAGATATTTGGCAACAACTGTGTGAGATACAGACTCTGGGTCAAGTTTATACTCAAATTAATAAGGTAATGGCTTGTGTGATTAGTCTTAATGGCACCAGACTCCTTCCTAATTGGAGAGCTGTTGAACAAGTGCTTGCATGTGAAGGGACTGCAGTCTGGTTGCTGGTAAATCAGCCATGTCTTTTGAGCAGAAAGAATGAAAGCTCTTGACTCAGGCTGCCATGAATTCCAGTTTATTTGAAATCTGATTGGAAAGTTTGTAATGTGACTCAGCCTATGCAACCAAAACAACAGCAATTTCTGGTGAAATTCCTCCTAGCAGGCTTGGCTGCTTGCACTGTCTGTCATCTGCTGTGGGATTGGGCTTTCTTAGGTGACTGAATGTTGAGAGGGCCCAGAGTGTGTGAGAACACCAACTAGGAAAAGCTGTGAGCAACAGCTCAGGCTGAGTAGAATAAATGGGGGTTTGAGCATTGTGAAAGAATGAAAAGTTTTATGGCTTTCTTCTAATGTCTTGTTTTCTCTAGGGAAACATATGGCAGGCTCTGCAAACAAAATGGGTAATATTTTCTGTTCAAAGCAGACATCTAATTGCATCTCCCAACCACTGGGCTACAGCATACTTATGAGTTCTGTCTCCTGTAACCCAGTGTACTGATCTCATTTACACGTGTGTGAAGCACAGGGGTGCAGCCACCACATCCCTCTGCTCTGGTGTGTCTGTAGCAGGGCCTCAGATGCACATGCCAAACTTGCTTGTAGCATGGGCATAATAAAGCAGAGGGAAAAACTCTAAACAAACTATTTGGAGCCTGATTTCAGCTCCATCTACACTAACCCAACTATGGATCATGAAAATGTTTGTTCCTTTGGGAGCCTGTCCTTGTTGCATGCATGACAAATTCAGGCAGAAACAAAGAGGTTAGAGAATGAAGGAAAATAAGACCAAAGGTCCTTGTTTTCCTATTTATTGTTAGAAATAAAAAGAAAAGAAAACAAACCCTAATCCAAACACATAAATCTAAAGAATTTTATCCTGATTCAATAATAAATGCAGAGCATAATTGTGCAAAATAATAAAGTGAATCTAGTTCCTGGCACTGGATGCTTAGGATATCATCTACTGACCCTATCTCAGTCTTCCAGGCTCTGAACCTGTCTTGGGACTGGGTCACTGATGATACAGCTGCAAGTTTGATCCAGTTTGACCTTTATTTGCTGCTTTGTTGTGTAGTGTTGGACAGTCAAGGTCTTCACAGGGAGCTGAGGATAACCAGAGGAATCTACAATTTCTGCCTTTTTTTTTTCCCAAAGGGGTTGCATTCCTTTTTCTTCTGTAGTGAGGATGATGAAAACTTAGGAATGGTCCTACTAACATCAGAACCAGCAACAATAAAATCCTGACTGACTGTGGCAGAACAACCTACATAATTAAATTTTTCTACCTTCCTATCTTCCTAGTGCCTATTCAAGATCCAGTTGCTCAGATTTGCTACTCCCAGCTGACAATGTGAGCAGGTTTAAGTTAGGCTGGAGTCCCATGTCACCAGCTGGGAGTGTGGTACCTTTGCATACTCAGGGTTTGTTCCCTGCAGACATGGTCATGTTCCTTGCCAGCAGCTTTGGTTTCTGGGCTGTTCACAAGAAGGATGCATAAACCCATGCAAATGGGTGTCAATATGAAAAGAAACTTATGTTTTTGAGAGTTGTATTCATTTTGTCAGAGTTATGGTAAAAAAACATGCTATGAAAAATAGGTGAACAGTTGTAGCATTTAGAATTTTATGTTAGATTAGGAATCATGATTCCAAATGGGATCCAAAGGAAGTTTATTGTTGTGTTCATTCAGGAGAGTAGCCAAACTGTGTAAAATCTGAGAAGAAAAGAAATTCAGTAGTAGTTGCAAGCAGGAAAAGAGTTGTGAGTTGGAGAAGGCAAAAAAAATCTGATACTAAGTTGAGAAAAAAAATCAGTGTGTGGAAATCAAATGCATTCAGGACAGTTAAAGGAGACATAAAGGTAGTTATTAGACAAAATGATATGGGGAGAAATGCAAAAAACATGAAAGATATGGCTTTTAGTTTTCACTTTTGAGAGGTTATAACTTCAAAAGAAACCCACTGGAAAAAAAAAAAAAATGCTTCTCCCTCGTGCTGAAGTGATTTGGCCCTAGGTGCCCGTGTTCTTTTCATAATTCTGTCCTCTGGAGGGTTCAAGTCCTCCTCAAGCTCACTCCAGGCAGCCACTCAAGCTCGTTCACCTCAATGATTAGCGAGAGGCCTGCGGTGCACTGAAATGTTATAAGGAGCCTATCAAGGAGCTCATCGCCAGCCAAACAGATTCCTGCCTTGGCAGCATTCCTCTTCCTGGCTTGTGAGATAAAAGGAGAATAGGTAAAGGTAAGCATTTCAAAGCAAGCAATTTGGGTGTTAAAATATTTGGTGGAATTATTCGAGAAAGGTTCATTCATGTGGAAGTAGTGTCTGTGTGTTGCTGTCCAGGGCAGTGAAAGCTAAAATCTGACGCTGGCCAAGCAGGTAAAAACTGGCTGTGGGCTTCCTCAGCTTACATACCTGGGGACTCTGAGCTTGACACAGTGAAGTGTGTGGGGAGCAGGATCAGGAACTTACAGGCTTTCTGGAGTCAGCTCTACTGTTGTTTTAAGTTGGACTAAACTCCCCAATGTCATCAGAAGATCATAGCATGTACTTCAGGAGTGCTGATGTGCCTCTGGGATCTCACTCTCTCCAGGCTCAGGAGCTCCCTCCTTCCCAGCTGCCCACCCTGTGCCAGAGGCTGGTCTCCCAGTCAGCCCATACCTCTTCCCCACCATGGCAGAGACCAAATGATGGCAGGGCCCACCAGTCAGCTGATGGATGATATATTAAATATTGGCTGTTCTTTCAATACCAAATCAATGTTCAGACATCCAAGTTTTCCAAATGGCTGAGGTGTTGGGTAGTGAGATGTGAGGAACCTTCCAGCTCTCAGCTGTGCTGCAGTCGCACTGAGCCAGGGATTTTGGCAGAAATCTGCTGCTGTGCCTGAACACACCCAGTGCGTGCTGGGTGACAAGGCAGCTCCTTCGGGCTGGTTATTCAGGGCTGATAACATGAAGCTGTTTACAGGGGCTGAACACTTTCAAAACCAGCTCCTACTTAGGGCGCAGCTAATGACCCCTCATCCTGAGCAGGCTGTGAGTGCCACCAGGTACTGACCACATTTCTGAAGCCCATTGGGCAAAGCACGGAAATCTCTGCTGAGCATCTGCGTAACAACTAAATGCAAACATTTATGAAGGCTTAGCAGGTCCTGTTCCTGAGCATCTGATTCTTTATTTAAGACCTGTATGCCACATTGTCATGTGTAAGGGCTGAGGCTTCAGTAGCTTATTGAGAAGAAGGTGCTGAGGAAAGGTTGCTAGTAAAGTTGCTTTCTTCAAGTTGAGAGGGAAAGGTACAGGAGCTAGGCTTTCAGTGGGGTTGGTTGCTAAGACTGGCAAGTGCAGGCAAGCTGAGATTGTGTTATCATTTCACACAGTGTGGTAAATGGTTTAGGCTTAAATTGTAGAGATCATTATCTGCAAGCTGAAAATACTTGTTGATATGCCCTCACTGAATGGACATGTCTGCAGTGAAGTACAAAACAACTCTCCTGGGATGGTGAATGAAAAGGCGAATAATCTATTGGACTAGCAGTAGTTTGGAAACCATGATACGTGTAGTTAATAGGAAATAAAAAGTGAGTTTCTTTGTGTGTAGTGACCTTGGGCAATTAGGCAATTCAGTATGATTCATACTGTTATGGAGAATTTCTTAGTTTTTTGAGGAAATCGGGTATGGACATCTGCCATCCAATAAAGGAACAGGAAAGGATATTTACCCATAACTGCTGTTAATAAGTTTCAACCACTGGTATTTCAGAAAGTCTGTTTGACAGAACTTGCAGAAGTCCAATGCAGGCAGTTTTCTGAGGCTTCTGTGAAGCTGGGTCATGTATCACATTGGTACTGGACTAGCATGAGCAAGCATGCACTCAGCATAAGAGAGCAGGTTAGGAAATGTGAATCCAGGTGCCATTCCTCTCTCCATGTGGCAAAGAGTCTTCTTTGATGGACTGGGAAAAAAAATTGAGCTCTGTCTTCAATGTCAGTTTGAAACCTATCTTTGTTTCCTGTCATTTTGCTGTTGGATTCCAATACACAGTGTGTGATTTTACTGGGCTCATCAAATGTACATACTCCAACTTAAAAATCTGCATGTTCCCATCTGTACCCTGAGGATATTTCAAAAGGGGGGGTTCAGAAACTGGGGAAGAAAGGTTTCATGAATTTTGCCAACTTTTTCCTTTAAGTGCTTTTTTTACACTTGAGTGACGCTTACGAATTACTTACACCATCCACTATAATTTAATGCGCTACACAATAAAGACTATCTGCTGTTCTTTGTGTATTTCAATACCAATGCTTTCCTTATCTATTTTTCCCAGCTTGCCATTTCGTGCAGTAGAGGTTCTGTCATGTGATATTACTCTGCACAGAGGGAAGTTGGAGAGCCCTGCATGCTGCTTTACTCCACTGGTAAGCAGTCAGAGGATTTGCTTTGGTCATAAATGCAGTTTCACAATGTGCGTCTCTCCTCTCTCTTGCATGTTGAACATGGCATGTCAACAACTGAAAATTCAGTGGCTGTCAGCTGCATCAGAATGCGAGTTAATAGCTAGTGTATTTGTTTGGAATATTTTCAGCCCCAGTATTGATTTGTAGGCATTTCAAACCACACTCACTTGTAAACGCTGGTGTGCAATTTTTGTTAACATCAGGGAGGACACAGTTTGCAAGCTGAATGAAGGGTCGATTGAATTTCCTATCTCCTAGATTTTACTGTCTTCACACAAGCTTGGTGTAGTATTTTTTACATTCTCAGAGACCTTTGCAAAATTAGGAACTGTTGCTGCATAAATATTCATGTTTTATACTGCTGTATATGTATTATCAAAACACCCAAACTGATGTATTACAGACCATACCTGCATACATCAGTTACCTAATTTCTACCCCTGTGGCCCTGTACCTGTTTTGTTATTCTTCTGAAATACTTTGAAAGGGGAAAGTAAATTAAGGACTATCTCAGGGTAGACTCAGGCTACAGAGCTGAGTCATTGTTAAGAGATTAAGAGATTTATTCTGATTTGTCCTTTATCTTTGCCTTCACTTGGCAGTTCATTCCATCTTCATATAGTTAACTAAAACAGCTTTCTATCTGTATTTGGAAATGAGTCTAGGCACACGTTTTTTAAGTGGTGTAAGTAATATAAGAAAAATCCATTTCTTATGTCTCTGCAATACTTGAGCAATTAAATTTTCCTTCCATCCTCTCACCCTGTATTTTTCCAGTGCCTTTAACTTCAGATATAGGTTTGGGCCCTTTTCCAAGAGCTGGACTTCTCAGTAATGGGTGTGATTTGTCTCATGTGGGAATCCTGAATAAAATTACCAATAACATACTTACATTCAATTAAATGTTTCAACATACACATCATTTAGCCACTCAGTAGGGAAATGCTCTCTGCCACATTCAAGGGATGGTAATCAATACATGCTCACTGGTAACATGTCTGAAAATATCAAAACACTAGAAGGAGCTAGGTGATGTAGATGACTTTGTCTTAGTAAATTGTAGTCTGAGAGCTTGGTTTAGCCCTAATCAATTCCTGTCCATGCTGTTCAAAGGCAAACTGTCAAGTGCTTTAGTTGCTTCTGACTCAGCATCAGAAATCATAAAGCACCCCTTTCTTGGGAGAGAAGCAATCTGGATGCAATCAGAAAATGAGCAGGACACATTGTGCCATTGAGACAACACTGAGGAAAAAAGTTACATTTAGGGTTGAACTAACTGGGTGTTTTCACCTCTTGAAATGTCATACACTGGCACAGGCAGCAGCACTGTAAAAACAAGCAACTCAAACAGCCTGTTCACAGAAGGGAACTTTCAGATCTGTGCATGTCTATCAAGGAGACGTGAAAGGTGACCTGTGATTCTGGGAAGTTTTTCTGTGCAGGAAAACACTGAGCTTTGGCTATGGAAAAGTGGTGAGTGCCAGGGGAGCCCAGTCTTCTGGACCTGCAGAGCTTCACTCGAGCCCCTTCACTCTGCAGAAGGGTAGGCAGGTGGGAAAAGGGGGAACTCTCTCATCCATATGTGCTTACAGTCAACACGCTGAAGGCAGCATGGAGCAGGAGGCAACTAAGAGAGGTGACAGCAGCATCTTTAACCAGTCTGACCCATTAATGCTGTATGTGGGCACCCTTTTGGCCAGTGGTGAGAGGTAAAGGAAGGTGAAGCCTTTTTTTTGTGCTTTTTCTTTAGATTTGGAGGTCAGGCTGCACTTGCATTTGAACACTGGGTATATTTCAGCTGAAACATGGATATAGGCCCGCCTATAAAATACCAGATAGACACTGTCCAGTCTCTGTCATGTAAATAATTTGACTAATGCCTACTTCTTTCCCTAATAAATTAGTGTCCTGCCTCCCAGTGAGCAGGTAAGGAGTGAACATGAAGTTGATTTTATGGCTGGAATAAAATGACTAAGATGAAAAATGTGGGTGAAGATCTGTCAGAGTTGACAAAAGGGAAAGAACCAACCAACCTCATTTCCTCAGCTCTGAATACTCAAGTCAGACAAACATATAATGCATCCAGCTCTCTCTAACATGTATGTGCATCTTCCATGCTGGGACTACACTCCAGGATTTTGAAGTTTAGCCAGTAGCCACTGTATTTCTGATTGTTTAGCACTTGCTAAAGAGGAGCTCAGTAGCAACAGGATGAATCAGAATTTTTGCCCTGGCAAAGAAACGGAGAAAACAAAACCATAACCATATCAGTAGAAAGCCTTTTGGAATAAGTATTATTTTATTAAGGAAAGAGCTAAAAATATCAGATATGTATCTTTTTTCTGTACAAATTGAAGTGTGACCTGAGAAACAGTGCAGTTTTGTAAAAGTTTGTTGAAGTAGATATGTTTAGGAGTGACTTGAAACAAATTAATGGATGGAAAATTAAGCATGTGGAGAAATCAAAAACAGCACAAAGGTTTAAGCACCATGTATGACAAATACTACTACTGCAGAATGAAGCAGACTTTGCAGATGTCTTTGGTGTTTTATAATATGTTCAACTATAAGATCTCTAAGAAAGTATATAATTTCTCCATCTGCCCTCCCTTCACTTTCCTCTCTTCTTTCCCTACAACTGAGTGATACTTTCTTTGGGGGAAGAGCCTGGATTTAGACACATTAATTGAGGGTTACACAGTTTGCTCCACTTGCCATTTCAGGAGGCTGCATTAACATCCCACCTGGCAGTGTTGTTTACAAGCAGTTTTGCAACCTTTCCATTCTGCTCCCTTATTTTTGTTAGGCATAGTGTAATGATGCCATATGACATTTTGAGTCTGAATTGATATTCCCTGCGGTATCTCCTCAGGCCTGTTATGCTTTGGGTGTTTGCATTGCCTGTTCAGACACCCACGCACAGTGTGGTTATTTTCATTTGTGACTGAATGCAAGCCGCACACCGGATGTCACAGGAATATGTTTAGAGCTTCCATTGATCTCTTAACTACAAATAATCATTATAGCTGCAAAACAAATAGTGGATCAAAACTGTGGGAACGTGGCCCAGAAGATGCTGCTCCCTTTTCCTTCTGAAATGCATGATGTGCAGGATGAAGGTATAATATATAAATGGCTAAAAGGATTTTAGTGAGAAATCATGACAGGATACCATTAGGCAAGAAATGATTGAGAAAAATTAGCCTCATGTCTTTGGTTCTTTAAAAGAAAAGGATAAGGAAAAGGTCTAGGTAGCCATGGGATGTTGGTTGGCTTGTGGGAGTCCTCAGTGCTCTCTAAATCCCCTGTAAGCTAAATGCTGTAGCTTTGACCAAACACAGGGGTTTGCTTCTCAGTGCTGTTGCTTTGTAGCAATTGCACAGTTTGCCTGTTCCACTCCAGAGATGGCTGCATCCCGTGTAAAGAGTTTGAGGAATTTACAGACATGTCCCATATTCTGTGGGAATTACATGTAAAACTTGTTCTTAGACAGTTGTGTAATTGCAGGTATTGGTGAGCAAGGCATGATTTGGAAGCAGGGAAGTAAATGAGACATCAAGATGAGTTAGTTATTTGCTGGGAGAAGCATGGGCTTGGGACAAGAGTTATTTGAATTTTTTCATCAAAATTATATTAGATTGCAGCATCCAGGTTGCAACATCCTGTGTCCCTGCACTACTTGGCCTTACTCAGAAGAAAGGAAAATTTGCAAGACCTTGTCAAATATAAATGCTATTTTTATGGGAAGAAAGGTGATCCAATGATCCCTGAAAATTCTGGTTCAACTCTTTTCCTTGCACTGCTTCCTTGGGTGTAATCCTGGGCAAGTCACAGGGGGCATGTCTGTGCCCACAGTGGGGATGGAGCTGTCTCTTGCACTGCTCCTCAGCATGTGGTCAAGCCCTGCTGAGAGTCTGCTTTCATGAAGAGCCCAACTTGAACCCAGTCAGGCTCATGTCTGTGAACATCAGCTGTCACAGCTGCGTGTTGCCACAGAGGATTAGGTTAGGTCAGTGTGGCTTGGGGAGTTTGCCCTTGTGCTGCTTCAAACAATCCACTCTATCCTTAATGTCTCTCTGCTTTGGAATTCCCTCTGCAAAATAATAAATTTCATTTCTTCCAGGAGGTCTGGCTAAATGCATCGACAGGTTATGATGCAGGTAGCACTGCAGTACTGGGGAAATATTTATATATCTAAGGGTTTTAGATGTACGCGATTGCTCGCTGAAACTTGTTCTTACAGAGGCAGGAATGCTTTTAGGTCCTTCCTAGCAGAAGATTTGGTGTTCCTTAGAAACTGGTGGTTTATGTGTTTTAAATAATTGTTCACAGTGATTCCTGTCCAGAAGAAATATGTGGGACATAAACAGTCTCATCTGGCAGCAGTGTGCAGGGAGCACACAGTCCTCGGCCCTGCCAGCTCCGTGCTGCTGGCCAAGCCCTTCCTGCAGCAGTGGTGTGACTGCTAATGGTGACAGTGGTGTATCAGTAGCACTGCTCTGTCTTTGAAAAGTGGGGAAATGTTGATTCTGGAGTTCATTCCATCCTATCATAATTGGTTTGGGATAATTTTTGAATGTGCACAAGAGCAGCCTTTTTTTCCCCCCTGCAAATGAACTGTGGTTGGTGTCACCCTATTTTGGTTTTGTTTTCTGCTTAACATTCCACTGTAAGTACAGCTCCTCTGAGGCTTGAAGTGAGACAAAACTGAACCAAAGTGACTTTGTTTTCCCTGTGTAAAAGGATGGACACTGAGTGATAATGACATATTTTGCATGTGAGCAGCAGGTGCGAGACCAAGTGTCTACTGCGGATTAAAGTAAATATGGGTTTTTTCTATATTTAACTGATATGTGACAAAGAAACAATGTTTAAATGTCACTTTCCATGGGTTTTTTGTGTGTCTGTAATTATACATTCTAATGTGCCAAGTAGCTACTCACTGAAGTTCAAATTTACATAGTAAAGTTGTGCATAACAAGGCAAACAAGATACAGTCTAGCATTCATCTCCATGCATCTGGGCTGCCTCCACCCAGCAGTTACACTACCAACAAATGAATGTTTTCTGCTTTCTTGAGTTCACATAAATAGCTGCAAATTCCTATAATTAACTATGATAAGTCACTCCCCACTATTAAAACAAAGACGTGTTTGTTTATCGGTCGTACTTGCATCCACCACTCTTAACATTACAGTGTCGACTGATGTTTTTTCACTGTGTTAAACAAAGCAGAAATATTCCTGTTGGGCAATGCCAGAGTCCCAGAAGCAGCCTCAAAAGCACAAGCACTGGGCTGTCGCCTGCTGAATGCTCCATTTCTCTGCTGAAGGCTGTTTCTTTTCCTTTCCTCCTTCTGCTCCAAAGACAGGAGTGTTTAGGTGGGGAGTTGTGGCTTTGGGCAGCAAGGCATGGCTTGGAAACAGGGAAGTAAAGGCAACCGAGAGATGGAATTAGTCCTTACGAGGCCTAAAAGTAAAGCAAGTCCTAGGAATGTCTGATTTTCCAGGTATCAGGCCTACATTTAGTCATAGGTTGTTTGTAGCAGAGCTGCTCCCAACTTTACTGCCTGAATTATTTTTTCTGATATTCAACTAGATTGTGATTTATCACAACTAGGTAGTCATATAAAAAAATATATATGACACTTTTCCTCCAAAACCTGTATTGGATTTTGGGTGGGGTTTTGAGGGTGGTTTTGTGGGCTTTTTTTGATGGGGGTTTTGGGGGTGTTTTGAGGCTAGGGACACCAAATCTTGCCCCAGAAACTCAATTTTCTTCTCAATTCTATTTTTGCTTTTTTAAGCCTACTCTCGGGGCCTAGTGGAAAGTCTGCTTTACTTAATTCTTATATGTGAGGTTTTATATACATAAGAATATCTGCTGCATTTTGGAACTGTGTTCGGGTTGCCTCTACTATGACAAGACTTTTTTTTCACGGCTTTCAATGTCTCAGAAGCAATACACTGTAAGAGATGCTGACCACAGGATTAAATTAGGCACCCAAATTACAACTTCCATGAGATACTAAAAAGGCAAAGGTAAGACAGTCGGAAATATAACAGTGACAGTTTTGTTTTGTCTAAATTTTCCATGAAGTATTTCATAACTTATGTCAGATTGGAAAGCTGGTCATAGATCTCTCTCTGCATGGAAACAAGATCTTCTGTAGGCCACAGATTACACAGGAGTGGATGTGCAGTAGTGGCAGGATGCTGGTAGTCAGGAACTGAGGTCATTCTGAGCTCTGGCATCTCTATATCATCTTCATCCCAGCATGTGGGCCTGTAAGTTGCATTATGAATACAGTAAAAGATTTGCTCTCTAAAGACAACAGCTGTAACTCAGAATTTTGTATCTGCTGGCTGGAAGAGGTTAATAGTTGACCATCTGATATAGGAAGGGTACTCAGAAAATGCCTTGTGAAATCTGAGGCCACTGATGGTTTATTGGTTGCTAATCATGAAAAAGTATGGAAAAATTTTCCTTTTAGCTGGTTTCTTTGGATAGTAAAAATAAGTCCCTCCCTTCATACTTTAAAGCAGACTATATGTAGCTGCTTCCTTTCTTATGGGTTTTGTTATACATAATTACCATGCATGAACAGCACGGCACATGGATTATACAGCAAATTCTGGTTTAGCCATGCAAACTCCCAGTGACACTGTGGGCTCTAACAGCTGGAAGATGTGATTACAGACTTTCATGTTAATATTGGGTGCCTTAAAGACTGCTGAAGCTTGTTCCCAGGTCAGCAGAGCTAGAACAGGCTAACTAAGGCTTCATTAAAACAAAGAAATAGTGAAAAAGAAATTCTGAGAAAAATAGAGAAAATAAAGAGAAAAAAAAATAGAGAAAAATAAACCCATCAAGTTTATTATAATGCTGAAAGAATTAATTCTTAAATCTTCACCCCAAACCAAGGCACAAGTCACTCCTAGATTCCCAGACTGTCCTTATTGCTTGGCCTCTTGTGAAAAGTTACTAGTTTAATGTTTACACTGATATTTACAGGCTCCAGAACTAGTTCTGGCTTCATTGTATTTATTAAGTTCTATGTATAACGTGTGGCAAGAGACGTAACACGTTGTAGCATTTTGAATAAAGACAAAAGGGCAGAAGATGATTCCTCATTTCACATTGAGAAACTGAGGCACAGGGAGATGTGATGACTTGCCCCAGAAAGGCTCCATCCACCAGGGATTGCTGCTCCTCATACTGGAAGGGTGTCTGGGGTGCAACTGCTTGTTGCTGAGTTTTACACCCTGTAATGGGCAGAGTCAGTGTGTGGAGCTCAGCCTCGAGCTGACTACTTTGTTTTTAAATAGAGCTTATCTTCCTGAAATAAATGCAGTCTCTTCTCTCACTCTTCTCTAAGAAACCTATTGATAGATCAATGGAATTTTTCAACTCAAAACTCTATCTTTGGATAAAAAGCAGTTGTTTAGAATTTCTGCCTTTTATTTTAAGTCCTGGTTTCATATTCTTTCCAGGAGGGAGGATAGAAACACAACAGTTTGGGAACGTGAGCTTTTTTCTCCTCCCAACTCTAGGTCTGCCCTGGGACCAGCCTATTTTGCATGAGCTCAGTACAGCTGTAATAAGGAAGAAATAAGAAAAAGGCCAACAAACAATAGAGTATAGGAAAAACCCACTTAAAATCTTCCAACTCAGAATACCACAGAGCCTCATTTGTCTGTAATCCTTCTCTGTTTAATGGAACCTCTTGTGTCCAATTCTCCTTGTATTTTTATTAAACTTTGTGATTTTCTCTAATGATCTTGTTATAAAGACATCACATCACATGGCACAAGGACAATGCACATAAAAAGTTAAGAATGCATTTAACTACCAGCCATTGATTAGTCTTCTTGATGAGCTTAAATGCTACCTGGGAAAGCTTTCTATCAAATGCAATTGGCTGCAAATGCATTAAGCTTAATGAACGTCAAGATTTGGATATATATGAATATTTTTCCTAAGAGGAGGTGCCCTTGCCATGAGAATATGAGCACTTCCTATCCAGCCTCCTGCCCCAGTGGGAAGGGGTGGCAAATGGCAATGTGTGTGACCCCTCCAGAGCTCAGCCCCAATTCCCACTCCACTTAGTTTGCTATAAATCAGGAAAAATACCACTGGTGTCAGTGAAATTAAACAGGTCTTGATAGTTCTTGTGGTCTGCTGATGTAGAGGAGATGAAAGATAGCTGTTAGTGAGATCTGGGAAAATGTCCGTCTGAGGGATCCAGCAGGAGATTTTGGGAAGGAAGGGCAGGCAGCCTGCTATTCTGCAGATCATTGAATTCAGCAGCAGAATCAGGAGCAGAGGCTAAGTGGTAGTAAAAAGCTCTGCCAGCCCTTCCCAGGAGTTCAGGTGGGATGTGTGTAGAGTGTCCAATGCTCCATGTTAAGCCCAGAGAGCGCTGTGTGTGAGAGAAGGACTTTGTCCTTCCCATGACCACTCTGTTGTGACAGTGAGATAAGCTACATCCTGCTAAGGGTGCCTTTGAAATGTTAGTGCAGACTAGGAACGTGCTGCAAACCCAGACACTGGCCTGCCGTGGGCAGGTGCCAAGTGCACAGAGCCAAGCCCCTCGCTGCAGTTTAGCCACAAGAGCCTGCTTCTTCCCTGTCTTAGGAGACACAATTCTAGAAGGACTCCAGAAGCTGCAACATGTGAATACACTGTCACCTCTTCCTGGACTGTAGTGATGTCTTTGGCTTCCAAATTTGTTCTTTTCTGCTCTACAGACTCATTTAATTTACGGTAGTTTGAATTCTGGTTACCACGTGTATTTTGTTTGGCTCAATTTTTTCCAAAACCTTTCCATAAAACTAAAAATATAACACACTGAATAAACCACTCCATTACCCAAAGAGAACTTATTACTGAAATTCAGGAAAGCATATTGAGAGGTATTAATTTTAACTTCAGCTTCTGTCATAAAATTCTGAAAAACAAAAAAATCTGGAACATGCAATTAAAATAATTGTAGGTGTGGGGATGCCTGCCTCCAAGCAAAGAATCTAATAATACATTAAAACCCTTATTTTTGATTCTAGCAAAATATACAATTATAGCCATACAAGCTGCCATTGCATCACCTCTTGGCTTCATGGAGGAAACTTCACCTACTGCTATTTCTACTACATGCCAAGATATTATTACAATTCTTACTTACTTTAACAGGGCAATGTGCTCTCCAGTACACTGAACTGAAAATGACACACACTTTCCTAGTAAGGTGGTATTTACTATTGATTTATCTTGCCCTAGAGAGTTCTGGTTAGCATTCCAGTGATAATTGACCCTGCTTTATTTAACTCTTTCAGAAGTGAGTCTTTATTTGCAGCAATGCCTTGATAGTAGAAGGCATTGAAATGCTAGTTCAGACAATAAATTTGCAAATGACTGATTCACACTATATTCATCATTTTCAAGATTTATAAGAAAAAAAAGAAATCTCAGGATATGATTAATTAGCTCATTAAAGTAACAGAGAATGTTCAGATCTAGATTAGGGAGGAACTGTCATCTAAGTTTTCTTAGTACCACCTTTGTTATACAGAAAGCTTAAAATTAATGAGCTTTTTAAACGAATACTCTTCCAGAAGGATGCTAACAGGCATCTTTCAAACCATACCTCTTCCAGTGTAAACAGTTACCACTGCCTACACCAGAAGAGGAATAGTTTCTTCATATTCCTACAGATGCAGTGCAAATGAACAGTCTGGTACTATTCCCTTCCATGGAAGGTTCTTCCACCATCTCACCAAGATCCCTGTTTGCCCTAAAGCCTTTTAGATTGGATCAGACAGTGTAATGAAAGGCAGCACCTCTGCCTACAAACTATGCTTTGCCAGGAAGACTTGAATCTCTTAAAATACAATTTGAAATATTTTGAAAAATTTCAAAAGCATGAGCTGAAAAAGTCTTCCCCAACAATAACAGTCTTGTGATGGTAACTCAGTGTGCTTGCTCTTTATTGCAGATCTACCATTGGTTTGGGGCATTTACTACAGAGATGGGACAATGTGCATCCCCTGCTTTTACCTAAAGGATGTTAGGAAACAGAAAATACAACATTTACTTGTAGCACCAAAAAAACCTTATTGTTGAATTATTTTGGGGGTATGACAGTTCTTGGTGTTGTTCTTTCTCTGATCTTCCTTTTTACAAGAACTCTAAAGCCATTTCTGAATATTTGAGTGACCCAGAGACAATGCCACAAATGAAGCTGCACCCTCAGGGCCTACATCTATAATTTTGTCATTGCAAGTAGACATGTGTAGGGTTCAGAACACCCCTAAGAGTCTTTTGTAGTTGACTTAGTCTGGGGAGAAGGAACACATATAAGGCTTGATCTGTAAACATGTGTGAATACATGGATTGTGCACAGCTTCACCTCTGGTCATCTCTGTGGGGGTTAGAAGCTCATAAAACTCTTCCCCTGGACTTGGGACTGAGGAGTGCACCAGAGCCCAGAGGAGTGCTCAGGCCAGGTACCAGTACCTGGCATCCAGGAGTGCCCATCCTTGGGGTGCAGCTCCTGTCCTCTGCCCCAACCTCTCTCCCCACGTTTCTTCAAAATACTTTGGTATCTCCTGCTTCTGGCATGCAACAAATCACATCCACTTTGCCACTGTTCCTTGCTAGGTTTTGGAAATGCTGACTTCTGAATTAGTTCGATTAGTGATTCCTTGAGAAATGGCCCTGGTAAAGGGTGATGTTTCTGTCACAATTGCCTCTGTTTTGTATGCTGTCAGATCCAGACATGAGTGTGATTTTATTCCTGCTGTGCCCTCCCACACCTGGAACCACATCTGGATGAGTTTAAAACAGTTACACTAAAAACTTAGAGGACTTTACTCTTTATATGTCTGTGTTGGTCCCAGGCCCTTAAATACTGTAGGAGTGTAGCTCTTGGCCCCCAACCGACGCATTAGACATGTGACTATTATAGACTATTTATACATAGGCCACTTTTTTCAAAGGTCTAGTATCATCCCATTCTTTGGAGACTGTGGAGCATTCATCCTGCTTGAGTGAAATCTAAAAATTGCAGATGTCTCAGCCAAGTTATTTTCTGCTCAGTGCTGTTGACATACAGAACTGCAAAGTATTGCTTTGCCAGAGAGGAGCAGGAGGTGGATGACACCTGGAAGACACTTGTGATTATCCCATGGCTCTTCTGTTGCCCCAAGGAACACGATTCCACTTCCCTCAGCAATGCCCTTCTTCATCATACCGTGCTTACTTGGCTAATCCCAGAAGTGGCAGACATAAAAACCTGTAATTAACACTGACAGTTAATGCTTGTGATGTGACAAATGATTCCTCCTGCCTCCCTCTTGAAGCAATCCAGTAATTATCCTGATCCCTATTTTGTGTAATCGCAGTATGTGCCACTCATTTTCCCTCCTAACCAGCAGCAACCTTCAGCAGTGGTGATGCACACAGGGTTGCACCCATGCTCAGATCAGCCAGCTGCCAACATACAACTTCTGTGCGGTTCACTGTGGTACTGGTATTTAAAACACAAACCCATGGTGTGAGAGATGGGACAAAGCAGGGGCAGAGCTTCCACGCAGGTTTGCTGCTGTCCTTAGCAGAGACAGCAATGCAACATTACAGCCACAGGAAACTGCCATGAGGGGTCTGTAGCCCACTGGGCTGCTCCTTCCCATTCATTCCCACCCCAATTTCCTGCCCACACTGCAGCCTCCATCATCAAAATTGTGCTGCTTGATAATGGCCCTGGTTTGAAGAGGAGGGAGCAGAAAAACAGACAGCGACCCTGCCACTGAGACTGACACATCTTGCAGCTACACCCAAAGTTCTGCCTCTCTCATCCTCACCTTAACTTTCGGGGGGAGGTGGGTCAGGCAGTGAAGGGTTAATGTGGAAAAGCAAAGAGCAGCATTCCTCCCAGGAGCTCACCAGAGGTGACAGGGTAGCTTGCTGCACTTCCTTCAAATATTGGCGAGATGGACTTTTTAAATGCAGGTTATGTAATGTGTTTGGGGACTATTTAAAGTAAATGTTATTGACAGCCATTACATCTGGTAGTATTAGTAAGTATTTAGGGAATTTTTTTAAAGGTGAAGTATTGACAGGAAAGGCTGTAACAGCTACTTCTGGGCCATTACAATTTATCTTCTAAATCAGTCTGGGTTTATGGTTCACTGACATGTTTCACCCTATTACCTACTAAAGGGTGGTTAATGACAATGTGTGGCTACACATGATACTAGAGCATGTGTGACACAGCACATCTAGGATGCAAAGGTCTTGCAGGGAAATGCTCCTCTGAGGGAAGCTGTTCGCAGCAGGTCTTTGCAGGGCTGTGTCTTAATAGCTACATAGTAATAGAAAGTTGAATTTCACCTCTCACAGTGATGTCTTAACTTGAAAATGGGTCAAATTATGATGAATGTTGTGTTTAGAACAAACCTGGGCATTAGGAATGTCCGTACAGTGCATGGAGGAGAGAGCTGCAGTGGCTGTGAGTGGCCCAGCCATCCTGCCTGGGGAGGAAGCGCAGGCTGGCACTGCCTGTTGCTGCGAGATGCAGAGGTTTCTCTCAAGGGCAGTCCTTTCAATTCAGCCCTAGATAAGTCATGAAGAGAGGTCACTTTAGGGTTGAGTGTGTGGGTAAAAGCAGTTGGTTATGATCAGTGAAGTCCCAATTATCATTCACCTTGACAGGATCATTCACCTTATGTGCAGCCTTGTTGGAAAAGTTTTTGGAAGGAAGAGAAAATAAGGACACAGCACTGCCCAAAATAACTTTGGTCTGTAAATAATCTAAGCTTTGTGTCTTGATCCTTTCTGGGCATATTTTACTCACCAATACTATTCTGAGATATTTTATTCTTTTGCATTTTTTGTTATTGAAATTAAAAGCAATTAATATGCACCTGAATTAGTCTATTTCCTGAAAGGTATTTTCTTCTTCTTTATCCATACAGTTGTTTTGAACTGGGATTTCCTTCTCCCTTCCCAATTCCAAACATCTCCAGAAGCAAAACAGATGTGGATTCACTTGCCCCACCTTTCCCACATGAACACCATAGACTTTTCCACATATAGTGGTTGGCCCAGGTGTTTACAGTGTTTACAGTGGGGTTTTGCCATGAAAACAACGTTTCATTCCCAAGGTATAGCTATTCCTTTCCATCTCTTTTAACTTCTGACCACCAATTCTAGAGACTTTGTCTGGAGGCCGGCAGCAAAGAGGCCGATTTATGTCTAGTCCTGTCTCTTGCTCTTTCAGCACTGAGCTCCTTTTTCACAACCATATTTTAAATTTCTAGATATTAATCCTGCTCTTGCCCTCCATTCCTGTAGCTTGGTGGAGTTGTTTTCCACTGAAAGTCAGCCTGGTTTTGGGAGGCAGGGCTGCTTTGGGCAGCCAGACCGTTCTCTCCTCCTTCTGTTTGCCCTTGGTTTTCCGCAGCTCAGCGACAGCCGTGCAGTCCCTCAGTTAACATTTACACTGCAGTCAGCATCCTGTGCCCTGGTCTATTTTCTGCAGACATGTAAATAGAAGCCTTTTGTAAACTTCATTTAATGATAGTGCTGTATTATGGGTTGTCTAAGACAGAGTCAAGGGATCCTGTTTTCTTTTAACTTCACCGTTTGGGTAAGGTATAATCTACAGTACATCAACGCAACACATCTCTCTATTGAGTGTTGAGGTGAGATACAAAGCTTTCAAAGCAGGCAGATTCTTTTACTGTTTCTTGGTTTCCTCAAGCACTTTGTACATGAAAGATTGTTTCCTTATCTCTTGGAAAAGCTTTTGGATGAAATTAACCCCAGTGTAGAGGGTCAGCCTAACAGCCTCTATACTACTTAAGTCCTCTTTAGACCTTATTCTCAGAGCTTAAATTGGATTTGTATGGTGCACAAGGTGCATGTCCCCTCTGTGAATAAGTAAAAATGAAAGATAAAATAATTTATACTTAGTAATGATTTCAGTTCTTGGCTGAATCTATTTTACATGGATTTGTGTTGGGGGAATTCTTAAGAAACAAATTACTAACTACGTACAGCTTTGAGAAGTTCTCCAGCAAGCCTAGGTAAGCTGGGCCCGCCTGAAGAGGAGCTGGTCACCCCTGCTGCTGCTGCTGCTGTGCTTGGTGCCACGGAAGCACTTGTGTTATCACAGGTGCTGATAGCAAACAGGGAGCAGTGGGAAGAGGACATGCCACCAAAGGCACTGATCCCATGCAGCTGGGCTAAGGGAGTGCAGCCTTCACCCCTCATGCCTCACTTGGCTTCCTGGGGAGAGACACACCCTGGGGCAGTGGACAAAATCCTCAGTTTCTGGCAAAATTCAGGGGAGCAACTGCAGCTGCTCTCTGACAACTTCTCAAAGAGGAGGTGGCTTCTCACCTTGCCTTTTCCCTTTCAACTCCTGCTATTGAATTGTACCACTTGGATGTCCAGCTAGGAGAAATTTAGAAGAAATCTTTTGGGAACTGTATCAATCTGCAATAAGTGTTTTTGATACTGCAGGAACAGTCTCAACCTATAGTCTCTTATTTTCCTTCTTGAGTAGTCTAGGTAGGTCTATTCACTGTTTGATATCGGGGAAAAATAAATCCAAAATTCTACCCTAATGTGAGTCTGTGGACATCACTGGTTATACTTGGGAGAATCATGACTCAAAAGCACCATGATAAGGCATTTCTCCATCTTGGCTTTGTCCACCCAGTGCTACAGTCAGCTGGGGCAGGTTACCTGACAGCTGCCCTTGCTGTCTGTACGTTTCAGCTAAGAACGTGGTCCTTCTGTTACCAATTAGGTCAGCCTGGCACTGGTCAAGTCAGGCACTTGTCTAAATTCAGGTTGTCATTTTGGACTTTTATAAATGGAAACAAAGCTGTGTTTCTCTGTCATGCATCTAAATAAGTTCAAAACCAATGCTAAGTCCATTTTAAGCATTGAGTCCACCCAGTAATCTTATTTCCCTTTTTGGCAAATTATCTTTCTATTATAATGTGTGACCTCAGAAGCTTGAATGACAGTAAATCACTTTCTCTCCCACCTTAGGATTTGTGAAGCTAACCTGGCTTGACCATCTAGTTCAGGAAGTTCATTTGAATTTACTCTTATAGTAGAGGTTGGATGAGGAATGATTCCATTGTAAGCAGTGTGAGTTATGTCTCCGTATATCTGGGCTTCAGTTCAAGTGTGAGCTATGGAATTAGGGGCCTCATCTCTGAAAGGATCTATGGGCATCCTCAAATCATGATGCTGTGGACCTTTTCAAATCATCTCTGTCTCAGGGTGAAGAATTTGTAAGACCAATACTAATTTTTTGGCGCTGCCAAATCCTTTTCAAAGAATTAAAAGCCGAAAGCTGAATGGTTTATAGGTCCCAAATAAAATCATAGAGATGGGCAGCTAGCACATCTGGGAAGGTACTCAACTCTTTGAAGGATCTGGTTCTTGGAATATCCCTCTGATTGTATCTAGAGTCTTTAGAGATTCCTGCACTCAAGGTAGCACACAAAAGCTCAGCTCATAGTAGCAAGTAGGAAAGGTTTGCAGAAGCAGCCTCTGGCACTGGTAAAATACAGACCCAGATTAGTGAATTTTGGTTTTCTTTCTTTAATTCAGGTGTATGGGTGTCATTTCTGTCTCATCCACTCAGCTCATGAATGACACATAAGGGGTCTCGTTCCAGTAAATCACAGCAGCAGCTGCAATATGTACAAGCCTGCTCAGATACTGGTGGGAACCAAGCCATGGAGGAGTGGAGATCCACACTGACTAATTTGCTGGGAGTGAGCCCCACCCTCAGCTGGAATCCCTCTTAATGTAATAATCATCCAGAACTGGGAGTGTTAATGGCAAAAAAAAAAGCCCTGGGAGAACAAGCACTACAGGAGGAGGTGAAAGATGTGGGCAGATTAAAAAATAGAGTGCCAAATTCTTGGCTAGAGTAAATAAATAAAGCTCTTTTGAAGCTACTGGCGAGACACCAGGTAACCTGACCCAAAATTTGTACAGGTGGGTGAGCCCTTGCAGGACAAACTTCCATATGTTTGTCATTACTTTGAGATATCTCACAGCTGCTCAAGTCCTGCTCTTCCAGAACCTTCCTCCTCTGTTGTGCAGAAAAGGGAGTAAAGCACAGAAGGCTTCTTCTCTGACATAGTGGTGTTGGTTGGGTGAGGAAAGTCCCAAAGACTTGCAGGTTTTTCTGAGGCAGGCCAGGTCAGTGGCACACAGAGGGCAGGGGTGTTGGCTGGGGATGGGCAGGGGCAGTCAGAGCACCCTGCTCCCTGCCAGGCAGGAGGAGCCCGTGCACAAGGCACTGCGGGAAAGGGTGTTGGAAAGTTGGCCTGACATGCAAAGAGATGACTTTCAGTGCATCCATGCACCTTGCAGCAGTCCTTAAAGCCTGTAAAAAGATGGTCCTCCAGTAATAAAAAGGAAAACAAGTGAGCCACAAATCGATGCAATATTTGACTTGGCTTTGGGAGCTATTTCTCTGAAAATGTTTAAGGCTCTTATGAGTAATGTGGTGTTTAGATAACTGCTAATGTAACAGCTGAAGAAAAAAGCATTTTGCTCTCTAACTTGCTTATTAGTCAATGGAAACTATAACCACAAACAGTACGACTCCATTTAACCACTGTATTAAATATTAAACCTGAAACTGTCATTACCAATTATTTTCAATAGGGCATAATGGTTTGAGGGTTAAGTAATATGGACTAGGAGCCAATGGATCAGTCTAATCAAATGAAAGTATTCCTAATGGGATAGTGCTGTATGGGAAGGTGCAGCGATGCTGAACCTTGGTTTCTATCACTGGGATGATTTGATATCAAGCATTTTCCTGCTTTTTTGTTCATTCATGGCTGACTTTAATGCTGTTGATGAGGAAGATGATTCAGGGAGGCAGAGAGACCAAAGGCCCACAAACTTCTAGATTCACCATGTATATCTTCTGACAGAGCTGAAGGCCAGCATATCACCCCTATCACTCTGCAAAATGCTTGAGCAAGATTAGAATTTCTCTACCTAAGGAGACATAATCAGATTGAAATAAACACTGTGGTGCCTGTACTTAAGAGGAAAAGGCTGAATGCCCTCTTTGAAGGTTGTAGATAAAAAGATGCTATAAATAGTTAGAGGTGCTCCTTTACAACAGTTTGTATTGATAAATATTTGTGAAAAGAAACTTTCATGTTTAATAAAATCCTACACAGATTAGAATAATCTGGTGTTGGTGGTCATCAGGCTGCATTTTTATGGCCAGGTTAGCAATCTGCTAGGGAAGGTTTTCAAGTGTTCTGTATCTACAAGTGTAAATAAAAACATTTAATGTCCAACTCCACCCACGGCAGCAGGAGGCCATGCAGGGACCTGCTGCAAACCCTATGGCTCTGGACCTGCTCGTGTGTCCTCCAAAAGCTTCTTGGCATGAGCTGAATTTCTCTTCCAATTCAGGCAGAAATTAGTTTACATCTTGGGCCTGTCCTGGCCTTGTCCATAGGCTGCTGGACCTTGGGCATGTGGCTGCCTTGGTCATTCCCTGAGAGTTGCCAGGGAGTGGGCAAGGAGGGCCCTGCTGGGCTGGCTGGAGCAACCAGAGCCTGCTGGTGATTGTCTGGAGCTCTGCATGCAGCAAATGTCTGTGAAACACATCAGATTCTCATCTGCCTCTTCTAGTGAAACCAGGTTTTGTCAGAAGATTCCTGACCAGGGCCAGATTTATTGTTCTCATGGTTCAGCTGAGGTCAGTAATGTATGTAATCTGTACCAGGGTGTGGATGCATCTGGCAAGTAATGGCAATACCCCAGCCTGTGAAGACTTCCCTCTGAATGACAGTGCTATAATTAAATCTCCAAATTCAAGACTGAGCCAGAATTGAAGTTTGGGAACTTCATAGAGGTAAGGGCCAGCTGTGAAGCTCATCTGGGGATGTGGATTGCAATTTCCCAGAGCCCGGGGGCAGTTTGGTTCTGGGGGAAGATGCTCAGGAGCTGTATAAAGAGATTGAGCAAAGATAGTGAGTTCTCTTTCACAGCACTAGTCTGAGTAAACAGGTTTGCAATAATCAGCTGTTGACAGATGGCAGCAAAACACCTGTGAGTGACTAAACTTTTCAGCCACTTAGTCAGAGCTCCAGGAAGACTTGGTGCTGATTCTCAGAAATGAGAAACATACCTAGTAATACATTCTCTATCTCTTGCAGCTTTCTTCTTTAGCCACAATAAAATGCCTATGGATGAAGCTCATGGAAGTTCATCAAATTCATTTGGCACTGGTTTATGCCTACTTTTAAAATATGTCAGATGTAACACTAATCCCGGTGCAACCACACTGTAATTAGTGTTTGGCTCACCCCTTTAGTAAATGCACCTGACTCAGCTATTTCACAGTTAGATATCATTATGCTTTGAAGCTGTATTTATCATCTGCAGCTGAAATATTTGCCTAAAAGTATCCCATAGACAATAAGGCATTGGCCCCATTGTGTTGCTTGTGCTTTGTTTATGTAATGACCCAGATGCATACCCAAAAGACGACCATTTGCTTACAAGTGTTAGAGCCTCACACACTGTGGGATATGTTTCTTGACTTTCTGAAGGGATGGTTTCACAGGACAACAAAGAGGAGTTCTTAAGTGGACCCTTTGATAAATTACAGTCTCCATTACAGGGCCATTTAAAAATCAGAGTGGTGGGAGAGTTTTTCTCAATCGCATGAGAACGAGATGAAGGTAGGGTAGACAAAGTAACCACGATATGCTTCACAAAGGGATCTGTGTCAAAGCTTGGCTGACCTCCAGACTAGACCCTCTGGGCTAGTGCTGGGTGTCAAATGGAGATGCAAAGTTCAGACTTTTGGTGGTGCACACAAACCCCAGCATAAAGGGGACTTCAGGTCTGCTCCCCAAAGGACATCACAGGGCTTCACACCTGGTCTCTCCCATAGGCTGCCAGAAACCACTGCACAATCAGCAGAGTGTCATCAGCCTTCAAGAGTTCATCCCCAGTGTTACACTGTTTGCTTAAAGTTCTATCTTGTAGATTCCAATGGTGAGAAAAGTATCTCAATTTTCATGTAGAAAGAGATTTTCATTCTTATGGTTATGGAGAAGAGCCTGAAAAAGGAACTTTAAAGGCTCAGCCCCCAGAAGGCATTTAGGCGTGATTTATGTGTGTGACTCCTGTTTTATGGTTTTTCAATGCTGAGGGTTAGCAATACAACCAGCTTTGTTTCATGAGGTAAAGCAGAGCTGGAACACTGCAGATAATGGAAAGTCCCTGGTAACACTGAAGCAGCTGGTTTCTGCCTGTCTCCCTGCTGCAACTGTTTGCAGAAGGGCTCTTATCTGGGGCACAGCCTGGGGCATGCCCCAGTCCAGCCTGGAGCTGGAGTGCCTGTGGGCAGTGTGGTGTCTGTGCATAAAAACCCGTTGGAAGTGGGGACAGAGGCATCCCAGGGGCTGCACCAAAAGCCTGGATGTGGCAGAGGCGCATGGGGCCACGGGCAGCCTCCGGCCCCGGAGGTTTGCACACAGCAGCTTGGGGTGCCTGTGCTTGTGCTGCCTGCACACCACATGGCCTGGCCCTGGACAATGTGCTGATCACATGTGGATGACTGTACAGAGAAAATAATAAAATCACACTTTTTCTACAGAGGTCAGGGATTCTGACTGGACATCGTTTATCCCCTAATCTGTGGATCTGGGCTGCAGGCTGGGTAAATGGTTTGCTCACTGGCAGAGCCCTCTGCAGATGTGTCCACTCATCAGCTGGAGTTTACAAGAAAATATGACCCTTGTGCACAGATCCCTGCTCTGAGTGCAGTTGACTTTCATTCGCTGTGTGCACAGAGGTGATGGACACATGATTTTTGGGGCTAAATTAACCCTTCAGCATTCAGTTTTGTTTTGTTGTGTGTCCTTGACACACATTTGGAGGGTAAACTGTAGATCAGCTTTTCCTTTATTATGATTTCAAGAGCTTGAAGAACCTGTTCACATGTTCCTACTGCGAGCTGATTTTCTGTCTGTGATTTTTTTTCCTGCCACTCTCTCGGCACTTTTGTGTATTTATTAGCATCAGGATGCAGGAACAGTGCATGTGAAACCCATTTTGAGCAGTCCGTCTTTCCTGCCCTGGGTGCTCAACTTCATTCCTAATCCACACTCAGGTGTGTATGTCCACTTCAGGGACATGGCATAACTTGAGCAGTAAACCTGGCCCTACAGCCTTAAAATGTGCTTTAAAAGATATAAGTAGATTCTTTGTTCTTGCAAATAAGGCTGAGACTACAATTTTTAAAATAAGCATAATTAAGAGTATACTCAAATATATATAGGGTTTGATTTTTTGTGTAGAGGAATTAAGCCAAATTGCAACATCTTCACAGTCATATCAATGACAGCATAGGTATAAAACTCAAGAGAATTATAACTTTAATATCTACTTTCATGTGGCAAAAAAAGAGAGATCAATTTATTTGAATTGGTACATTTGTTTTATTTGAAACTTTAAATTCATCACTTTTCCAGGAAAGTCTATGGTAGCATTTTACTAGGCTTTTTCTTTTAAACCACCAGGGAGACCATCTCTTCCTAATACACTAAAACAAGAGTTCTTTTTTATTATTATTTATTTCAATACCATCGCTATGAAATCTGTGAAGGGAGCTTCTGTGTTATTAAACTTCTTAGTAAAAATGTAGCTCCCTCTTCTGCTGACCCAGATAATTAGTTGTTAATTTTTCAAGGAATAGGATTTACAAATATGTGTTCAGAACTGCAACTGATTTCTTTTTATTTTTCTCTTGGTGCATGGATTTCTGAAAATCTGACCAGAACTCCTTATAAGTGTCAGTTCTCAGAACTAGAGCTAACAGCATTAACTGGGTGAGCATTTCATAAGGATGAAGGGTTTGCATTTTCTAAGCATACAAATGTTATGTTTCAAAATAAAAACCTGCTCTAAGTATGATGCTGCAATAAATGCATGGCATTATTAAGTTATCATTTATGTCTAAATTATGTTCATTCTGCTAGACAGGGAGAGTCTCAGGCTTCAGTGCAATAGTCCAAGCGTCATTCAGAGGTGTTAATACATCTTGCAGTGTAGCTTTGGAGATGGCCCTTCTCTTTAAATTGCTCAGTATTATCAGGGTCATTCGTGAGTTCAGAGTAAGCAATCAAAAGCCACTCTGCAGCAAAGTCCCTAAGCTTCCTTTATTACATTATATTTTTAATTGTTCAAGACACCAAAAAAAGAGGGGGGAAGGGGATACCTCCCCACCCCCCCACTAATTACCAACCATAAACAGTCTTGGCTGTAAACTTCATATTTCAGGTAAATTTTCATGCTTTCAGCGGTTCAGAATCTGTCTTTTTTACAAGCCTTGTTATAAAATGAGCATATTCAGAGATGCATACAGCCTCTGAAGAAATCACTGTAATAAATGAGCTTTGCATTCACAAGATGAGTTCCCACATGTGTGAAAATGTTAATATTCCCGTGACTGAATTCAATGACATAATGAATCTACAGTGGAAAATCAGTCTCCATCAAGCAAAGACAGGCATAGCTATGCTGGGCTGTTCTTGGCAGACAGGACATTTTGTATCTCAAGTTAGGAAAGGCAAATAATTGCAGTTGAGAGGCGATGTGTGCTAACTGGGTATGAAGGGCTAGATCCTGAGGTTATTTTATTCTACTTGTTGCTTCACCAGATTTAAAAAAATGTTGCTTGAGAGTAAACAGAATGAGAAAACTACTTGAAAAGGACTCTCAGATCTAGGATTGATACCCTTTTAACCTTGAGTCACATCAGGTGTGTTTATAAGATCTTTTGTAGCCAGATGTGAACAAACACCTTCTATTCTTGCTGCCTTTGGGACTGAAACCAGCTGGAAGATAAAGACAATGCACTGGCAGTGTGATCTCATGTCTGTGCTTACACTGGAGCTATTACTCCATGAAGCAGGCACAGAATTGTTGTTTTCATGTGTTCCAGGTACAAATGAATCCCTAATGCAGGTGATGAGAAAACTGAGTGAAAGAGTCTGTCCTGACTTTCTGGTACTGAAGGTTGCAAGTGTGAGAATTATGCTGGACGGCATGTTAGAAAAAACTGGTTTGTGCAATTAGAAGCAAAGGAGAAGTTGTGAAGCTGTTAGTAGTAAATCTAGAGGGCTGTTCCATTTGAGAGTATGATCAGTTAGCTATAAATTCACAACAGACTTATTGCCTCTTAGATATAGGACTTGCCAAACTGATTCAAAAGCTCAATGACACCAATCTTATATGAGTGCAATTTTAATTCTTTCATGAAAGGGATAGAGGAGGAGAAGTAGGTCTGAAATAAGAGAGGGTTGTCATCCATAGGCACCTTTCCTTCTAATCCAAATAATAAGGAAGGGAATTACCATATGCTGAATTTAGGAAAGCCAAAAGTACACAATCCAGTGCAAATTTTTACAAGATAAAATCCCCTGCTGTTCTAGAGAATGTCACCAGGATCAGTTTGGGAGATTTATTTCAGTTCATTTTGAGGGTCTTGCCCACAACTCCTTAAGTTCAGGAGAATCAGACTGATCAAAACTTACAGGAAAAGAAATCTAAGAGCTTGATACAATTCCTGTGAACCTATCCACTTTGTTGTATATAATATCTGAGAAAACTAACCCTACAAAATATAACGTATGCTGAAAGAATGCTTTAATTGTTTGTGAGTCAAGTAGTTCAGTGCTTTGGTATATAATTTTGTTGTTGGTCCTTTAGGTCCAACAAGTATGTGTGTTTTGAAGTTCTGAATGTGTGTTGCAGGAGCATGTTCCTTAGCTTTCAAGTTTTGTGCTGGTACTTCTCAGGAATTGGTTGATGAACTTTCTTGCAGAATTAATCAAATACTTTCTTATGGGTCGCCAATCAGCTTCAAATCTGGGGTTTATAATTTGCACTAGTCATACTACTCCTTAATGTAAAGCAGTAAGTAGGCTATTCTTTTGTGGTAGAGGAGAAGAAAACTAATATATTGTCAGTAGCTTCATCATTCGGTACCTTGGCTGTCAGGAGGAATGTTTTGGACCTGTTTTGGCTGTCAGGTGCAAGACATGTCATGTGTTGACAAGCAGCAGTCATAGATGAGTAGATCTAGAGTTCCTGGTTCTTGGCTCATCTTTGTTGCCCCTTTCTCTAATCTGCCAGTTCTGAGAAAGAATTTTTTTCCCTCCGTCTCTGAAGTGTGGGGTGAGCTAGGGGCACCCAGTGGGGTGATGGCTGGGTAGCATTCAGAGCAGTGGTCTCAAAGGCTGAGCACCTGAACAGAGATACACCAAGCCTTCTTGATGTGTTGATGCAACGTATTCGTGTTTCACATGACCTACTTAAAAAAAAAAAAAATGCACCCACTCTGAGCCATAAAAATGTCAGAGTCTAATTGTGAAGGGGGCTGAACAAGCTATCATAAGATAAAAGCAAATGAAAAGATGTCTCACAAATTCTTGAAACCTTCTGTGAAAACAAGATCTGGAGCCTGAGCCAAGTTGTCTCTGAAGCAGTGCTGTGTGTCAAGAGGACATTGAAATCCATTGGCTTCCTGCTGCTTTTACTTGGTCTTAGGGGCATGGACATTTATTAAGATAAATCACAACCTGGATAAGCCAGGAGAGGTAAACCTGGAGCTGAGGTATTGTGCCAGCATATGAAGAAAGATCCTGGCATTTCTTATAAAAGATGGCACGGGATTATATTTAACTGTAAAAGCACAGTGCTTTGAAGTGCAAATATGAATAACACATTACACTCAATGATCTGAACGTTCCCATCACATTGGCCACAGTGATCCTCTTTGTGACATTTCACAAGGGGATGAAATAGGAGAGGAAAACTTCAGAGGGTAAAACTGAAGCATGTTCAGGAAACAGTATGGGCTCAAAACAAAGCAGCAGTGGTAAAGAGAGCTCTAGTTGTGTTCAGGTAACTATTAGGTTAAAATAAACACACCATCTACTGGCACACAACTTAGGTGCAGCTTGTTCATAGCTGAATAGAACTGGTCAAGCTGTTGGTCTGCACAAGACCCTCCATTTGCACCTTGTAACAGCTGGTGTGTGTTGCTACAGCTGAGATAACTTAAAAGTGTACTTGTTTTTTGGGTTTTTTTTCCTGAATGTTTTGGTTTTATCATTCTACCTTCCTCTTTGCTTTATTCTCAATGACTCTGCCATAAACCAGAACTATTAATTTTGTTCAGATTTTGCTGCAATTCTGAAATGACCTGCTTTACTGCAGCTTCTGCTGTGTTAGATGTCAGGCCAGCATGGAGCTGTATAGAGGGTGAAGTGTTCTTTGTGTCCACAACACCCACCTGCGGGAGGAGGTGCAGTTTCTTGCTGCAGGATTTCCCAAGACAGTCTGTGAAATTAGTGTCACATTTCTGCCTCTTTAACGGGCCCAGTTCACTCAGGTGCATTGACCACTCACAGCCTTTCAGCAGGACCTGTCCACTATTTTGCATCTTCCATTTCTGCTTTGCTTTGGTTTCACTGAATGGAACCACAGCTGATTTGAAGGCTGAAAGGTGCCACACAGAAGGGGTGGCAGGATCAGACCCATAATGCAGTTTTGATTCACGTATAATCTGACAATCAAAAAAACCCCAACTTGTTAATATTATTCCAGCACCATTTAAGCGGGCAAATAACTTCAGAAGATGGTAATTGGGTCCTGAGAATGGGTAGGAGATGGAATAAGTTGAAAATTGGTTAAGTGAGAGAGAGAGAAAGAGAAGGAAATTGTGAAAAAATAAAAATGTGTATCATTGTATTTCAGACATATGTTTTTAACCCCTTCATAAGGGAAGGTTTTTCTCAGAGAAAAGTTGTAAACAGTTCAGAACAGCTCTGTGCTAAGTTGTGGGTATTGGAAATGGATGTGAGCTTATAATGACTTCTAGCACTGCCTATGTCCCACATGGTGAGGTGTCCCACATGGTGAGGTGTGGGGAGCACAGACCCCATCTCATGAAACACACGCCCCATATTAATGTGGCTTTTCTGAGACATAAACATACCAGGTCAGCCAGGGGCAAGCCTGGAGCCAAGGCCTAGTTCACATTGCAGCTCTAGAATTGTTCAGCATTCCAGCTGTGGCAATCTTAATGGAAATCTGTGAAGACTTGGTGGTTTTCTTAATACTTTTATTTCTGAAAATAGGTAAAAATGTGATAGATTCTCCATTTATAAAATAAACTTTGTTTATTTTTATTTAAAAAATATTTTGTGTTTGCAGAAAGAGAGTCTAGATTGTGGTTAGGGTGAACACTAAGAGTTTTGACAAAATCAGTCAGTGAGAATGCAGAAATAAATTGTTAGTTATCATTATCTGAGGCTTTTGAAAATTCGTGTTTGGACATCCTGGTTACCTAAGTGTTGATTTAGGTTTAGGCTTTGTGCTCAGAACTGGCATTGCATAAGAGTCAGGGAGCAGCAGACATCACAGCTCAGCCTTCTGTGAACCCAAATGGTGCGTGCGAAGAGGCACAGTGTGCACAGTGAGTCCCACACGGGCCTTGCTGCTGGGCCATCTGCTAAATGGCTGATAATGCTGGGGGGACACACACTGAGAAAGGACAGAAATGCCTTTGGCAGGCCCTCCTTTGGAGGGGAGCACTGAGCAGCCCTTACACCCTGCCCACCCTTGTGGGCTCCCCACTGGATCTGACAAAACTCAAAGTTGCTGTCACCAGGTTCAGGGGAGAGGGGCCTGTGGGAGGTGCATGTGTGGCACTGTACTGGTGATAACAGGCTGGGATGACAGAAAAGCCCAGGGGCCCAGCTCCTTTTTTCTTTATGTGTTTTCTGGCAGGCATTATCATCATTCACTCTCTAATACGGGCCTTGAAATATTGAAAGGATTCATGTTCATAAACGTATTCAAAGCCCATTTATTACTGGGTCTGGACTCACCACTTTCAGAGCTATTGCCGTCTGATGCACATGCTGTGTTTTTGGTTCAAAACAGAAATAGCCTGATGAAATTTCTTGCTAAAAGGGAAGTTATTTCACATGTACATTAGTTATTTTTCATTGCCTCAAGGGCAACCACAAATCTGTGTTGTTTCTAATTAATTGCTGGGTTATGTAAAGAGTGCTCCATGTAGTGAAGTGGAGTGGTATGCTTGACACAGCAGTCAGATTCCTTCCCTTACCCTGCTGAGCTTTCCACATTTTTCACCCTATCTCAAGTAGCTGTTCTTGTCCCACTGAGCCCTGATTGCAGTAGATGGTTATATTTCTTTAGAGTGCAGATGTTTGTAAACAGACACTGATTTCCACAATATGAGCCTTTCATGATCTCTTTGGAGGATGAGCTTGGAGACTTCTCCTGAAGTAATGAGAGAGAGACCTAGTGCTGGTGGCATACAACTGTTTATCCTCCCACAGTCTGTTTTTGCCTTTAGGAATTCTTTTTTTTTTGTAAGACCCATACTCAAGGTATGTGCTTCCATTTTTGCATCCATTTAGCATCCAGTGCCAGTCATGCCTGGGAAAAGTAAAAATTAAGTGTGAGTCTATGCACTACAAACAATGGCCCCTCTTTTAAAGCACCTTCTGCAGGGGCAGAGGTGACAGTTCCCAGTGAAGGACACAGCTTCTTGTTGTGCAGTGGCCGCCCAGCTGAGCATGTCCAAAGCATTCTGGTCTCCATGTCGTGACTTTAACTCAGGTAGTGGTGTTTATTCTGGCTGTCAGAGGTAAGAGTAAGTGCAGGATGAAGCCCTGGATCTGCCAAATTATGGAAATATGCGTGTAATGTGTTGTGCTGGAGGAGGTCAGGCAGGGAAAATAGTCAGAGCAGGTACAGCATGGGAGCAACAGGGGGGAGGGGGATCAAGAAAATTGTTTTCAAGGGTATCCCAGGTGAACTCACACCCTCACTTGCTGAGCTAATGCACTGAAAGGGCTCATCCTCTCCAAACTGCAGGGAGGCAAATGTGCATCCCTCTGTGGAAGAGGGTGACAGCAGTGGGAGCTGATCAGAGCTGGGTCAGATCCTTAGGATTAAGGGTGCTTGTTTTTTCATGACCCAAACCCTCCTGGAGAAGAATGTCAGGAGATGTTTGGGTTGTCTTTTGTTTCTGCTTGTCACTGTTTGCAAAAGGGTTCTGGTGTGACTGGATTTCTAGGCACTCCCATGATACCAATAATATCAACTTTAACTGGTCTTAAACCTCTGGTCAGTTATTGGCTCTGTTGTCTTTACGTTTAATTCGCTGACCCCCTCTCAAATGTTTATGGACTCGCTGCTGCCTTTGCTGAGCAGCACACTGTGTGTGTGATAGCCACTTTGTATACCTTGGGCAAACATGAAAAACTGCTTGAAATACTATGTGGAAATCCATATGTTGCCTGGAACCCTGCTTTGCTTTTCATGCAGAAAGAGAACAGAAGAAACAGCATGTACTTATTAAAGCCATATTTCTTCAGATAGCTTACCCTCTGTTTTATAAATTGTATTTAACATCAGTATCATATTCTGTCTTAATCTACTGTTGCATTTTAAAGTCTGTTCCCATGTCAGTCTGGAGTGGTCCATGCAAATCAGGCCAATGGAGAGAAAACAGAATAGTATTATGTAGTGTCTCTTTAGTGTTATATGCAATTTTATGCTTTGTTGAGAGCAGAAGTCACAGTATAACAATCCCTCAAAGGCTCAAAGCTAAAGGAACATTAATCAACAGCAAGTGACTAACTATAATGTCCATGTTGGAGGGAAAGAGTTTGTATCTGGTTGCATGCACTCCATCTGATGCCTGGAACTTTTATCAACTAAGGCTGAGGGGGAATCTTTAAAAAGAAATATTTGAGTAAGAATGATTTATCATGTGAGTGAGATGAGTCCACTGGGAAAAGTGACTGGCCAAGTCCACGCTGACTAAGTAGATCAAGAAGGAGTGCCACAGATATGCCTCAGTTTTAAATGCCTGTTGGTTGGTCTCATTAATCTGCTAAATTACCCAGCTCAAATTGCTTATGTGTAAGTGTTACATCAAGGTACACTATTTTGTATTAGCTGCCATATAAAAAGGAAACAGCCACCGAAGGTAGGAGAGAGCGAGGGTGAGTTATTGGCTGTTAAATAATCCAGCAACAAAGTACTTACTCATGGGGAACAAAAAATTGCCGAGAAATATTCACAGGGGTATCTGATAATGTCTAATTTGTTCCCAGAATCACACATCATTGTTTCTGCATGCTCCAGAGAGGCAAAAGCAGCACGGGAGAGAAACAAATATACACAGAGACACACAAATAATTAACAGCCATGGGATCATAGAGTCCAGTATTAGATCTAGAATACAGTGAAGACACAGCATAAGAAATGTTTATTATGAGTAAAGATGAAAAAACTTGACATTAGGGCTGGCTGATTGCAGTTACAAATAACAATTCTTAAATCATCCACGGCAAACTCTTCCTACAAAGGAAATGAATTGTTGCAACACAATACATCCTTGTTGTATCGATATGATTATCTAGTTATCCATAACATGTTGTAATTTGTTTTGATTTTTAAGTGTTCTTTAGCTGCAAAGCCTTAATGAGGCTTCTCTAAATTGATTAGGAACTGCGAGATACAGCATGGTTCACAGATTATTTCAGAGAGTTGTCAACATCCTGTGACTTTCATTTCATTGGATTTAATGATCGTTGGAAAAGGTGTGCATTACAGCCAGATACAATCACATTTGTCAGCATGATCCTTTTAAGTGCAATTCAATTAAAGTGTTATTCTCTAATTTTATTATTGCTCAAGCTGAGTGCTAATGCTAGCTACCAATAAAACTACAGGTAGATAATGGTATACAATTTAATTTAACTAATTGGAGTTTAGTGATCTAACATGCTTTTCATATCTTAATTCTTTGAATAATCTTTGATTTTAGCATCTGGTACAATTCTTTTAATGGAAAAGGGCAACTGAAAACATCAGTTACATTTGAGATTAAATTATCTAGTAACATCTGCCTTTAACAGTGTATCAGTATGCATGCGAATTTTCCTCTATTACCTGCCACTTGCATCCATTTTCCATTGTCAGTGTGCTTGACCTTGAAATTAATTTATCTAACTGTGCTTACATTCCTTATTAAGTTAACTGCAGACTTGGAGTGCCAGAAACATTCTCACCAAGGGGAAGCTGGCTAGATGACAAATTAAAGGGTCGGGAGCAGAGATAAACCAGTCCCTTCAACTAGACAAAGCTTATACTTTTTCCTGATTGTGAAGAGTTACAGATAAATAAAGCACAGATTCATGAGCACATAAATACACTGAGAAAAGATTATTTTATTTACTTGTAAACTCCTTACTGCTGCCTGTCTATACCAGTGGTTTTTAGTTGGTTTCTTGTATTTGCTTTATTTTGGGACATGGATATTATGACTTGTAAACTGGGGGAGGCTAAGTTATCTTCACTGCAAATTTATAACAGGAAATTCTGTGGTGGCAGTGCCTCAGGCTTTCTCAGCCAGATCAGACATTTGACTGTGAATTGAATGAACTCAAAATATTTCATCAAGAACGAGAACTGTCTGTCTTATGGACCATGTGGCTATAATCCCCTGATGTCACTGTAACATTTTGCATTAGGCAAACTTTTCTGTATTTTTCTATAACGAAAATGCAAGAAATTTAAGCCACATCCCCTTGTGCAGCAGGATGGCATTGTTTTGGACTCTGTCTGCTTTCTCTTTCCCACAGAGCCCTGATATGAGTGCAGAAAAAAGGTTTCACTGTGTTCTCACTTTCTGACAGTGATGAAGCCATTAAGTCACTCCTTGTCCTAGAGTCACTGTAAGTGACTGCAGTGGCAGAATGTCCACAGAGCACTGAATTTCTCTGATGACCTCTCTCAGGTACTGGCAGCAAACCTATTGCTCTAATAAACAAAGCCATGTCTATCTTTAAAGGATTTGTGACATCTCTGTGACAAAGCAAAGTGCTATCGTTCTCAAGATATAGATGGCAGTAAAGGCACAGGGGAGCACAAGGAGTTGCCTAAGGCTGTGCACAAAACTTGAGTGCAGGTTGTGCTGTAACAACAGAAGAGTAATGGCACAGGAAAGTAACCCAATAACCCAGGTCTCTTCCTAATGGCCCCACCACCAGGCTTCTCCTGCAGCAGTGTCAGCTGCGGCCAAAAAGTGAATTCTCCTGTTTCTGCTTCAGCGTGTATGGATTCATGTTCTTCCCTTGAAGAAGCTTTTATAAAGAAATTAAAAGTACCTATAAGGCCCATTTCTGCATGCTGTGGACTTTTTTACCAAATGAAAACAGATTCCACTTAAAAAATAGCATTGTCTCTTTCTCCTCTATGATGTTCTGCTATGGTAGTTCCAGAAAGCGTGAGCACAGAGACCTTTTCCATATGTCCTTACTGAACTGTGTCCTCAGTTTCTAGCTACATTTGGTTATGGAACACTTTCAAAAATACATAATCCAATATCTAACATCAGTCATTAACTAAAAGCATAGTTGATTAGATAGTTGGGAAATCACAAAGTGTCTTTCTTCTTGGTGTGAGTCATTGTCTGCACTTGACATGATCTTTCACACTGTAGATGAATTGAGTCCAGATTTCAACAGCTGGCTTCTGCTTTTTAAAAAAAATATGTAAGAAAAATAGCATTGATGTCAGAGGCTGGGTAAAGGGCTCACTCTGCATGCACATATTGGCCTTTGGTTTATATCTGGGAGCAGGAATACAAGCTGCCATTGGGACTTGGCACTGGGATAAGCATGAAGCCTCTTGCATGTAACTGAGGCTGCTGGCTATTGATGCTGAAAATTCACTGATTATTGTCAGATATATTGTGTTTCAAGAGTCTTGACAAGAGATTCTTTTTGTTCCTATGTCTTGCAAACTCATGACACTGCTGATGTGACACCACTGCTAACATGTATACAATTAGCTGACTTAAGTATCATAATGCGCTATTTAAATTTTTCTGCTTTTCTTGCTGTGATTGTAGAATATACTTTGAATTCCCAAGACCATAAAGATTGTCCATTCTGTCATTTTTACATTGTGGCTACTGTATGTGATGTTAGTTATTTGATTAAATATAAACATTTTTAAACTATGCACACTTACTGGCAAAAGTTTCCTTAGCAGCAGATCATTTGGTGATGCTGAGCTTAGCAGATACTATCCCTCTACTATATTCTTGAAAGTAAAATTAATCAAGACATATATTTCCTTAAAAAGGCATCCTATGTTTATATAGAATATTCTGTATTCTATATTTATAGGATATTAATTAGGATATTAATTAACAACAAAATAAATAGAAGGGTTGATGGGCCTTTACTAGCTGTGAACTTAGCCTAGAAAATAAGAGCTATGCTGGGCTCTCTCTGGGATGTGCTTTTCTGGGTGGAAGTTTAACTATCCCAATGCTGGGTGCTTTGGTGTTTTCTACAAAACCTGAAGAGAAAGATATGCCATTAAAATGGTGCATTTTCTTCCTGTTTTCTCTGACTATGAGGATTGCAGAAGGATCTTGCAGAAAGACTTGAACTTTGAATTAAGAAACTAATAATTTTGCTTTTTGCCATACTCAGGATTTCTGTTCAGACCACTTGAATTGTAGGTAATGCTGAAATATTTCAGCAGATAATAATATAGACCTGTATATAATTACAACCATAACTTATTTTTAAATTGAGATGTATTTTACTGAAATATTTTTCTTTATTTTATGTAACAGTTCAGATTCATACTCAGAGAAACTCTTGAGATGCAAGAAGACACAAGTTCTGTAAATTAAACACTGACACATTCATTCTCACTCAAAAAGCTCCATTTAGATTTTCCACCAGGGATAAATAAGGGAAATCTATTTAGATCTAAGTACTTTGTCATGATGCAGTGAACTGTAGTCTGTACACCAGACCTAGAAAACTGTTAAATGATGCCATGGGTGCAATGCTAGTGGAATTTCAGATCTGGTTTTATTTCATGTATATTAGTTTTTTGTTTCTTCTGTATTTTTCAGAAATGTTTTGTTGCTTCTATCAAATGCAAAAGTGCATAAAACATTAATGATGAAGCAGTAAAAGAAATGATCTCCAAATATTACTGCAGATCCCTTGATAGATTTCTGTGCACTCTGCAACCTTTGTCTGAGCTAATTAAATAACTGACAGAATAATTCTGGGGATTCTTACAGATAGAACTGCTGTGATACTATTTGCAGAATGGATTTTTTTTTTCCCTTAAACCTCCTTGTCTAGGAAGCAACACCAGAGCCATTTAACCAGGGAGATACCAGGCCTAAAACTGCCTACAGTGGTTAACAGAGTAACAGGAACCGAAATGGGTGTGAAGGCAAAAAATAATCAAGAATATAGCAAGCCATCATTAAAGCTGAGTATAAATGAAGAGAAGTGAAATGAAATGTTTGGTGGGTTCTGCAACATCTGCTTTTATAAATCATCATTAATATGATAAAGGCAGTGTATTTTTCCATTCAATGCGTTATGTATATTGTCTTGTACAACTTGTGGTTGGGGAAGTTTCTGTTTTCCATCTGAGTCTTAAATATGCTATTCAACAGCTTTACTCCTAGTGCCTGACTAAACTCTGCAGTCTGAAAAACATGTGTTTTCAGAACCCAGAACTTTTTGTTTCTAATCTGGCTAGTTTGTGTTACATTAGTACAGCAAGGTCCCAAATGAATTTGGCGCTTTGTTGAACTGAGCTCCAGTGCAGAGTAAAAGAGTCTTTGCCCTGAAAAGTGTAACCTTAAAGTGAGAAAAAAAAAAAAAATAGTGCTAAAAAACAGAGGAAACTGAAGCACTAACTGGTAAAATGACTGTCCACTACTTCACTATCAGCCAAATATCTGCTGAGCAGAAAATAGGATCCAGAATTCTTGCTGCTCTGTGCATCCTGCGTGCCCATGCAGTGGCTCTCCAACAAAATGGAGCTTTGCTGTCTTTGCTGCCCTATCAGGAAAAAAAAGACCATTGCACATAGACTTATCTGAGTCTTGTCACCATTTAAAATGCTCCAAGGATGAGTAGAACACCTAAATATTCCTGAGGTAGACATTTAGCTGATGTGAAATGTAAATGTGTTTCCAACTACAGTCTGATAGCACATCCACAACCTTGACAGAACATTTTCAAGCCCCTGATAGCACGTTAGCTGTTTAAAGAAGTAAATACCAAATGCTTGCAGGAATTAATCAACAGGAATATGCAACAGCCACATCAGAGACAGAAGGTCAAAGCCCCATTTAATTGTCCAGATCATCCTGGGAAAGGTGCTTACTCTCTCATGATCTCCAGGTTGCTGTCCTGTGCTACTAACAGCAGTATTGTGGCTCCTTGCAAGGATGCAGGCACTGATCTCAGCTATGAGCAGATCAGACTCTGAAAGAGCCAGGGGGACCTGGAGGGGTTTGCAGATGAAAGCCACTGGGTTGAATTGCATTCAGAAGCAAACGGCCCCATGCTGGGCTCAGATGTACCCTGCTTAGCGTGTCTTGTAGCTCTGCTCGCTGCAAACTGCTTCCTCTGGGAGGCAGGAATTGGTGTTTGCTGGAGGCTGGCAGAAGACCTGTGTCACCTACCACTGGTGGGAGCAGAAAGGGTGTTTTTGGGAAACGTGAGTGTAGGCAGGCTGTCTCAGCTCTGGAGTCACTCCCTCTGGGTCTTGGCAGTCCCCATGGCTTGAGCTGCCTCAGGTCATGCTGTTATTCCACTGGGCTGTATTCACACAGATCTACAGAGCATGAAGGACCCAACTTTGTGTGCATGCTCTCTAGAGCAGGAACTTGGCCAGGACATCCCTTGTGTTCCTCTGTGCACACAGGCTGAAGCAAGACAGCTGTGTTAACTACTGGTAGAATTAAGTGAGCAATTTATTTCTTTCTTGGAATATATTAGGATGCTCTTGAAGTAGAGCCCTTATATACTAATGTAGTACTCTGTAGACTGTCATTTCAAGGAAATTTTTCCACTATGATCAGTGTTTATTTTAATGCTGAGCTTTTACACACCAGAGTAAGAAGATACAAACACTTTCTTGTATGAAGAGATTTGCTGCAGCTGAGACACTGAAGTTTTTCTGCAGCCAGTACAACACTTGTCCTGCCCTGGTGTTGACATGGTCTTGCAAAGCTTCCCAGAAGCACAGACCTCTCCCTCTGAAATGCAGTAATTCCTGGAATACTTTAAAGTGGTTTCTGGAGGTATTCAGAATGAGGCAGGTGTATTTTAGGACACTTGTGAGCTGGCTTATTTCTGAATTGTGGTGTTGTATATTTTTGTTTCTATTTTTAATCCCTGTGCAGATTTGCAGAGAAGTTTTTCATAACGTCAATGTCTACTGCAATACAAGCTGCATGAACCATTCAGCAGAGCCAGTATTGCTTTTGAAAGCTGTGCTAAATCTGGGTAAAATGTGAAATTATGAGCAGTAGTGACCAGAAAAGAGCTGCACCCTTGATACTGTTTCCATTTGATTTGGTCTCCTCAGCTTTTTAATTTACCGCTTAGATTAGGAAATTCCCAATAACCTCTGAAGAGTGTTAACCTCTGAGGAGTGGTTCTCTCCTCTCCCCCGATGCTGGGGCAGCTGGGAGCCAGCCCCGGGCAGAGTTTGGAGTAATCTCAGGGCTGTTGTAGCTGGTGCTCTCAGGGAAGGTTCTAGAGGGATTGCTTTTTTGGTCTTAGGTTGCCAGAACATCGGAAGCTTGTGTGTATGCCCTGACATCCCTTGCTGCCGTGGGCAGGGGAGACTCACTGCCTGCACAGGCTTTAGTGCATGGCAGAGCAGGATTTCCAGGTCCCCCACTGGCAACAACCTGGAGCTCCTGTGTGTGCTGACTCAACTATGCCTCCTCTCGGGTGGGCTCTCTCTGAAGTCCCTCTGCCACATCGCTGAACACTAAGTAGTTTGAAGCGAGTTGTCTTCTTTCTTTCTTTCTTCCCCGGGTCATTAGCATAAAATTCAAATAGGTTAAAATATTATTCGTCTCTAGCACTGTGAGGGGACAGAGGCCTGGCTAGCCCAGGTAATCATAGCAGAATTCAAAGCCCATGGTTGTGCTTTCAAGCAGCAATAGGTTACTCATTACTGCAGCTTTGAACAGCTTCCCTGTGGGTTGTGTGCGTCTCTGCCACCAGCACTACTGGCACCGATCAATTAGTGTCACAAGCAGTTTTAGAAAGGGCCAAGCAGGGAACGTGTGTGGAGCTATTCTCCCACCTGCTGTTCTTACTGGTGAAGCTGGAGGGATCTGGCCTGCCGGCATGGTATCTCTTTGGGAGCTAATTAGTTTGGAAGATTACAGAAAGCAGGATATATAAGCCGCCTGATCAATCTCCTCCACAGCCCTGTAAAGGGAATAGGTAAATGTCATTTTCATAACACCAGCATAAAAATTGAGGCGTAGAGGCCAGATGTGCTCCCTGCCACAGTTCGCAGGCATCAGATCCAGGACCATGGAGATCGGAGCAGATTCCTCTGTGGGAATATCTGGGGTGGGGGAAACTGCTCCTTTTGGAGGGAATCCTGAGGAAGCACAAGTGGCAGGTGACTGCAGTGAACACAGGAGCAGAGTCTGTTCGTGGTGCGTTTTGAGCCCACTGGAGCCAGTGGTGTCCAGAGGGGCCCCAACATGAATCCCCTGAGCTCTGTCCCTACCCTGGTCAGGGTGCTCTAGCTGCAGTCAGACTAAGCCACTCACTTTTCCAAATGCTTCTCTCCCATTCTGCTGTCCACAGCCTGTGCTGTTTGACTGCTGGGGGGGAGCTCGGTGTGCTTTGTGCGGCACCTCTCACCAAGTGGGAGGCAGGGGGTTCGTGCTCCTGCCTCATTACTCAGGTCAGTGGAAATAATGACAAGGTTTTTCTTACATGTGCATTCAGAAACGTCTGCAGTTAAGATTCTATCAAAAATGAAAAACAGTGTGGAGCAAAATAATTATTTTTGTAAGGCTTTTCAGATTTTACCGATGATGAGGGGAACAGCAGGAGTTCGCAAAGGGAATATATTTTATTGATGCCAAGGAATTATTGCATCAGTATCAGAACTTCAGGGGCATGTAAATGTTGGGGACAGTGAAACATTGCATTATTATGGAAAAATTTTGCCTTTGAATAAGAGAGAAAAAAACATTGAAGTGTTGTAAGAGAGTTATTGCTATGACTATATGGGTGATTTGGAAACATGCTGCTGCTGAAGTGGGTCGTGGACAATTCTTCTTGTCCTTCCTCTTATGTCATTCAACTATAGCTCTGGGATAGCTCTTAAAAAAAAAAAAGATAATTTTTCACCTGTGTTTAAAAAACCCCTGCAAGAGTCAGGGACTATTGAAGAATGAGTGATTAAAGATGAGATTTACTTGAAGTCGTTGTCTGGAATTTGGGATGTTCTAAAATATTCCAAAGCTTTTTGTTTTAAAGAAGAAAGAAGAATTCTTTATTTTCCTTGCCAGTGTCCCATTTCAATGTTCCAGTCTAATAAGCAAAAGCCAAATTTTGTTTCCTGGTGGATCAAAGAGTGCCCAGAGCAAGCCTGCATGAAGTATACAAACCCAGTGCCTTGCTTTGCAACCAGCAGCACAAATGCTTCCCTCGAGGGCAGCACTGGACAATGCAGGTCTGTGCAGGGCCCCCAGCACAGGAACCAGAAGGTTCCTGTCTGCACAGGGAATTCCTTATTCAGGTACCTGTGCAGTAGTGCTGTGCTGTGCAGATACCAGGGCTGCTGCAAGGCAGTGAGAGCCATCTCTGAGCTACCTTTCACATCCCCAGCTGCCCTCTGCAGGTGCACTTCCCTTTTTTCTCTTTCTCTCTCAGCATTTGAAATGCATCTCTTGTTCACTTAAATTTGCTGCTCATCTCTGGAAATGCAAGCTGGGCTCTCTCTGGGGGAGAATTGGACAGTTATAAGGTTAGTTCCACTATTGCCTCTTTCTTAAAGCTTTTTTTCTCTATACTGGTAAGATGATGCCAGTTATAAATATGTTTTCTGTTTTGGTTTTAACACCATCTCAGTGCCGGCCAAAGCCTTGTTAGCCTAAAGTCTAATTGAAGCTGCAACTATCTTCACATAACTTGCTTAATTGGAGGACCATTGTATACTCTACCACCAAACATATTTTTGGGAGATGAAAATTGCTAGAACAAATTTTGCTGGAATAGTTACAGTAGCAGAGCCTTTTCAACACCAGCCCCAGCCTTGCCAGGACCTTGCAGCTGAGCAGCTGCTGAAGAAATCCAGCACCCCCAGGAACAGGCCTTGCAGAGTACAGTCATTCATTTCCTCTCAGCTGAGCATAGCTCTTGAGTCTGAGGCTTTGAACCTGCTAAGAATTTAAGTGAAAAAGCTCCTGGAAGCACTTTGGAAGTGGAGTTGAAGAGGAAGTGTTTTACAGCCTCTCCTGCCAAAGCTCAGTCCTGTCCTTGCATTCATTCATCTTTTAAAGAGATCTCATGCTCCCACATTTACATGCCTGCCTTCCCCCCTTCAACAATGCATTGCTCCTTGACCTACTATTCTTAACCTTAACTGACAAAAAGATTGTAATATAAATAGGACATTTATAACCAGCATTGGAAATCTCTTCTGTTGTGTGATTATCTACAAAGTGTTATTACCCCCTTTTTGCACAGGAAAATACGGCTAGATTCTCATTGATCCACCTTGAATCAATGCTTTTAAAAATCTTAGACACATTTTACTTAAGAGCAAAAGCATGCATTTTATGTTTTGACATGGTATTATTGATTGGAAAGGAGAGAGCAGTGCTCTCCACCTGACTGTCTCCTCGGTTTCCTAGTCTGGCAGTGTCTGGTAGCACAACATCCTTAATGGCTTTGCTCCTGTTTTCTCTGCTTGTTGCCTCTCCTCTTTATCCTCCCAGTCCTCAGCACGGTGCCTTTCTCAGTTTTTTAAAGTAATCAATATTGTGCTCAAGCCTCCTGCTGTTCACTGTCACTCATATTTGGCACAGCCATAAATTATGGATGGGTCTTTCTCAGCCTATATAAAATTTCTATTGCATTTGTCAATTGCTAATCAATAGTTCACTTTTCTTATCCTCAAAGACACACACATGTTCTGAAGTTTTAATGCAAGCAGACCTTCCCCCTTACATGTAGATGAGCAGAGCAGTGAGACTTCAGCTGGTAAGTGAGAAGCTGCAGAGATACAAATCTAGACCTGGTGGTCTATTTGAGAAGACATAATACAAATCTTCTATCTTCAGGCCTTTGGTTTCTGAATTTCACTGTGGAGCTACGTTTCACAGCCATAGTAGGCAGTGTTTTAGCATGGCTTTGCTTACCTGCGACCCTTTCAACCTCCACTGCACAAGATGCTCACAGTGGTAGACTGTTTGAACTTCCAGAGCTAATGGCATCTGACATTTAAGTCAACCTGAAAGAAATCTCAGCAAACCCAGTCACTTAAACTAATATGTCAGTGTCTCTTTAAGGAGGCATATTGACAGTCTTTGTAAAATGTCATGTTATGTTGATGTCCCAATCAAGTGCACGACTCTCCCTCCCCCTGCCCAAGTTTTCACAGGCTTTGAAATTGGGTTGCAAACCAAAAAAAAGGAACAAATAATTCCTTTGTATAAAAAGTGCATTTTAAAAAAGTTGGATTGCTGACTATCTGAAATAAGTGAGCAACCCCTGTAGCATCAACTTCTGCTGCAGCATCTTTAATACATACACAAGTGCTGTTAGCTGAGGCAAGGAGAAAATACCAGTGGAGTGAGACTGCTTGAAACCATATTTTGCTTTAGGCAAAACAGTGTGCTAAAAGAGCTGAAAACAAGAAAAGCTGCCTACTGCTATCCCTGCAACATTAAACATCAAAACTTGAGCCATTTGCTAGTGAAGGTTGGTCGCTTGAATAAACGCTTGAGATTTGAGAAGCTACTGGTCACGATGGGGAGAAGAGGGAAGAGAAAAGAGAGCTTATTCCTTCAAAAACCTGACACCTCTCATCACTGCAGAAGACCAGTTGGTGCCTAAGTAAATCCTCAATTAGGGCTGTTGGCTGCAGGTCCTGGAGCGGCGCTGGACGGAGGGATTTGCTGGAACACTCTCCATTTACAGCTACGTGTGCTACAGCACTTTCTGATTTGGAGTCCAGCAGGGTTCGACCTCCAGGCCATGCTGCAAAGGTCTCTTCGCTTTGGAACAGATGGTGCCACTTTTATTCACACTGAGTAGTGTTTTCCTCCTTAAGAGGGCTGACATCTCAGCTAAATTACACTAAAGTAGGTCCAGCTGTCTGGCTTTTTCAAGCTACACTGATGGGAGAGTGCGTTTTCAAAAAGGCATCATTCTTCAAAATGTAGAGTGCTCAGGGGCACTTGAGTGACTACTTGGTGTCCAAGCTTTTGCTTGCAAAGTGGGGAGATGTGAGCCAAGAGTCACATCTTGCAGCAGGGAGAGACCAAAATGACAAAAGCTTGTCCAAAGAGGTCTGCTGCTCATCTGGACTACAACAAATGACTTTTTTTATCATAAGGGAGTGCAGTGGTAGATGACAGATTGGTAATATAAGAGGTAAAGCGATTGTATTATTAATGGAATAAGAAATCGTTCCATAGAAAGTTGATTCCCTTGCATGGGTTAAACCTCTTTCTCTGAGAAAGCTGAAGGTTTTGGGGTGGTTAAGCAGAAGAGTTTGGATGACTGGATGGTGAATCCAGGTCATGGAAATCTAGAGATGGAGATCTGGATCATGGATGTCTAGAGGTGGAAATTATAGAGATCTCAGCCTAAATCATGGAGACCTAAAGAAACTCCACTGTCTTGGCTATTCCAGGTGCACAGAGGTATGACCAAAAACATTATGCAGAATGTCACCTTTCAGCCAGCCCAGAGGTCCCACCTGCCTGAATGCAACAGGAGTCCCTTCCCTGGGCATGCCTGTTCCTGAGCCAAGAATAAGTGTGGGAGGCCTGATAGCCAGAAGGAGTAAAGGAGAGTCTATTTGAGAAGACATAGGCACTGGACAAATCAGAGAGGCATCAGAGAGGCAGACTTGGGTGGCACCTCTGCTGCCTTCCTTCTGAAGCTTCTGCCCATTAGCAGAGCTCTATTAAGTATTTAATAAATTAATTTGGGAAGGACTCAGTGCCCCGTGCCCTGTACTGATCAGCAGCATCACTTCCAGATGATCTGTATGTTGATGGGTGCAGAAGCCTTGTGCCTGTATGCCTCTCATTGTAGTTCTGGCAGGGTTTTATCCAGTCACTTCTATTAAAATACATTAGATTTCTGGACTAAACTTTGATGGAAAAAAGAGAAAACATGGGGAAATATAAATTCAGAGTGCAAGTGAAACTTCTTTGCAATGAGAGAAACGGATTGTGCATGTACCTCATAGCAAACACTCAGGTACGATCTGTGCTCTTTGGCTTCAGTAGCTTCTCCTCTGCCAAAGGCTGTGCTATGTGACAAGTCAGGCAATTCAGGGGGAGTGCAGGCTTTCAGTTCAGAGTCATAGCAAAACACTTCAGTAAAGGAAGCCTGTGGGCTTAGAAGGCTTACCTAAGAATCCAGAAATGCCTTTAAGTTTTGTGACTTTTAACTCACTTTCTGATTCTAGAGAACTACTTTCTTTGGCATGTGTGATGCTGAATTGTAAGAGACATCAGACAGTAGCCCTTTCTTTTTTCGTGTTCTTTCTTTCTTGTCTCTGGCAAATGGGGACAGATTAGCTGAGGTTGAGTGACGAGGTCACTGCCCTCAGCTATCTGCAGTGTCCCCACTGCATGGTCAACTGAGCCATTTGTGAATTAGCTGCTGAGCCACTGATTCCTACAGCACAGAGGTTTAAAGTGGGCTGAAATTGTTTATGGTTAACCTGCACATTGGTTCAGAAGCTGAACCATGATGCAGAAATGGTTTGAATGCTGCTATACCAAGAGTGAGACAGACAGTATGGGACAGTAAAGCCTTCTTACCTATCAAGCAGAGCTGGTGCTAGATGTCTTTTTATTTGTGCAGTCTGAGGCAATGATTAAGGCTCTTGTTACAATTTGTATTTGTCTCTAAAAAACCTACGTTCTCTCTCTTTCCTGAGAGAGGAAGCCATTTGATTCACTGCTTTTCCCTGGTGCTAGGAGGGTTTCTTTGTGAGTACAAAACTTTGTGGACCCACTGAAGTCAACAGAGAAACTGAAAGTAAGAGATTTGACCATGCAGAGAAAGTTGCAAGATGAATTAATTTTTTTTCCCACTTTGAATTTCCAAGAGGATATTTTTCCTAGTTCTGTCGGAGTTTAGATCATCCCTGGGACAGTTCTTTGTTAATATCACTCCTATATAACTATTTTTGAAGACTCTTGACAGAAGGAAGGTGTACTTTCCTTGGGTGCACTGGTCAGCTCGGCGTCTGCCCGCAGGCAGTATCCAGGAGGTGCTGTTTTGATAGACATACCAACCAACTTCTATATATCTTTCAGCCTTTATTGTTTCTGTTTGTAGGGCAACATTTTATACTTGGAAGTGGGGGAAGAAGAACGAGTTTATCCACCGCAGACCTTGCAGATTTTGCTTTTCTAGAGTTAGTGTTTTGCCCTAATATTGAGTGCTTCCATTTTAGAGCAGATGGTTAGGAAAGTTAGCAGAGGAAGAGCAACTGTTCTTGTTGAGACCCTAAGAACTTGTTTGGACTCTCTTTTCCCATGTCTATGCTGGCCAGGCCATGCTCTCACAGGGCTGCAGAGGGCTCAGTGCCCAGCAGCACAACTCCCTGGAAAACCAGATTGTTGGTCATTGTATGCTGTGAAACCTTTTCTTCAGTGGAAGTCTGCCATGGTCTCTCCAAACTCTGGTGAGCCAGCAAGCAAGACCAGAAGTGCTTCTCATTTCCTACAGGCTCTAGTTCTCTTGGCGCCAATGGGAGCTGCTCATCCCTTTGGGAGAGAATGGGAAACAGGAGGCCAGGCGCCCTGCTGGCGCCCGCTGCCAAGAGTCTGCAGAGGGGCTGGGGCTGTAGGATTGTAAATCATCTGAAGCAAGAGAGCTACGTTAGTTAATCCCAGATGAGGATCAGATCACCTGCCTTGCAGCCCAGACCATTTCCCCAGGACCACTGCACTGGCTCAGATCCTGTTGGCTCTAATTCCACCCTTTGTTCTATTTTTGTACAGTAGGTTTTTTAATTAGTAATTCTGCTGAATTTATAACACGTTGTGACTGCACGTCCCCTGAGCATAAATAGAGCACAGAGAAGAAAGGGGGCAGTGATTTAATGCCAGACCATCGTGGGCCCAATTCATAAAAATGTTATACTTTTTATGTAGGAGAAGGAGCATCCGTGTAGCATATTTGGAATTCATTGAATCTTCTTTCTTATGCATAAAAGTTGCCAACTGCTCATTACTCACTGAAGGGATTCATAACTCAAAAGAGGGCAGAAGCAGAAGAAAAATGAGCATGCCCTACTTAATGTGTAAAATTCTAATATTAAAAAAAAAGAAAGAAAATCTGGCAGAGATACAGGGTAAGTAAATCATCTCTTTAAAAAAGAAACCTCTAATAATTACCTAAGTACAAGATTCATGGTGATAACTAGTCAGAGCAAAGATATTCTCAGAACCTTGCTTTAGATTTTAAACAGCACTCGTGATTATTTTTGTTTCGAACAATGGCATGCCTGTTTTCCTAGCAAACTGTATAGTTCAAACAAAACTTTAGTGCATTTATTGGGGGAGCCACATGCAGGAAATAGATTATTAGGGGAGAAGATGTTCTTCCATTTACGGTGATCCTAGAGCAGAGAATACAGTGAAAACACATTAAGAGGCACTTCACATTTTTCCTTTGCTGTAACCCAACCCAGACTTGTGCCCAGAAGAGACAGGCTCCTTTGATCATTGCAGATCCATATTGACATGTCCCATGCCATCCTTCACTCTCTAATCTCTCAGCACTGTGCACATTGAACACATTGCTGTACACACACTCATTACCGTTCCGAACAAGAAACCACATATGCTGTACCAGAAACCACAACTAGACAAAAGTCATTGGTCAAAGATCATTTACATTCCTTTTTAGTTGCTTCTCTCTCCAGAGAAGCTCTGATTTATCAGGAGATTTGTGCTGTAGTTTTTTCCTGGCACAGTGCTTCTTTACACTTGAGTGGGGACAGGAGAGGTGAGGGCTTTACTTTGCTGCTGCTTTTTCTTTTCAGTTCCCTGACTTCCCAGCTCTCTCTTTCACATTGAGTGTGAGCAACTTCACTCTGCTGTCTCTTCTCACCTGTCTTGGCACCTCTTTTGGAGGAGGCAGAAGGTGGAAGAAGAGATGGTGGCACATGTGTCGTAACTCCAAGCCCTTGCAGCAGACAGAGGTGCAGCTGTGCCTTAGGCAGTGCAGAGCTGCTGTGTGCTGAGAGCCAAGGCAGTACCAGCTCCGTGCAGTACCTCCATAGGGGGGAAGGTTTGGGGGTCTTTGGGGGTCAGAACAGTTGGATGGAGAACAGTGTTGATTTGAGACAGTGGGTGGGAAAAGAAAGGATGTTGCTTGAAAAGCAGTGTCAGGCAATGGCCTAGCAGCCCAACCTGGTGCTTTTGCAACACAGGGTTTCAGCTGTGTTGCAAAAGCTGAAGAGCAGCAACATTTGCTGCTGGAGAGCAGCAACATTTTTGCAGCTGCAGCACTGCTCTGGTGTGGGCTGGGGAGCCCCTGGGTTTGTGGTGGCTTATGGGGCACCCAGTCCCTTTTCACCCCTTTCCCTGGAGTGGGAGAGAGCATGTAATCTTCTTGGCATCTATTTACTGGCAGCACCTTGGGGCACTCCCTGAAGCTACATCTGTGCTTGCAGAGACCTCAGCCCTCCCCAAAATGCATCAGGAAGTCTGGTGAAAGTGGCAGGCAGAGAAAGAGCTAAGCAGTTTTTGACTTTCAAGGCTGATAGACATCCCATAGAAAACTGTAGAAATCATTGCCATGAGTTTCAGTGAGAGCATGATAGAGCCTTTAATGAGGTCAGCTATAAGGACATGGATTTGACACCAGAAGCAATTCCTGACATGCTTGTTATCTGCTCTTGGAGGAACCCTGGCTTGCTTTCACAGCCAGCAATATACCAAATCCAACAGCTCATTCTGGAGCTCTCTTTGGTTTTTTACTAATAGGCAAGATTCACAGACAGGCATAAATATTAGAGATGGGGTCTAAGGTGTGTGTCTGTACTCATTTCATACTGGAGATCTTAAGAGAACTGCAGGCAGCTCTACCCACACGTGCGATGTTTTTAGGGGTTGATGGTTTCGGTTGGCAGCAGTTGCTGAGCTCCCAGTGGGTTGTTAGGTGATGCATTTCGAAAGCACGCAGCAATCAGGTGCCATACCCCGTCCTAAATCGGGCATGGCCGACTCCTTCCTCCAAGACAGCCTTTCCCCTGCACTCCCAAATGGATGTAACACTTCCCTGCCCTGCCATTCCCAGATAGCATGCACAGTTTCTGCAGCTAGTCAAGAGCTGCCAAGTAGCAGCACAGAAATGACCACATCTGAATGAACTCTCAAGCAATTCCTGTCCACATAAAGTTCATTAAAAAAAATGCTTGAGATAACAGCAGCTGTGTGAACAAAAGATGCTTCATTATTTTATTGGACATCTGATTTGTATCTCACTTGCACAATTTTTTCACTGGATTGACCTTATTGCCCCCATTGAAGTTTACTAATAATTTATACAGATCAGAATCAGTCCATATAATTATATATCATAATTATCAGCTGCAATAAATTGGGGTTGGTCCACTGCAGTCTAATTACACCACCTAAGGAGCTGAGTCATTTGTTATGACTCTGTTATACAATAGAATGAAGCTAATTATACTGTATGTCTATGTGTGCATCTTGGTGTGTATTTTCCGCCTCTCTTTATCCTCTTTCATTCCCCATTGATTCTCCAGTGTTTCCAATTACATTAGTTATTTTGTTCCCTGTGGAAACAGTTTCCAAGAGACACTTTTAGGAGCCTGGAATTAACTGACAGTCTGGAAGCTCAGTTTTGTGGCCTCGTGTTTGCTCTGATCTAGAGGTGTCAAATTGCCTACATTTTTACAAATCTAACCTTTCAACATGTTTCAGAGTCAAATTTATAGCTGTGTATATGTTTGCTGTTGTCATTGTAACATCCCAAGCAGTGAGTATTTTCCCTTCTATTGGAATATGAGCCTTTGATGAGAAATGCAAGGAAATGACATTTTTGTTAGTGCTGTTGCAATGGTGAGAATAGGAAACCTTTGATAACACTTTTTGGTAAGGTAGGGGAGAAGCAACTATGGCCTGTGCTCATCCCAGCACTCTCTGAATCTGATCCTTCACGTACATGAGGCTGTTCAGGTGGGCAGTGTTGTTGGGGTGGGCAGTGCTGTTGGGTTGGGCAGTGCTGCTCAGGGCTGGACAGTGCTGCTCAGGGCTGTTCACAGGTCCCCAGTCATTCACTGGGATCTGGGGAAGGCCCTGCAGGCTCCATGCGTCCCTGAACATGTTCCAGGCAGCTCTGAGCGACACTCTGCCATGTGATCCAAACAAACTTGTCTGATGACTGGTAGCAAGTTTCAACTGTTACTAAATCAATTGGGGAAAGCTTCCAGAGATGGTGTTGGGTACATGAGATGGAAGTGCCCAGATAAGGAGACCATGCAATAGGTATATCCAGTGCTACCAAGAGTTTCAGGAAACAGCTGACATACAGCTCATTCAAATTTCCATAGGCTGGGAAATATAAACAGAACACATTTAGATGTATTAAATATAGCAAACATTTTTCTTTTGCTCAAGTGTGCTGCATCCAGAGTGCCATCTTATTTTTACCTCGTTCTGCATTTTAGTGCCTGCAGTCATTCTATTCACTGATTTGTTCTGTATTAATTGCAGCGGTGTGTCTTGCTGAGTAACAGGTACCTGACCATCCCAGCCCTGCTGTTGCTGCAGGATAATGCTGACCTAGCAGGTTAGCAGGGATCAGCACTCAGCTGCTGTGTCCCTGTGGGGTGAGACAGAGGTGTTTCCACAGGGGCAGGTCCCTGCATGCCAAGGGTCACACAAAGGGAGGGGCCACGTAGATGACACAGCCTTGGTGAAATATATTAAAAACAAAAACAATATTAAAAAGTAATCTCACATTTAATGGAGGTCTGCATGGAATGCTGTCTTTTTACTGAGCAAATTGTCCATTGTGGTCACCTTCTCCATCCTCCCAATCAAGGCAAATGTCACGCAACCTCTGTTACAGCATGGAGACATAAGGACACAAACAAACTTAAATCAAACTTACTGTGTTGCAACACCTCTAGGACAGAAGAATTCTCACTCTTAACTGTTGCTCACACCTTGACCTGCCAACAGGACAAAAGAACAAAAATTTTTTTTTTATGCCATAGCTGTTGCTCACTGATTACCAGAAGTGCTGTGGGAAGACAAAAACCTCAAACTCTTCAAAAGAAAAATTAACTTTTTACTTTTTCATCTGTGCAACACCTTTCTAGTAAATCACCTCTCTGCTTAAGATCAGGGCATTTCTGCTTCCTTGCTGCTTCTGTGACTTACTGTGTTCAAGCTCTGGTGTAGTGAGGTGCAATTGTGGTATTAAAAAGAGGGACCTTCTGTCAGACACTTCTATTTAGGTGGTGATAAACAGATTAAAGTCAAACCTGCAAAGGAAAGTAGACTAGCAACTAAACCATCAACAATCACCTACTGCAGATTTTGTTAAATCCCCTGGGTTTTAACCAGGTGGAACCCAATCACTTTAAGAAAGGCGATGAGGCTGTGGTTTTACAGGTGCAGCAATGGCAAAGTTCCACCCTCTGTGCAAAATGTTTAGTCTCTATCTCTGGTTCTTCTCTAGTTTCAGCTGCTTATACTAATTGTGTGAATTTATTAGTCACTTGTAATTTCTTCATTGATTTTTGTTAAACTGTTCCCTGGCTCATGATCTTGGCAACCTATTTCTGTTGGTTAAACAAGCTTGCTTGTCAAGCAGGTTTTCCCAATGTCACAGTTCCAGTATTAACTCTCTTTATTGAGTAATGCTACTTCTTATCCAGGATGAGATCAGACTTCGTAACAAGTGGATCAAAGCCATCCAGTTTAGAACCAAAATTGGAGCTGAATCCAAGTGTTTTTGAAATTTGAGGATGTTTGAGTTCTGGTTTGACCCTGCCATAAGGAAAGGTTCAAGCAGTAAAGTTCAGAGTTAGATTTTGTATTATCTCATTAATTAAAGGCATTTAGTCATGCATTTTGGCACAGGGTCCATCTTTTATAACCAGTGGGCAAATGTGATGAGCTCCTAAACTGTCCAGAAAGGAGGTTTAATTCCTGCTGAGATGGTCAGCACAAGATTTCCCCAGAAATGCTCTGTTGTATATAAACAATGTAACTTGTACTGGCAGCTGGAGAAACCTGGTCAGTTAATAGATGGAAACCTAAGAAGCAGCAAAGGGCCAAACTATTTTTTTATCGGAGTACTTTGATTCCTATTAAATGTTACACATTTCTGAACACTCTACTTGGATTTCTACCCAAATACCAAAGGGCTGTTACAGACATATCCATAACAAAGGCAGAATTACTGAACCCTCATGTGAAAAACACTGTTCTTAACATATCCTTCAGCTGAATTTTGCAAACGAACTACTGCTGATTTGTTCAGATATGGCCCAAATGTTCATATTGATTTTGTGGGCTGTTCATCCAGACATCTCAACTGTGGCAAAGGTTTGACCCATCACCCCCCCGACGCCTAGACCAAGATGTTATGGTGTGCAGTGATGCCAATAATGTTGCATTTCCCAGGAGCTTTTAAAGCTACAGTGATGAAAACACATCATGATGCATGAGTTTCAAATCCAAAAATTTATATGTTATACCAGTATTTCAAAATAAATTCCTCAGAATGCTTTTTAATAATGTAAACTCAGAATCTTATATTTCACTTGTAAGCCAAGAATTGTACCATTATAAGTTCTTAGTC
>VYXD01004745.1:404033-433157 GCA_013397195.1 Hylia prasina | reverse complement strand
ATATCCCTTCCCTTCCCTTCCCTTCCCTTCCCTTCCCTTCCCTTCCCCTCCCCTGTTTAATAATGAGAGTAGCTGTTTTTCTAGATAAACACACTTTTGCAGCAGCAAATATTTAATATATTTCAGCCAAAAAGAAACAAAGAGTAATAACTGTGTAACTGGGATCATCTTGGAAAGAGCCATGAGTTGTGCAATTGTGGCTTTGTAGTTTATATAATCTGGGAAACCTGATATAAACCTTTCAAGCATTCTGAAGTTAGTGCTATGCCAGAGTTTAAATGAACTTTGTTCATGTTCTCCATGCTCAGTTGCTGATGAAAAAGAAAACATCAATAGTCTCTTCGTGAAGTATTTTTAAAATATTTATCTAACATGAAATTTTTTGAATTAAAATACTTTTGCAAAGTAGTAATGTCCTTGTTTCTGTCTGCAAATGACATTAAAAGCAGCTATATACATAATTCCTCTTCTAATACAGAATTATAGGGCTGTGTGATCCTTTATGGGCCCATACTACATTAACCTCATGAACCCATCGCTACTTCTTTATAATTTCTTTATTATGAAAGGGTTTGTACTGAAAAACTTTGACAATGTTGACCTAAATGAAAGGGGGGGTTAGGAAATAAATATGGCTTGCTAATAGTGCAGCCAGTGTTTTTAGAGGCTTCTAGGTTTCCTATTGACACATCTGGTCATTATAGTTCAACTTTTATTTTTAAAGGGACATGAAAAGGAGAATCAATGCTATGTATTTACCAATTATTTGACTTTTAGCCTTAAATGAAAAGGGAATTTTCTTGCACGTGCATTTGGTTACCTCTAGCATGTACCTTGTCTGTGTCACTTAAACTTTTTTCTCATCTGTAACTGGATCCAGTGACACTTATCTATTGTAGAGAGATATCATGAAGATCCATTTCATGTTGTAAAGATGTTCCATCAAAAGGTAATTTCCAGGGCTCGATACCATCAATACCTCCTATTGATTTCAGTGAGATATGGGGTGAAAGTAATCCAATAATAAAAGCATTCAATAATAATGTGAAGTGCAAATGTCAAATTTAGCAGAAATATTCCTGGGTTTCCATCTCCAGTGGGTTAGTTTCACCTTTATCAGCATGTAATGATGATTTGACTCCATTCATAATGAGCTATGCCAAACACAAGTAAGGTAAGCGTCAGGCATAGGAATTTTCCACTCTCTCCTGTTTTCTTGGATACTTTTAAAATTATTTTAATGTGTTCACCATTGCTAGTCCCACCTAAAATAAAGAAAAAATATCTGATGTGCAGTATTTAGCTGATTTCCCATCTCTAAGCAGGGCTGTAAATTCCAGCAACTACAGCTAGATAAGTGACATGGGATCCATCAGTGTTTTTCATAGTGAGGCCAGTGCAGAGGTATAAGAAGTAAATGTGAATACAATGAAATGGAAGTTTATATTTTAGTGTGTCTCTAAAAAAAAAAAAATTTATTAACATAAAGAGATAAAGAGCCCTTCATTTTGTGAGCATGTACTGTGTGATTCCAGGATGGTTTATGGCCTAACTGTATGTTCAGCAGAATAATCTCTGGATCCCTGAAGTTTCACACGAGAGCTTTGCAGTGGCATGTCCAAAAGGATTGGGTGAGTCTCACAGAACGTGATGGAGATGTTGTCCTTGAAGCCTTTGTACAAAATACCTGACACCTTTCAGTGCCAGTGAGAGAACCTGTCTCTGTTTTCCCAGCGTGTTGTAACAACCCTCACTCTGCTCAGCCCCACTCTGGCTGCAGCAGGAAGTTCTAAACAAAGCATTCAAACATGTGCTTATGCTCAGTGCCAGATTTCAAGCACAGGAGAGAATCCCAGTGCCAATTTATTACTAATTGTCCCTCCTGGCATTGTCTGTTCAACTTCTTGGAACTGCCAACCCTACAGATCACTGTAAATACTAATCTTCTTATACTTGAGGTATCAGGTTTTCTTTGATGTTACCAAACATGTTGACTCTTATCTTGGTTGAATGCACAATCCAGACACAGTTATCATTAATAATGTTGTGTCTGCTGCTTCATTATGGAGAAAATAGCAAGATGCTTCCTTTCAAAATGATAGCTTTTCAGCACTTCAATAATGATCAAGCCTATTTGATTTACACCCTATTTAGTGTTCAAAATGAGGCACATTTACATCTCTGAATTTAAAAAGGAAGCTAGGCCCTCATCCTGGTTATATGTATGTATGTTAACTCAATACCCACAAGCCCCTTCCAGTAAACAGTATACACAAATAAATATGTGCAGGACTGAGGTCCTGTGCTCCATTTGCTTGCATGACTTGTCCTGAAGGCAAGGATTTTTCTAACATATATAGTCACCTTTCAACTCACAAAGGGTCTGAATCTGTTAGCTTTAACTGGCACAGGCAGATCCATTTAATTCTCTATTCATGTGATATTTTGCCAAGTCATTAGCTTAAGTAGAACACTTCATGAAAGCAAAGGCTTTTAGGCAGAATCTGAAGAGTTAAAAAAATTACACGTACTAGATTTCATTATATAGAAGATTAAATGTCATTCACTAAGTTCCACACTCTTGTAAACATAAGGCCTGATCTTCACCTACAGTAAATTGGCATAGAGCTATTGACTTCACTGGTGCCACTGCAATTAATATCAGCTGAGCACAAGTCAGTTTTCTATACAGTGACATTTTAGTCTCTTCATGACTCATTAACTTGACCACATACTCCCTGTGAACCTGATCTAAAACCTGTACCTCAATTACTTGATCATCCTAAAGAATGGCTAATTAACAACAGCAGGCTTTAAAAAAAGGGGAAAAAAGAAGGGGAGATATATTTTTATGTTTTCCATTTGGCAGAGTATTATGCTATGAATAATATAATATGCATTTCAAGATCTTGTTAATTTTGATGTGATAACATATGGGAATTCCTAGTGGAATTTTTTGTCCAGAAATATGAATGGTATTAGCTCAACAGTTATATGATTAAGCAATAAGACATGCTGAGGCAGGCACTACTCAGGGATGATTGACTGCTTTAATTGATTGACATCCAGAGGTAAAGCCAAGGGCACCAATTTACAGATCAGGTCAATTATCTCCTGGTAATGCCCACTTGGTATGTCTTATTGCTATGCTAATATTAACTGTTATTGAAACATTTTAATGAGTTTTTAATTTAAAAGTGGTAAATTTAAAAAGGGTGAGCATTAAATTATTCAACTTGAAATAATAGGAACAGAAATATTCTGCTTTGGTAATGGTGTTGTAAAAGTTTTGTTGTGCATATCAATACTTTTAGAGATCATTTTAGTTCATCTCCCAGGGAAGGCAAATTCTGTTTGGCATTTAATGAAAACCTGCAATGTTGCAGCACAAAAAATACCCAGAAATCACCTGAGCAGCTCCCAGAACCTGGGAAATAAACATGGGCATCCACATCTGAATGTTAGCTGGAAAGTCACCCCAGGGAGAGGATGCTTCCTGTGGCAGTTAAAGGTCCTATGGAGGTAGGTACTCGATTTGACCCCAAATAGACACCTCTGAAGGGTTGGGAGCTGAGTACAGGATTGAGTAGGTGTCTCACAGAGGAGGGACATGTCCCAAGAAAGGGCCACACTCAGCTCTGCCAGTCCCCACACACCCCCCACCACCACCACCACTAGTGGAAGCCTGCTGTGGAAGCAGGCCTGTACTTCTCAGTATTTTCATTAGCTGCATGGATTGTGTAGGCTGCAGTATCTCCAACACTGGGGGTGTTTAAGACAATGTGAGACAAATCTGTCACGTGGGACACAACAGTTGATCCAGCCTACAGGCAGAAGCACGAACTAGGTGACCTCCACAGTCCTTCCAGTCCCATCCTTTGCCTTGCATGAATATATTTAACTAATATGCCACATTTCAACTGCAATGGCCAAGACGTAGGAAAATATTCTTTTCTGCCAATCCTGGTTTGTAGGCTATAACCTTTAGCAGAAGTGGGGGGAGAGCAAGGGATGTAGTAACATCTTAAATCACTACTGTAAGACTCAACAGAACTCATGTGTCAGCAAGTCTTGACAAGAGACTCCTGAAAAAACAAAAAAACAAACAGGACTATCAGGTCTGCAGACTAGGTGGGTTCTTTCTTGTCTTTTTCCCTTCCCCACTTCTCCCTCTATTCGCTCTCTCTATCAGCTTCTATTTAAGGGAGGACAAACTCAGTTATGCTCTAGTTCAAATGAAACTTTCCAACTTACAAAGTTTCATTGAGTACCAAATGATGCCAAGCCAGCTTGCCTGTCTCTGGCTGACATAACACCGTGCCACTCCAGTCCCTGGGAGCAGCACAAACACCAGTTATCAATCTCCCAGGCAAGAGGAATTTAAATGAAAGATTGAGGGGAACACACATGATGACAGACAAGGTTTGCGTGCCCCTGTTGGGTGTTGCAGGTTTGCTCAGTTGTACTAAAAGTGTAGATGTAACATGAGATGTAAATAGCTTTTACATTATCAGTGTTTGGGGTCAGTACCTCAGATTGTCCATAAAAAGAATGGTGTTGTAGATGTGGTGTGGAAGTCAGGGGACTTGGTTTCCCAATCACCTTTCTGCTCTTTGGTTTCCCTAAGTGAGGTGGTGAACATTTCCCTGCTCTTGTGAGTGCTCAGAGCTGAACAGATGGAAATAATTGTTTGAGAGCTAAGGATTTAATGCTACAAGGGTTAAAAAATGCTACTGGTAGTCTTATCTAAGGCTTGACATATATCTTTATACAATGCACAAAAAGGATCCATAGTTACAAAAGAGCTGAATTAAGCATCTAGCACTATGCTGAGTGTGCATTGTATAAATAAAAGCTCCAAATAGTTTCAACTCTTTGGGAGTGTTTTCAAAATACTCTTCCTTAATGCTCTTGAGTTTGGAATAACTTTTACAGGCAAGGGACCAACAATGATATGAAGATGAATTTTACACCCCTCTTAATCCACACCATGAAGTTATTCAAAAGTCAGTGAAAGATCAGTTCCAGTTCAAGCCACACTGATGCCCTAATCTGCATGCTGTCATCAGGCAATAGTGAGTTTGGAACTTGCCATATGGGAGCCTGGCAGATGTTGCACAAATGGACTTTTCCTTCCTGCTTCCTGGATTTGCATCAGTCACAGGCTCTGTCATGGAAGTGTGCAGGAACAGGATCATATCCACCCTGCAGCAATTGCTCTGACATTGCTCCCTTTTGCCCACTGCACACTCACAGGTCCCTGCCATGTTTGTTATTTTGCATACTTCAGCCACATACCAGAAATTACATTGCAGGATTGTCCCCATTGCTTCTGGTTTTAGTGGCAAGAGTTCACTGACAACAACTATTGCCAGTGGCTTTGGGACCAGGTGATTTTTCACAACCTACAAAATCTCACCTGGGGGATGGCTAAAAGAGGATTCATGGAACCATACAGTATTTTGCCTTTTCTGACTGGTCATTGAAGGGGGAATGACTGGATGGTTCCAGGATCCCATGCTCAAGCCAGCCAGATGCCACAGCTCTGTGCAGAAAACCATGGTCAGCATAAAACTGAGCATGAGCCCATAAACTCTGCCTAGACTATTTTGCATTAGCATGACTACAGAGTGTTTTAGTTAGATGGAGTGGCGTGAGGATGAGCAGAGCAGATACACACTCACCTGGAGACAAACATAGGCTTTACAGAGATCCCTTTTTTTGTCTCTTTGTTTCTTTCATTGTCAAGGATGTACTGTTTCCTTGAGGTACAACACTTCTTTACAAAGTCAATCTCTTTTGCTAACTAAACTTACAGCTTTTTGTTTCATCTCTTCAATGGGAATAGACTTTCCATTTTGCCATTCCTCTAAGTTAGGATGTCATATTTGTTGCTGCTTTTTCTTCCTATACAAACAGGCTTCAAATAGCATAAATGCAGCCACTAATGGTGTGTAACTGAGGATCTCCCAAATACAGCACGTTGTGAGAACCAGGAAAGAGCTGCTCGATTATTTAAAGGAACATACCACCTTCCCCAATCCCCACTTTCAAATCTGCAATTGCAGGAGATCTGTACTGAAATGCATAACTATCCTGAGCTGGGTATCTTCTGTTAATAGTTATAAATAAAATAATAAATAAAACAAATCCATGATGAAACAGAGCTTTAGCTAAACCCTTTAAATTTCTCTAACCTAAGTATTTTGAACTGTTTGGGGCCTTGATCCTGTGGTAATTGCTTCCCTGATGACAGGTGAACTCCTCTCTGGGTAGATCTGTTACAATATCAGATGCTCCTATAGAACAAATAATGGTCTATTACAACAATAAACAGATCTGGGTGAAGTTACACTCCATTTCAAAGTATTTATTTTCCAGATATGAAGAAATGCAGAAAAGCATCCCTGTGATGTGTGTATTAGAAGTGGAATAGTGTAGTACAGTATTCATGAAATACATATAAATATATATCAAAATCATGTCAATCAGATAAACAAGAGGTTATGTCACTTCCTTTTAAAGGGCAGAAGAATAGCTTGTCCTACAAGAAAACGTACACTGATGATTTGTGCTAAATCTCATCCTGTTGTAACAAACTGATTTATTTCATTTTCCATGATCACTGAGGAGTTTGCCTTTCAGATCACTAGAGCTGTAAGAAAAAAGAGAAAATACACATCATACACGTATAGGCAATTTGTGCCAAACTATTCCAAAGCAATATAGGTTGTCAGCAAACAGGGCTATTTGCTGTGTGCTGGTATCTGCTATATGTCGCATATTATCTGTAACAACTCTGCAATTCGTTCTTTCACTCGTGTTCTCTCTCTTTCATCACATTAGATTATGTAGAGGCACTTCAAGGTAAATTTTTAAAACTGTGTGGGAGATGCATGTTGGAGAAAAGCTGAGAAGCGAATATCTTGAATGTTTTTAAGCACTACTCCATCTGTCACCTGTTTTGACAACTTACCTGCACATGTCACCTCTGTCTCATGCTGCTGTGTTGAGTCATATTGTGTTATCTCAGAATAACATATTTTGGAGCCAAGGCTGCCTTAAAAATGCCATATGCTTAGTAATTGTAAGATAGGCTTCTGTGCTTAAAGAATATATAGGAAGGATTATTTCTGTTCAGCCATGTCCCAGCCCTGCCATGTGTGTGGTGTTACCCTGTCATGAACCCTCTCAGTGACACCGCACACTTGGGAAGCTCGAGGTCAAGAGACTCATTTGCATCATGAGTGCAACACCTCTTGCTGAAGTGCTGTTCCACATTGCCCCCACTGATCTGTCTTATTGCCAAACTGCTCCTTCCAGATTGTGCAAGATAACAAATCAGCCAAGAACGCTCAGAGATGACAGTGGTATAAAATATTAATGTGGCCTTATAGAAAACAATCTATAGGCTCTTTCAGCACCTGTGATTTTGTTTTGCAGTTTACTGTATTCAAAGAGCACAGTCAATTTACAATCCAGCCACTTACAAAAGCATGTTACCTGTAGGCTTCCTGATCATTTACAGTCACAAATTATTTTTAAGGCTTTTCTGTCACTGTGTATAGGGGAGGAGCAGGAGAGAGAGAAGTCCTAGAACCAAAGTGAAGGCAGACTGAAAATACAAGAGTGAACCTGCCAACTACACAAAACAACTCACCAGAAGGAAATCTTCCCTCCTGCTCTTTTTTCCTTTGTGGCTACTACTTAGTTCTTCTATTTGCACATGGAGGTGCATGTCTCATGAGAAATGGAAGGCAGAGTGTGGCCCTTTAGAAAGTCAGTGGAGGAGGGAGAGCCTAAAGGGCTGGCTGATGCCTCCCTGTCCCAACCACCAGGCAGCTCCAACTGGTTGGGGGGCATTTTGAGCCAGTACAGAGGAGCCTCAGTAATTCACCAGGGCGCGATGCACACTCGGTGGTGTTTTACAGAATGAGTAATTAGTCACTGAGAGTGATGAATGTTAGCACCAGCAGGGGTGATCTCTCAAAGATGGCATTAAATCTGTGCTGCACAGGCCCCCATCCTACAACTGGCTGTAATGAACAGAAGGAGTCTCTCTGACTCCACTCAGCTGTTGATCTGGTCATACCCATGTCCAAATGCCAGAGCTGTCTGGCCAACTTGCCTGCTCACATTCTTGAGGGAAGTGTGATACGTGAGACGTGTCGTGGAATTTGGAGCCCAAATGCTTGTTAAGTGCAGGAGCGCTGGCTCTGCTGCATACCTCCCTGGTGTTCAGAGCACTGAGGACACTGACAGGGCAATGTTTTGAAGCTGTGCAGAGAGCAAATGCAGATCCTGGAAAATGGGAGAAAAGGAGAAGCTTAGGAGTTGTGATCAGCAGTCATCCCTGTCGTAAAATGCATAGACCTCCTAAGGGTTAATCACAGAGATGATAAAACTGCTTTAACTAGGTCTGCAGTATGGATGGACAAGGAGTGCTGAAGGACTGAGCTTTCTATTTAGTCCTGTAACACAAAAGCCCAGGCATTCCTGGCATTTAGGGATTTCCCCATCCTCTGGACGCCTGGTGGACCTGAGAACAGGCTGTACAGTGCAAAGGCATTGTGTAACTCTTGCAGTTAGCAGCCTCTGCAGGAGGTGTAGGCTGAGCCTGGCACACATTGTGAGAATAGCTGGTGTCAGCACAGTCTTTTGGCAAAACAAAATATAAGCATCAAATCACATTTATTTATCCAGCTTGTACCTGTCCTGCCAAGCTTGTGTGAGCTGCTAATAGGTTTGGGGACACCAAGTGGCAATGGAAATACACTGACTTATTATCCACTCATTAGCTTTGCAGAGAGGAAACAGGTTTGCTTTAAACCAGCTCTGTACTTCTGTGAGATCATTTTGGAAATCCAAGGTATGCCATTTCAGGGGTGGCTTCTGCTATGTTAGTTTAGGTGGATTTTTCTGGCCTACATCCTTCCCGAAGGCTGTGGGAGACAGTACATGGTGTCAGAGGCAGCTCCTGAGCTGAAGAGCATCAGGCATGTGAGACAGCACACAGGCCTTTGAGTAATGAGCTAAGGAGACAATTATCTCTTGTGAACAGTACGTCTGATTGTATGGGCAAGATTCCTCCACTTCACAGTGAGAGCTGAAATCCTCCAGAGAGGAGTTCAAAACAGCAATTGAACATGTGGCTTCCACCCAATTTCCCTGGCATTTCCCCCTCTTTCTGTCGGACAGTACTGAAGAGACATTGCATGGTGGAACCTGGGAGTTGGAACAGTAGCTCCACTAGCAGATCATTGCCTTGGAGGGTGAAGAGACAGCCTTAAATAAGAATTAAGATTTATTCATTTATTCATTTGTTTATTTGTTCATTTATTCCACCTAAGGTTTATTCATTATGGCAGATTTCTTGTTTTTACTTGGGCTTTGGATGGCAGAAAGTGACAAGGAAGCTGCAACAGTCAATCTTTTTCTCTTTAAATATTGGTCTAGCTCCAGTGCACCTGAGCCACGGGTACAGAGTGCTTTCCCACATTTTGGGTTTTTTCCCGTAGCTCTCTAGACTTTTCTACACAGCTAAAGTTTTTGTTTCCATGCCTAGGCCTTGTGGGCCGTGCAGAATGGGGTCTGTAAGGTAGAGTCCCGTGAAATACAGCTCCAGCTTCAGGCAAGAAGGAGACACTGTCATTTCTTTCCTGGAGTTAAACTGCACCAAGTCAGACGTGGTGGGACTCCCAGCAGGAGACAGCTCGGGTGCAGCAGCCCCCACAGCCCAGCCCCAGCAGCCTTGGATTGCGCATCCTGGACATCCTGCTCGGCTGCTGAGGGCTTGGCACTGGGAGTGTGGTGGGTGCAGCCCAGCCCCTCTTCTCCCTGGTGCACCTGGACCACCTGGCACCCCCCCATGAGGAAACCCTCCCTGTCTTCTCCTGACAGCACCAGAAGAGTTGAGGGGTGGATGCTGCCCAAAGTTTATCTGGGGAAAAAACACCAGATGTTATAAAGGTCATTAATGTTTTCCAAGTAACATTCTGTTTGCTTCTCAAAGCCTCTGTCAAGTTTCTTAGAGGTATGTTCATAAAATGCCCTGGATATCTCACACAATATAAAAGGTAGAAGGTTTCTAAACCAATTTGTGGTACATCAGTAGCATCTCAGAAGAATATGTTCTTACTGCTTGGAGTTGTTCAAACCAGCTTCCTCAGCAACTGAATGCTTACAATTGGAATAAAAAAAAATAAAAATAAAATCCATATTGTTTATATTTAGCAGTTTTTCAGATTTAAGAGTGTTGCATTAACCAAAACACAGCCCAGCTGTAAATTTAGGTTTCACAATCTATCCCCATTGAATGTTATTTTTATGATATAGCAACCTTATGACGTGTAGCACTCTTGGCTGCTGTTCTGCTGGCATTCAGTTCAACCAGTTTAGAAATTCAGAGGATGCACTGAAAGACATTGTTCCAGTAACAGTTCATCATATAAGAAAAACAGGTCAGTTAGGGATGGCAAAGATACTGTTTTGTTTCATTTTAAGATAGGTACCCAGGCTTGATGCATTTTCCAAATTACCATAAGTAAACAGTCTTATGAGTGCTCAGTGACCCATATATTCTATTTAATTTCTGCTCTGCTAAGGACAATGGGAGATCTTTGTTAATGTACCTGAAGCTATATATCTCTTTGTTTCTAATCAGTGTGTGCACACATGGTCTTTAGCTGCTGTCCTGTGCGTGCTCCCTCACCCCCTCCCCAAGTTCTGGTCACCTCTAACATTTTATATTCTGCCTTGACCTCTTTCAGTTGGAGCAAGGCAGGTTACTTTAACAGTGCCAGGACTAGATCCTTATTAATGTGGTTCCTTGTGGCTGAAATGAGGTGAGGAGCAATTATGTGAGCAGCTGAGCAAGCAGATGAGAAGGGACAGCAAGGTGCACAGAGGGAAGTGGTGAGCAGATGGAGGATGGGGTGAGCACCTCTTCAGGTAGGATACCTGTAAGCAGACAAGCTTGATGAACACTCCTTGTTAGTAACTTCCCATCAACAAGGAAAAGAGACACATGCATTAGGTGTTCAAGCCATGGCATTTTTCTTTCCACACAGAAGATCTTGGGAGTTCACTTTTCAATTTAGTTAATTTTTTTTATTACTATAATTGAATCTGCTTGTGCTAAATATTTATTTACGTACAGCCTAGTTGCCTGTGGTATTATTTTTTTTGAGCTGCTTTAAAATTATTCCTGCCTCTCTTATGTTGAGATTTCAGAAGTGAATACTGTGTCCTTTGGGAACACTCCTGCCAGTGGAGCATGCAGGGAGGTTGACATGCTTGGTCACTAACAGGATGTTCTTTAAATAAAGCTCCAGATTGCATTAGACTTCCATCATTCTAGATTTTGTTGCAAACTGTTCTAATTAATTACTTACTATCATATTATCAGAAATAACCTACTGAATTTCAGCTGCAAATTACCTCTTTCTGTGTATTTTGTAGAATAGGAACCAAGGACATGTTCTGTAGTAGCAGTCTTAAGGACCTGATTTGTCCACGTCAATCAACTCTGCAAGATGTATTTTTCAATAAGAGCATCTGTCTTTAGAGGAAAAAAAAAGAAAAAACCAAACCAAAACCAGTAGGATCCCAGCCTAAATAATTAAGGCCAGAGCCCTAGCTAGTGCAAACAGGAATATAGAAATCATGGGATACACAGCAGATGTTACCAGCTCAACATCAGCTTTTTTTATATTACAGCTGTGATGGAAACACTGACCGTATGTTACAAGTAACAATTAGACTTTTTGTATATTGTACTTGGCTTACTCTTTTTTTTTTTTTTTTTTTTTTTTTTCCCTTTCCCCTTTCCCCCCTTTTCTTGCTCTGTTGAATTATTTTATTGGAGTTCAAGATCTGGACAAGTCAGGCATTCCTGATAAACCTCTGTTACCAGCACAGCACTTAGTCGTAAAACTTCAGAACAAAGAGAATGAAAAACATATTTTACAATATTTATTTCCTTCAAGTCTTAGAATAGACCAGTATTCTTCCTAAAGTTCTTTGCAAGCATTCAGGTATAATTTGGGTGAGTTAAGTATAGAGACTAAAGGGTATGTTTCAGCTACATGAAAGAGGTTCATATTGTCATTTCAAAATGGAAAGTGGAGTATGCATAAAAAATATGTCTTGCAATTTAAAGACTGTGTTTCGGCTAAAACATTACTGGACTGCTGAGAATATTGGCTGACAGCACAGAGAAGGAAGGAGGTGACTTCAGCAAATGCAAAGTCTCTCTTACATGATATCTAAAATTAAATATAATAGGTACCTTTCAATACATAGTAAGTCTCTCAGGTTAAACTCCTGCTCAGTTTCCATTTAACCTTTCAACCCAATCAAGGAAAAGTTAGGTTAAAGTAGTAAATTCATTTGTTTGGGTGAGAAGTTTTATCCTTAAACTGGGAGACTGAGTTTAGGGCAAAGCCCAGGAGACAAATCTGAGAGTCACTGGCACATTTTGGGGGGGGTTGGCTCCCAGGATGTTGGCAGAGGGTGTTCTTACTGTGCCCACTTCCCCAGAGCTGCAAAGGGATGCTCACAGGGGGACAGCACACCCTCCATGGGCATACCTGAAGAGCAGGGCCTCCATGCCAGGGTATTTTCTGTGTGCAGAGAGAAACTGAGATGACAGACAAAACATGGGTCAAAGGGGAAGCAAGACTGAATAAATGAGAGATGAGATTGAACTGGAGCAGTCATAGCAAAGAGCATCTTTTCCAGACACAGGAATGAATGGTTGAACTTTAAGATAGGATTCCTTGCAACTGGCTTGAGCTCAGTATGGAAAATGATTTAGTAAGTTAAAGAGGAACAGAGTCGTGGTATGTTGAGAAGAAATATATGCAATTTTTGACATAAGGCCTCTTTACCATTAATTCCCACTGCACAGAGGTGAGCTCCACACAATGCATGAGGGACCTGCTTGATCAGTTTAGCTGCTCTGCAGGGACAAAGCTACAAGAGGGATCTGAACGTGGCCATCTGTGCAAGGCATTGCTTTCAGCTTTTCTGGCTCTCAAAGCTACTCTAGAAGTAGAGATGATAAGACAAAGGTAGGGTAAAGAGACTTGCTCAGAAGCAGGGCGCAGTGCATGCACTCTGAGCATTAAATCAGAGGGCTTTGGTCCTCCTGTGACAGGACTTGTGGAGATGCTATAGCAGGTATGTAGTGAGGAGTAGACTCCGTGACTGATTTTATGGTGTTGCCCTTTAATAAATTCAGGCACTGTGGACTGAGCTGGAGTGCTCTAACCTGCAGCATTCAGTGGTGATTCTTGCAGCTGCAAGGTTGAGTGCGTCCTGAGCACTTGGGTTCCTCTCATGGACACAACAGGCTGCAGCTACATCTGATGGCCAAGGCTTTTCCCCTTAATCCCTGGCTGTTTCTGTTTGCTTTCGTGCAGACCAGTTCTAGGATGCAGCTGTGCATATGCGCAAACGAGAGATTAAATTTTGCTGATAATTTTATCACACAAATTGTGTCTGTTTCCTACCTGATGCACTTTGAGACTATGATAAACCATCTAATATAATCAGTTATGTGGATTCTCCGCACTTAGTTTGCTTCATGTGGGCTTTGGAAGTGGGACTATTACATTAAGAGTAGTTTCCTTGACATACAATTAAAATCAGCCACTTTTATAATTTTCTGTTGCCTGTGTGAATCTGACTTGTCATAATTAGTTGTAAGAGCCACAGAAGAACTGCCTATGTGTGACAGATATTTTTTTCCCCTCCCAACTCATCAGCTAAGACTGTAGGAGGCTTCGTAATCCTCCTGCTCCTCAGGACTTAGTCTGCAGCTGCTAGTAAGCACAAGTCAAAGTATATTGCAATTGATTCATCAGCTTCATGAATGCTAGCAAAGAAGTAGAAGTTGATAAAATAATGAATCTTCACTTGGCAAACAGGAAAGGAAAAGATTAATGAAATTTGTTGGCTGGAATTGGAGATTCACCTACTCCTGCTGACCTAAAGGTGACAGCCATATGGTGGAGGGAATATGAAGCTATTAGGAAACAGAGTTCTTGGAGCAGAACTGCTTTCTTCCAGGAGGACAATGGAGTATTTATATTTCAGACAGGACTGAAGGTGATTGAGGAACTTCCTTAGCCCAGGCCACTCATCCTGCTCTGGGCTGTATTGTAGCATCTTCTCCAAAAGGGTAGACCTTTACAAAAGCTTCAGGGTCTCAGGGAGATACCTCTGGTCCTTCAGCCTCAGCTCTAGCTGCTTTTCCTTCACCCTCTGAGAAGGGATCACCTGCTTCCTGCTGAGGTGTCCCCAAGATCTGCATCCCTGTCCTGGGCTGGGGACAGCCGTGCTGGGGATAAGGGAGGCTCCAGCGCCTCTGCCCTCCCTCCAGGCGTGCAGGAGTCTCCCATTCATTCATTCAATCAATCAATCAATCAATCAATCACTCCACCTAACAAAAACACCTTGGTGTGGGAGGCTGGGATCACACCAAGCTTGGCAGATTATCAGGTTCTGAAGGAGAAATGAAGTTCACACAGTGATCCCGCGTCACTCCTGCAGCACAGGCGATGCTGATCTCAGTGTGAATTATACTGCAGTACTGTCCTAGCAACCGAGTCAAACAGAACATAAAACACAAGAACAAAGAGTGCATGTTAGAATTACCCTGAAGCATGACTGAATTAATTATGCCTCTTAATTTTTTGGATAAAAATCAGGTGCTTATTTCATTATTTATAGCGCAAAATCAAAACATTACTCTTTTATTTATGATGATGATTCTGCCTAGATTGTGTTGGTTTTCCTGCTATCAACAGCAGCTCTGGAAAGCTTGACATCTTTCCATGCTTATAGAGAGCCTGGAATGAAGTGGATTTTCCCTAGACTTTAAGTGTAGTTTAGAAATTTTAAAAGAAAAAAAGAAAACAACCAAAGATTTTCAGTTTTTATTGATTGGGGGGAAAGGTATTTTAACCTTTTATTTAATGTGTGAAATAAGTTGTAGTAACTATATGGACTGCACCACAGAAGTGAAAACTATTTACACATTCATCTTGAGAGCACTTTTGTGAGACAAATATGTTGGCTACTCCTCTAACTAGTTACAGGAAATTTAGATTTATCAAAATGAGTTCTTACCCTATGACCAAAAGAGGAGGTATGTGTTGTCATTTAAATTTCCTGAGTTGATAAATATACAATTAAAATACGTGATTTGCCAAGCAAACATTATCTAGAGAATTAAAATTAGTACAGAAAGGTGGTGTATTCTCCAAGCATTTACGCAGGAGCCTGTGCATGCTCTCAACTTCAGAACAGTTCGTTTAGTTTCAGTTAGTTCTCTTCAGCAAATAAAATGCAAACTGTAACATAAAACATTTCTGTAATCTGCATATAACATAGAACAAAGAAATTTTAAAAATTGAGGAATCTGTCCTACAATTATATCCCTTTGGCTTTTCTATCAGTGGAACTGTCCTGCAATCAAAGTTGTGCTGCTTTAAATCTGAAATGTTGTAGTGATGGATGAGTCATGCCCCTGATTTAATGATATGAGCCAATGAAAACTGAAAGGAGTTGCTCCTTTCCAAAGCTGGTTTCACAGCCTCCTCCTATTTAACCAGAATGTTTGCTTTTATTATTATTTTCACCGATCTCTCAGTCCTCACTGATATTAATCCTTGCATCCACATTAACTGCAGGAACTGTAGCATGGTACTGCAGGGTAATTGTGTTTATAACTGTAAATACAATTGATTGCCATGTGAGCATGATCTTCACATATAGGGTCCATTACACTGGGAAGAAATGTTTTAAGTGAATTGCAGTGTCACCTAAATTGATAGTTAAAAGTATGAAATTCAGCGCTGATAAATGGAAGTGCTTTTTTCACACAACACATGATTTAACTGTGGGCCCATCTGCCACAGCAAATTGTTCAGACCAAGATTTAGGGTTCAGACTTAGATGTTGATATTGAAATCAGAAATACCTGATGTTATATATAATACAACACATAGTGAAAAGGATATTGAACCACGTGTTCTAGGATGTAAATCAGTCTCTAACTGCTGGGGAGCAGGATATGAAAGCAAGCTGCTTGCATGTGCCCAATAATGAGCTTTTGCATATCTCCTGATATATTAAGTACTAATCAGCATCAGGCAAGAGCTGCTGCTTTGGTTCAGACACAGAACCAATTGTTTTCAAAGATGCTGTCTTATACTCTTCAGGAAGATGTTGCACCCCAATTTTTTAGTCCAGGCTCAAAACAGCAAGGCAGAAAGGTCTTCAAACATATGGCATCATACCATTTTTCCTCCAAAGATCCCATTTAACTTTCTTTACAGACAGGCAGGATTCAAGTTCAGTCTGACTACTTCTTGTGTAAATTTAAGATTTGAAACTGGTCTGCAGAGCATGTTTGCATCTCTCTGATTTATGAAGGCATGGAGTTGCAGGCCAGCACCTTTGAGAGAGAGGGTAGGTTGCATGAAAAAGCTTTTGACCCAACATTGTGTCACACCTATGGAGCGCAGATACTTAACTAAAAATCCTATGATAGGTATGACAGGAAAAGTGTGTAATTTGGGCACCACTGAATCAAACAACTTGATTATTACCAGTTACTCTTCAGTGGTTTATATCACGGAGAGATGTGATGTCACACAAACTACATGTGTTCCCTTTGTTTAAGCCACAGGAGATAATGCATTTCTGGGCTACACTTGATATGTTAATTCGGTTCACAGGACCAGAGTAGAGCTAATCAGAAGTAGATGCCCTGATATTATGCACTTCAAGTGTATGGAGATTGGCTAATGCTGGCTGCACTGTCCTCTAAAAATGACTGAGCCTTCACAGATTTGCTGTTTTACCAAGTGGTCATCACCACTCCAGTGTAAATTGCCTGAGGCAGCCTTCCTCTTTTTCCCCCATGTTTTAGCATCTTTCATTTTTAAGCGTTTTTCTTCCCTCTGCAAAGTCATTATGAAATTTAATGAATTTCTGGAACAATAACTAGCCTTAAAAAGATACTTCAAGTGGATTTGATAATTCATATGGACTGTGAAGTCATAGCTTAAAAGTGATGTTAAGCGGTAGAACCAGGAAAAAAATGGAATTTCTCTTCCTGAAAAGATGCCTGATTTTGAAATTATGAGAAATGTATTTATCTTGTAATTATCCATATTTACCATTATCCAAGTACTCTATATTATTAACTGGTGGTCCTGGATTGAGCCCAGTGTGCTGAGGAGATGTGACCTCTTTTTCTGTTTTGGGTAAGTCACATAGCAAACACTTAGAGCTGCTTTTCTTCTGCTGGGAAATACTTTTGAGTGCCATGGAAGAGGCCATGGCAGGTGTAAGGCAATCCCAGCAGTTCCAGAAGTGTTTACCCATATCCCACCAGGAAGGCAATGATTTCAAAGGGGTGGCTGAGCATCCCCACCCTTCTGCAGTCTATGTTGAAGGGGAAGATGCTGCTTTTACCCAGCTGACAATCAGTAGTGGTGCAGCCCCAGCACTCTCAAAGTCACCGTCATTCCCACATCACAGTGTCTTTGAGAGTACAGATGCTGCAAGTCCTAGCAAACAAGTATTCTGGGCTGCTGGTAAAAATGAAAGAAGCTATGCAAAGCACAGATAGGACATTCCTAAACTGGAAATAAATAGTGCAGTGATTTGCAAAGCATTAGCAGCACACCACTATCCTGCAGTAGAGGGATAGAGGCTGAACACTCACAAACCCCAGATATATCCCATAATAACAAATACAGAGCTACAGTAAAAGGAGAGGGAGCAATATGGTTACTATCTGATAATATATCTACCCTCTAGCCACTGCTGAAAGACATTCTAGCCCACACTAGATTTAAGATGGATGAGAAGTTTTCTGTCAAACAGGCAAGGCTTAAAAGAGTAGAGGAACTGAAGGTTTGATCTTTAACACCAGATGGAAAAGAGAAAGATGAAAGAAAAGTTAATCAGAGACTTTTCTTAAGCTCTACTGATTACTGGAAAGCTTTTGACATGGTCTGTAGTATGCAGAAGTGAGTGGTGAGCCTTGATATTAACCAGCTCACCTAACAGGTTTTTTTCCCCCTGAGTTTAACAATTCAGTCAGTAGCTTGCTGGTGACTTACTACAGTTTCCATTGCTAAAACTGACAACTTATTTTTTTTCTTCATGACCCTCCCAAATAGCACTAGCAAATTTTTCCTTTAAAAGTCAGCCTCATCCCTCATGAAACCAGCAACGGAAGAAGGTCAAGAAAAGAAGTGATGATCATCTCCCAGGATGCAGAAACTGCTTTATGAGCAGGTGCTTTAGGTCAGTTATTTAAAGAATAAGGACCCAAGTGGCTTTTGAGCAGATGATCTCTGTAAAGGTTTAGTGCTTTCTGTCCATTCTGAAGAACTAGTTCCACTCTTGTTCTTTAAGCCACACAGGAAAATAGCCAATGTCCTGGACTGTACAGGGGAAGAGAGCTGCAGGGCCCTGCTCATCCTGAAGTAGCCCTCAGGTGTGAGCCAGTCCTTGGTTAAAAGTTCCCCCCTCACCTGGAGAAGCCAGGAGAACACCAAGTGTCTCAGTAGAAGTGGCCAGCAGAGAGACTCAGTGCCTGTGTGGTGGTCTGAGGTACCTTTTGAGCCAGAATTACCCAGGCTGCTGGTGGCGAGGGATTGCAGCCAGCAGATCAGTAGCACTCACCGCAGTCTCTCTGAGACCTGAAGTGATAACCCAGCAGATCATCTCTCCAGCCAGCCCTGTGACTTACAGCACCACAGGGCTGCCATTCATCCTCACAGCTTCCTGCACAGGGGAGGATGAGAACGATGTTATCAGCAGTTTGCATATGGGCAGCGGATGCACAGGAGACCACGGGATTTGGTTCAAGGTCACGCTGTCTGTGTCTCAGAACTGAACCCCTTAAACACAAGACCCTTCTACCTCATTCTTATATATAATGTCTATGAATATATTTTTCCCTTATGATTTAAGCTGGACCATTGGTTCCCAACTTTGAAGCAGTTTCCTGCCTTTCCATGGCATGAATTTTGAACTCATCCATTGAAAGCATATGGGCTTTTCCTAGCAAGCAAGTGAATCTACAAACTTGGAAAGGCATGTGAACCAGAGTTTGAATCTCAGCCAAACAATTTGTTCTGGCTTTAATCAAGATGTCTTCTTTTAACTTCAAATATAATTTTTTAAAATCCCATATCAAAACTTCTAGTGTCACACTATGAAATCAATAAATGCTACCAGTCATTCAACTCAGAAGTACTTCAAAGCAGCCTGAGTGATAAGCATTATTTTATTTTTTAAAATATTCATCAAAGAGATGCTGTTAATATGAAGGCAAAACAAAATTAACAACAACAAAGAAATGTGTCAGTTGCATTTTGAACTTGCAGAATACCACAAACCCTGCTACTAGTTTTGCTTTTAAAGTTTCTCTTTTTCCATTCCTATATTGACACATTTTAAGATTTCCTCTTTTCTCTTCTCATCTTATCTAGTAATTTAGTTGTGCAAACCTAGTTTTAATGCAGTCATTTGATTGGTCATATATTTGATGTTATTTCACACCTGAAAGAAACAGATTTTATTTCACACCTGAAAGAAACAGATTTTTGAACCTGATTCTCCTACATAAAGTGCTGTCTGAGGAACCAGCCCGGGCTGAACTGTGCAATTTAATTGTGTGTTGAAGTCCCATCAAGTTCAGTGGCTCTATGTTTAAAGCTAAGTATGTGATTATGAGTATTCCTGAGTAAGGGCCATGGATTTTTATCTTATTCCATAAATATTTCAATGGAAAAGCAAGGGAAGTATTCATGAGTAAAGTTGCAATGCAAGTAAGAGTTTTAAGCAAGGGGTTTATTCATTAATTATAGCAACCACTATATAATTTAATTGTGTATTGTAGTGGTACTTAAATTTATGTCTTAGAGATAGTTGGACTGTAAGGATTTTCACAAGTGATTGTTTTTTAAGTCTTCATTAATATTTTTTCTATACTGGGGAAGAACTCATGTATATTTTTACAGGAGATAAACTGGGTTTTGTTAGATTCAGATCACTGAAATCAGGTAACTAGCAGAGATGCACATCTCTGTGTAGCTTTGGGGGAAATCCTCTCAGCTGACTTTGAATGTCCACAGCACTGGCACCTGCTTTAGTCCCCCTGGGCTCTCCTCACAGGCAGTAGACCAAGATCAGCACTTCCAGTGTGTCAATCCTCTGATTTGTTTTAGACATTGATTTGGGGAGGAAATGAATCATGTTGTAATGTGCCTTTCCTTGCTGGGGACTATGAAAGTGTTTCGGGCTGAGATTCACTCACTCACACCTTTTTCTTTTATTTGAGGTACCCTACAGTACCTCCCTGGCCTCCCTGCTGCCCCAGTGCAGGCGTCTCAGAGATCCTGTGTCCCATGGACATAGCTTGGATATCCCAGAGGAATTTAAGATACCACAGAGGCCTCTTTTTAGGTGACTGAGTCCCTGCCAGATGCCAACTCAGATGCAGGTGCTACCTCCAGGTTGGGATCTATGTAGTCGACCCATGAAAAAATGGAGCATATTCAATGCCTGGAGGTTTAGGCCAAACAAAACCTGGGAACATATTCCCCAGGAAAACAATTCAGAGGAAACTATGGCAGCAGCTCTTATCTTTTAAACTGTAAATCTTGACATCTGATCTCAATAGCTGAAGAGTTTAAGCACAGAATATCCAATGGCTTGATTCTCAGTTGAAGGTCAGGATTTCCAGTGCACAGTGTGTTTAAAAATTTTAAGATTAAAAAATGGAGAAAACTATCTTACTGAGGTGTGTGAGTCCCAGTTTTGCCCACAGAAAAACAATGAAAAAAGGCAGAATGAGACTAATTAACCAGTTTTCACCTCCTATCTCCCCATGCTGGGTGAGACCCAAACACAAACATGTCTTGCTGTCCCATTATGTTCCACATTGCTCTGTGGAGTTTCCCTGGTGGGATTCAGTAGCAGAGAGTGAGGCCTCCCTCAGGGAAGCACTGGGCTCTCTGTTGCTGCTGTGCCAGCAGGCTGGTACCCCATCTGCCATTATCCACAGATTTATCCAGGACACAGTGGTGGTGGAAGCTGCTCTGTGGGTTGTGGTTCCTGCTCAAGCCAGGTCCTGGCCAGTGCTGGGGGCTGCCAGCCTTCTGCTGGCCTGGTGCCCATGGCAGGAGTCCCCCCCAAATCCCTCTGGCCGTTTTCATGCCCAGTGACCAGTCCCAGGCTGCCGGGCCCTGCCCAGCCCAGCACCACCCTTGTGCCACCTGCAGCCCCCGTGCCAACCTGCAGCTCAGCTGCAGTTTGTGCTTGTTGGAGATGCACTTCCATCCCTCTCTGCCTTCTCCCCTCCAACAGATTTATCTGGCTGGGTCGAGCTGGGGTCCTCATTGACACAGCTCCTGTGCCTTGGTCTGCAGCTTTCACCTTCTCATGTTGATTCCTCAAGGAGCCTCTAATGAGATGATGGATATCTCAGTCTCTGCACATTTTTAGAATAAGAATGGTAACATGTAATTCAAATACNAGCTAGCCAAAGAAGAATTAGTTTAAATGAAATTAAATTAGTTTAAATTAGTTTAAATGGAAACACCTCTCTCTGAGTACATTGTACTAGTAAAATTTCCAAAATGGAGCATAAACATCTTTCTCAGCACCAGGTTACCCTGGCTGGGGCTTCTCATGTTTAACAGTTGATTAGTACTGCCACTACCAGTTGTCCATACTCTTGTCCTCTTACCCAGTAATAATCACCAGCTAGCGTAACTCGGGTCATCCAGAAATGGGACCAAAGGCTAGTGCACTGGTTGTATGGGAAGATGTTGAGAATGGATTACTGCCAAGGGAATGATACCATAAATAAGAAAATGGAAATTTGAGTGTAAAATTATTGATTTAGTATTTATCCATGGCTGTGTCTTATGTTTGGATTTTTTAATTAGAGCTAAGAGTGACTATAGCATACTGTGTAGCCTTAACAGCTTTGGTCTGTAAGATTTCTTAAAAATTAAACATCTGGGGAACCTTAAGCCTCTGTCAGGGTCATTAAGACCCTGGAAGAAACCCAAAAGTAATGTTCAAAATCTAGATACAAGATGATTATGGTTTGGAGTCATACATTTCACTCCTGGCATAGGACTGGCATAGAGTTAGGGGCGGGGAAGGGCAGACTTTCAGAGCAGTCCTGTTTATCCCAGAAAGTCTGTCTGTAACTGGTGTCCAAGCATCATCTCTGGATTGAAAGAAAAGGAATTTCACCAAGGATGCTCCAGCAGTGGCTGGTGAGCTCCAGGAGGGCCTGTCCTCTTAGGTCTGGCAAGCAGATTTACCTTCAGTTTTCCAACAAGTTAGCCCTCTGTCTGACTGAACTTCTTTCTAACCAGGAATTCCAACTGCTTTGTAGTTTAATTCATTGTTCAGTACTGCTGTTTTGGAAATTTATGAACTCTTTGATGCTCTCTTCTCATTCCAAAAAGGATTTAAGTGTGGGACATGGTGTAACATTGTGTGTGCTTGGCACAACAGCCAGTAAATAGGATGTTTCTTGCTAGCTACATGATTTGTGGTATGTTTCATCTTCTGTCTTCTTAAGCATCATTTTAAAGTGTCCCTGTCCTTCTAGTCCATTATACTGCTTTTGCCAGCAGTGTGGAAGTGAGCATGTTGTACCCAAGGATCTGCTGTGTTCCAGCTACTTTCCTCACCTAGGCTGGGGTGTGGGGCACTGGGAAGGCAGGAGCTCAGGGAAGGGAGAGGCTGAGCACAGCATGGGAGGTTGAGAATGCCCCAGTTCTGGGTAAAGTGGAGAAGAACTGAAGTTTGGAGCCTGATCTGCACAGGCAACTGCAGCTTTGCACAGGCAGCTGGAGCGTTCTGGCCATGGTGAGGGCAGCGTGTTGATGCTGGAGTGTTAGTGCAGGAAGAATGGATTATATTGGGAAGGCTTGTCTCTGAGACAGCAGTGACCACGAGCCAGCAGTGTGCCCATGTGGCCAAGAAGGACAATGGCACCTGGCCTGTATCAGGAATGGTGTGGCCAGCAGGAGCAGGGCAGTGATTCCCATCCTGTGCCTGGCACTGGTGAGGCTGTCCCCTGAGTGCTGTGTCCAGTTCTGGGCCCCTCAGTTTAGGAAGGACATTGAGCTGCTCAAACATATGCAGAGAAGGGCAGCAAGGCTAGTGAAGGGTCTGGAACACAAGTCCTGTGAGGAGTGGCTGAGGGAGCTGGGGTTGATTACCCTGGAGAAGAGGAGGCTCAGGGGAGACCTCATCACTCTCTACAACTCCCTGACAGGAGGGTGCAGCCAGGTGCGGGGAGGCCTCTTCTCCCAGGAAACCAGCAACAGGACAAGAGGACACAGCCTTAAGCTGCCCCAGGGAAGGTTTAGGCTGGACATTAGGAAGAAGTTCTTCACAGAATGAGTGACTGAGCATTGGAATGGGCTGCCCAGGGAGGTGGTGGAGTCACTGTCCCTGGAAGTGTTTAATAAAAGACTGGCTGTGGCACTCAATGCCGTGGTCTGGTTGATAAGATAGTGTTAGGTCATAGCTTGGACTCCATGATCTCAAAGGTCTGTTCCAACCTAGTTGATTCTGTGATTCCCTGGAACAGGGACACATCTCAGTGCATTGGTATCTACTAATTTTGATCTAATTTGCAACAGTGTACATTTAGGATGGCAATGCTAGCATGGAAGGAAGGTTCTCAGCTGTAACTATGTTACTGTTCATCCCCAAATGAGTTTTCATGAAGACTGTTGGTTTGCTTTTTGTACCTGCTAATGTGATATAGCGAAGGCTATTTGGTACTGTGCATGCAAAGCTAAATTAAGCCTGGCAGGCAGCCCAGGAAGCCCTGCCACGTGTCCCAGCTGCTCACACCACTCACGGTGTGCTCCGCTTCCCCAACTTTGCTGCTGCACATTTTTCTCCAGCTGCTTGCAAACGACAGAGATCTTGTGGTCAAGAACTTCCTACCGGTTTGGCATAGAGTAAAGAGATAAAGTTCATGAAGAGGATTTCTTGCAGAGATGGACTGAGTTTGAAATTCAATTTTTTCCCTTTTTTTCCCTAGTTTCTAAGACGTGTTTCTAATGTGTCCAGACTCCTCCCTCCACAGGTGAAGTCAGCAAATTGGTGGAGACATTACAGACTGACTTTCAGGAAAAGGGGGGAAAATGATTTTATTTTTTTCTAATTCTGAGCACCATTACCCCTCACCTCTGAACCAAGAAAGACTTTACGTGGTGTCATAATTTAGCAAATTACTTCCTCAAAGGAAGGTCAAACATTTTACCATTCGATCAATAGGAAGCAACTTACAAATCATGTGTATTGATCATTGTAATCATTCAGAGGAATGTAGGGCAGACACTAAAATCACATGCACTTAGTCTTAATTGCCCACATTAAAGCAATTATGTCCCAAAACTGTCATTGTCTAATGCTATGCACACTACCCAGCATGGTAACTTTTAGCCATACATATTTAATCATAAATCAGCCTCTTAGGTCTATTGCACTAAAGACTTACAATATTGCTGTAATTATGCAAATATAACTATGTCTTTTTTCATCAGTGTGTAAGATCATGTTGCTTTGGGGAGCCAAGTGACAGAAAATAAGCCCCTATATTAATGCAGCTGGTATTTAATCCATATATTTTATGGCTGTGCTATGTGTTCATGACACAAGTACTTAAAGTGACCTTAAATTGCTAATGAACAGAGAGCCTTTGTAAAAGCAGTCACAGGTCAAGGACTTGTAGATAAAACTTGTTGAGAGGTACATTGATGGTAGGCTTGTGTCAGGCAAGTGCTATTTGTTTGAGGATGTTTATAAACATTATTTTCCAGAGGATCATTTCAGCTAAAAGTGTCTCAGACAAATAGCAGTTGGTAGAATTGAAATAATGTTTTCTGATCTTGTAAGCATAAGGTGGGACCTTTTTCCTTCTGTCAAGGAAGCCAGTATGTTGTCTCAGGAAAATTTTGTTTTGATGAACTGAAAGATTGGTCAGAAGTATATTCCTTTTACTATTCCATAAACTATTTCTAAACAAATCTGAAAAATGAACAATTCTTGGTATGTTACTTACCTTGTATTTTGCAAACAAGAATGTTTGAAATCACAATTATTATCTAATATGGAACAGCCAAATTTAGGAATTTCTCAGAAAATATGAGCTTAAGTCCCTTAAAATTAAGGAGAGCAATTCTCCTGCCTTCCTGATCTAGATCTAGATTTGCCCCAGTCAATTCCCAAGCAGCTTTCCAGAAACATCATCTAATACAGCCCAGAACAGGTCATGGAAAGAAAAAAATAAAGGAGAGACTGCATTGTAACAGGAGACAGCAAAAGGAAGGAGTTTAACACTACTTCATCTACAGCCTGCTTTCACTTTTTGACTCCCCTCTGAAGAGTGCAGAGCAGGCTGTGCTCTGGCTCTGCATGCAGAGCACAAAGGGAAGCTGCAGAGAGGGAGGACAGGCTGCTGGGATTGCCAGGCACCTCCACGTTCCCATTTCCTGCTCCTCTGAGCCTCATTGGAGCCTGAAACACCACATCATCTAGCAAGTGTTGATCGCATTGGTAGATCTGCAAAATGTTCTTGCACCTTCTCAGTCTTCAGCATAGTGGGCTGCTGACACACAGGCCTGAGGGTACTTCTGTGTGACCTCAAAAGGTAATGAGACATGCTGCCTTTTTGGCAACAGGCTGCAGATAAGGCATCTGCATCTTCACTGGGAGACGTGCAAGCTGCAGGTCTCTCAACAAGCTTCAGAGCTGCAGGAACGGGGAACTGCATGGAAGCTAAGAGCTAAATTGATTCAATCCAGGGAAGATCTGTGACTCCAAATCTCAGGCAAATTTATTTTAACAAGTTTTTGAGAATGTCAGCAACATTTCTCATCTTCTGGGGGTCTTAACCTACTCAAAGCAGCAATGTGTAGAGCATAAGATACCCTGTAGGTCACTTGTGTATCCAGGTGGGCACTGAATCACAGGTAATTTAGTGGGAGTTTTAAAAGAGAGAAAGTATGTAATTTGTCTCAGAAACCCTTAGCCCCAAAAGAGTGATTCAAGCATTAAACACCGAGGAGAGGAAAAAGCTGTTTCGGTGGAGGAAAAAGGACATAAAATGTGTGGGCTCAAAATGGTTGCACCAAATCTGATCAGAGTACCAAGCAGGTTACATGCTGGCCCTGGATATGGCCAGTTTGGGGGCATATTCCCTGTATCTCCATGCACAGCTGGGTGGTGAGGTGCTGCAGCATGCCTGATTGCTAGGGAATCCCAGCACTTCCTGAACTCACCCGTTCTTAGAAGTAGCAATGAAGTTGTTTGGCTGGATCCTTTATGAAAGTTAAAATTGGTTTGTCATTTTCTTTTCGCTTCTCACACCTTATCTAGTTTCTACATTCTTCCCACTTCAGTAGTCAAAGTGATTGAAAGCCGAAAACTGAGCAGATCTGTCCCTGCAGCAACTTTCCTCGCGTTTCTCATTTACCGTGTTATCAAACGGGCTCTTTGTCTTTGCAGTCCCCTGATGTTGCCTCTGTTACATGGTGATATTCTTCAGGTCATGGGGGTTAAAAGGGGGCTAAAAAGGAGATCATATTGGACTTGCTTTACACAGACATGTAGCATTAGACCCAACGCCCAATAGAGGAAAGATATACTACTCCTATTTGATGAGCAGCAGGCCAATAAATTCATTAATCATCATTTTATGCCTCATCAAACACTACCCAAGTTCCTCCATGGGAGTTATACAAATTAGCCACTGAAAAGGCAGTAATTTTAGTTTAGCTAGGTAAGTGCTTTTTGATTGCCTTCCTGAACAATGCTTCCCTTGACAAGCTAATAAATCAGCCCTTTCTGAATCAGAAGTGCAGCAAGTGCGAACAATAACTCCACATAGTTTCTCCGCTGATTTCAGCTGGAAGGCCTAAGAGGATGATCTGGGATCAAAGTCTCTTATTTTATTGCAGAGCAAAAGCTTTCTTTATGAAGAAGAGCTACAGAGAAATGAGGGAAGGGGGAGTTTTTAATCAATTAATGAGAGAAAAAGTCTTGAAACAAAAAGGAGGCCTAAGTCTCCGATTGCAGGGATGCTGGGAGGCCAGCAGGGCAGCTCGGGCAGGAGCTGGCTCTGCCGCAGGTGAGGCTGGAGGCATAAATCGAGGGGCTGCTCCTGCGGAGAGTTACAGAGTACCAGGGCGCGTCAGAATACAGACTGTATTTAATCTGCGACCAATTGATTCCTTGAGTGTTTTAGGTATTTGTAGTGTAGGTTTAGATTTGTTGGGTGGCTTTACAGTGGGAAGCCTTGAGGCTGTATTGTCTTATCTTTTTTTCAAATTGCTGCCTTTGACAGTATCATTTTTTTTAACTTGGCCGTAAATCATTTCACTAATCAGCTGTCACCAGCCAACATGCATACATTGGCATTCAGCCGGAGAATTTGTTTTGGAAGGCCTTTAGCAACAAAAACTATGCTTGTATCAATAACCGTCTGTTAATGTCTCATGCATACGGATGTAGAACACGGGGAGGAACGCGGGGAGACGGCACTAAGGGAGGACAATTTTGGTGGAGGGAACAGGGGAAGAGCATTAATTGCCACGTAGGGCGCAGCCTCCCCCCGCCGCGGCTCGGATGAGGAGCTACGTGCGGTACCTGCTGCGCGGGGCTGGGCGGAGCCCCCCGCCGATCCGCCGCGGCGGAGTTCGATGCTTCCCTCTCCCTGAGTCTAGACCTGAGGTATTTTAAGTACAGTGTGTCTCTTCTCCTCTTCATTAACTTTCCCTCCACACATCACTGCATGCCTCTGAAAATAACTTGGCAAACTGGGAGCCGTTTATCTCTTTTATCTTGGGACCTGATCCAATTAAATAAGTGCACATTTACATTTGCATCCATCAGCCGTGAGCGTGGAGAGGTCTGTGGTTAGCTTTAGGCAAATAAGAGCCGATTTCGGGGGAAAAGAGGTATCAGGACGATGCCGCTCCCTTCCCGTCGCGGACGCAGGGGCGAGCCGAGCCAGGACGGGCTCGGAGCAGGATGCGGCCCCGGGGCAGGATGCGGCCCCAGCCGGCCCTGGCCGGGCTGCCCGCGCAGCACCGCCACGGCAGAAAGAGGTGGTTATTGCACAAGTGCCTGCATCAACCCGAGCCGGGCTCCCGGCACGCTGCGAGTTCGCACATGCTCTAATTATAACAGATGAGTAACGCCGTGCGGAGGACATTTATTTTCTGGTAGTTGGAGGTGAAGAGATCCTCGGCTGAGGAGGCTGGAAGCGCCCGGCGGGGTACGACCCCGGGGAATCGCTGAGCACCCCGCCCCAGCCTCCCGCCGTGTTCGGCCCCGCCGAGGTGAACCGGCAGAGATTTCCCTGACAGAAAAGTGCGGGAGGAGGCGAGAGGCGCTCGGGCACCCCTCGCCTGCAGAGTGGCCGTGAAAATAGCGCGGGTTGCTCCCGCGGAGTACCGCTTATTTAAGAGAACTCAGCCGCCCCCCAAAAGAGGGAGCGGGACGCATGTGACCCGGCGGGCCGCGGCCGGGCTCTGAAGCCGCACCTCCTGCGCCGCTCTCCGCGCCTTCGTGACCCCCTCTGCCTCCTGCCCCTTGCGGGGTCCGGCGCAGCCCTCCCGGGGGACTCCGCGGCCGCGCAGGGAGACGCTTCTGCCTTCGGGAGAAAAGTAGAAGCGCTCATGTTGGGGGGCCCGCATCCCTCGCGCCAGCGATAGGAGGTCCCGTGGCGGTATCGCCGAGGGTGCTGGGTGCAGCGAGGGAAGCCGAGCAGGACTTGGGTGCCGGGGCTCCAGCCGCAGCCTCGGAACAGGGGCAGGGACTGGGAACGGCGCTTTGGGATTGCCGGGGGTGGAGGAGGCGCCTGCGGAGCGCTCTCGGCCAGGAAAAGGCAGAGCCTGCGCAGGAGCCTCTCCCGCGGCCGCCCCGTCGGACAGGGCCGGCACCTCGGCCGGGCGCGGCCCGTTCATCCCGCGCCGGTCCCGGGCGAGCCCTTTCCCTGGCGGAGAAAGGGCCCCGGTTTGAGTCGGGCCGCGCCGCCGGGCG
>VYXD01004745.1:297146-393984 GCA_013397195.1 Hylia prasina | reverse complement strand
GCTGCTGCCGAGCCGCGCTCGGTCTGGCCGTTCCCTCCTCTATCCTCTTGCACGTCCCTCGCCCTCCGTTTTGTTTTTTTAAAATTTAATTTTTTAATGTGCGCTTTCGTCTCTTTAAGCTCCGTGTGGTTCTGCCCCGGTAAACGAGACTGGTCCGTCGCCGGCTCGCACGCTCCCTTACATGCTCAATCCACACAGGTGTGCACTTTCATCAGTTTTCGACTGCACGGTGTCACCGGTATTTGTCCCCGGCTTCATTATAGCGATCGCTCTGGAGCGCTGCATTTCTTTCTCCACTCGGAAGCTCTTCTGTCATAATCCTCTCACAATCCCCCTTGTTCGGGGAGTGAGATATCATCTGGTCAAGTTTTATACATTTAACATTCATTTTATATGTGAGTAGAATAACTAACTGCTTTTCCATGCTCCTTTCTTTGTAGGAAGAAGTTTTAACCATCTTCCCATGGCATCTGACTTTTTTGAAGAGGAGGTAAGGTTAACGTCATGTAAAATTACCCTCTTTATTTCTGATGTTCCACTAATCTTTCTTCTGTAGGCATACATTTGGAAACTGTGGTGAGTTCATGCATACTTTCATGCCTTGCAAACATAATACCAGAGCTGATTAATAAACGGTAGTGATAGGACTCCTATGCCGTCAGGATTGTAAGTGCCTATCAAACTGACATTTTCACTACATTATGCCACTATTATATTCTTTGCAGTTTTAAAAGAACTGTAGATAATTATTCAAGATATTGAAACATTAGTTTATAGTTCTATTGCTGTGGTTGTCACCTTCACTTTATATCAAATTTGAGACTCATTTCTTAAGGATGTCTCTATTTTCTGCTTTATTTGCACATTGATAGCTATGAATGACTGTATGACTAGTCACAGCAACCTTTTCCTCTGATAGCAGCATATTAAAATGTGGAAGCCTAAGACTAATCTGCTTTGCAGGACTTTTCAGCCACTTGATTGAAGGGAAATAGGAAGTTTGTTTCACGACTCATGTTGTTCATCAGTTCTGTTAACAAACATGGGGCTTGAGGATACATTTGCTGCTTCTCTGCATTTTTGCTGAAGGTACGTGCATTTGAAGGTATGGATGAGTTCTTGGTGTCAGGAGTTTGTGTGTTTTGCAGCTGCCAGTGAAATTATAACAGTGCAGGTTGATGTTAAAATTCTGGACTTTGTATATTTTTCTCATAAGTTTTTTGAAGATAAATTTTTAATGCAATAGAAAAAACACTTGCCCTTAAAATTCTGTTTAGCAGTAGGAAAGATTTACAGGCTGGCTGTGCACTCTTCACTTTATTTAAATTTAGGCACGTGAATTTAAATTCAGCTTCTATAAATAAATAATTAAAATCCCTGTTTTTATAGTCTTCAGTCTGAAGGGCTGTTCCTGCAAAGCTATTAAAAGGGTCTTTGGTTAGTTTAGTAGTTGGACTCCAGTAGGGTTTTTGGTGTGAGAGGAACTTGGATTTGAGATGACTGCACAAAACATGACCCAAAATATAGCAACGTTTGAATTTGCATATTTGTTTTTCTACGCTGGTTTCTTTTGCATAATTTCATTTACTTTGTGCAAACGTGGTGCAGCATAAATTGACTTAATAAATTAGTGCATGAATGTACAGTAGGGATCAGCTGAGAATATTTTCTTTCCAGGAGAAGCAAATGAAAAGAGGCAGAATGATCCTGAAAGTAAGAGCAAACTACATTTTAAAAGTACGGCTGTTGGTAGGCTCTAACTGTAAGTGGTTTGGTGGCTTGTAGTGCATGGAGTTAAACTTGGCTATCTTGGATATGATACACCTTAATTTAATTAATTTAATAGCTACTTTCTGTTGAAACTTTAAAATCTAATGATCCTGTTTTTATTGCAGTCTTTAAAGATCTAATCGTTCTTCTGTGTGTCTGAGATGTAAAACTTAGTGCAAGGAGAGGCAACAGATTGGTTCCGTCATACGATTTTGTTGGGTTTTTTTGAGAGTACTTAAAAGATTATGATGGATAATGCTGTCTTGCCAAAGAATGCCGACACAGGTGTTCATCATTATCTTAATTAAGATCCTGAGAAAATGTCATCTTTCGGCATGAATTATGAAGGGAGATGCATTAGGAGATATTGAAACATTTTTTTTTTTTTTTCTTTTTACAGGGGGAGATGAGAAGGAGGCTGTTTTCTCAAAACCTTTTTGATATTTCTTTATCTGAATACCTGACCTTAGACACTGAATTTGTTTCTACAGTTCAATTTGTGACGATTTTACCAAGAGATCTGTGTGTGCTGCTAAAGGGAATCCTCTTAAAGAAGAAAAAATTAAAAAGCAATTCCCCTGTGATATACCCTGTTTCATTTAAAGCTGTCCTATTTAAAAAAAAAAAGCTGGGAGACTCGGATGGCAGTGGAAATTGCTGCTGGAAACATTTGGTAAGAGATGTTTTATACAGTATATTTAAAAGTATTAACAACTCATAACAGAGAAGAAGAAATACATGTGAATATTCATTTTTTTAATTAGGCATGAAGAGAAAAGAAAATTTTCTTTCTCATCTTTGCACTACCGTAGTAAAACTAATTCACATGCAAAGGGGAGGGAGGAGCCTGTGTCTTTCTGTGTTAAATCAATACATTGTTAACTGGGCAAGAGCTAAAAAAATGCCTGTAAATATTGGCTGTAAAACTTAGGGGCCTTTCCTGCAGACTCTGCTGCCGCTTCCCGCAGGTGCGGCGCTGGGAGTTCCAGGGTCAGGCAGTGCAATGGAAGTGCTGCTCTTTGGTGCCTCTCAGCCTGGGTAAGGGATCCCCGGAGGAGCCCTCTGGGCAAGACACCCTCAGCTGCTCTGTTGTTTCTTCTGCCTGCACTTCCTTTGCCCGAGATGCTCCTTGTTCACACTCTCTGTGTTTGTGGTCTGAGCGCGAGGTGTAAACCTGTGAACACCTAGAATAACTCTTCTGTGCCTGGCATTTGGGTATTAGGTAGCTTAGAGATTTGTTTTTCTCTCCAAGCCTTTCTATTTTAAATCACTTTTTGTCTGCTAAAAGAAACCTGATTATCAGTTCCAGTCTTGTTTTTTTTTCTTTAAATTGCTTCAGCAGCCTTTTTTGTGTGTGAATAAAATACAGAAGTGCAGCTGACAAGCCTTTCAAGCACCTAGTTATTGTACTGAACATGTAACTCCAAAGATCTTGACAGTATCATGGGAGAACCTGAAACTGTATTTCAGTTCCCTTGAAGTTTCCTGTAATTAACTTAAATGGCATTATTTGCTTGAATTTGTTGGCATAGTATGGACTAAGTTAAGAATGTCTTTAGGGTTTATTTTACTTACAGTTCCAGGGACATGTGCAGAAAATAGACTCTGAGTGAAAAATGAAAAACTGCTTTCTTTCATGTCTAAAAGAAGATTTTCACTTACAGCCGGCCACATCTACTGTTAGCTGGCTCTTGCAGGGAACGAGGAGCAGCTCAGTGGGAAGGGTGGCTGTGGCTCCCTGTGCTGTTTTATGGGATGTACGTGAGCCCATAGCTTCCCTCATGGTGGCAAATTCCCTTTTTGCCTGCAGGTGCTGCAGCGTGGTGCGAGCTCCTGTAGCTGGAATCTGGCCTCCAGTGTGGGTGTTAGAGGTGAGTGACTTAATAACAGTGCTGTGTTCCAAAGATTTTGTGCTTTATCTACTTAAATATATTTGCAGTCCTTATGACTGGTGTTTGCAAGAGCTCAGCAGTACCTCTCTGAGGAGAAACATAAAGCCAGGTAGCCTTTCTGGCCTTACACCCAAGGAATTCTTTTTAACAATTCATAATTTCTGGGGTTTTATTAACATTAGAGCTTTTTAGTCTGTATTTCTTAATGTAGGTAGTGCAGATGTAGGTGGTTCTTGAAGCTATTTGTTGCAGATTAAAGTTGAATGTATTTGTAGAACCAGCATATTTTTTTTTCTTTTTTTTTATTATATAAATCATTGCTTGAGGAAAAAAGCAAACCAGTTGGACTTTTCAAGGTGAATATGGATCACCATAACAGAGTTTACTGTACTAATAACATGTGACTGATGACTCCTGCTCTTCCTGAAGGAGATGCACCTTCCTGAGCAATATCTTTTTTTCCCAACAGAGCAAAAACAAGCTTTTTTCTTTTCGTAAGCACATATTTTTCACAGTATTTCTTAGCATTTCTAGCACAGATCAAGAACACAGCATTTACCTCTGAAATATTCTCTGCTGACATCTACAGAAATTTTCATGCCCTTCAGATTTAATTTTGTGTAGAATAATGCATGGTATATGTAGGTAATATGTAGGTCTTGTGTTTTCAATTAAGCTGTATGAGGTAACTATGCTCTCCTTTCATATCCCATAGCAAAGTATCAATATCCAGATGGCAGTGTGCTGGGATAAAAGATAGCTACAGGCTTGGCTGCTACTGTAAAGCCAAGAACAAACATTTTAGCCTGTGTGATAAATAAAACCCAGGTTGAGACTCTCCGTGTATCGGAGTTGCACTAAATAATTCTACAGCACTGTTTATTACTGGTTTCATTGGATAATATGCAGCTGTAAAACCTGCTTGAAGCTTTTATTAAGAATACTCTGTCATTATAAAAAGGTGCCTATGACTTCTTTATGATACTGGCAGCGCGAGAATTACTTTGTTTGTGCTGACTTTCTGGCTTTTATCTAGGAAGAACCTTGCTGTCTCCCAGCTCCTGTGGGCATTAGGTTTCATGAATGTCTCTTGGGAAGAGGACAGCTCTGTAGAGCCTAAGTTTCAAAAGTAATTTTAAAGGTATTTTTTTCCTTTATGCTTTTTCTTAAGTTTATTTCAGTATTTAATTTATTGCTTCAGTTAAAATTCAGCTGATATTCCCTGTAGTATACACTGTGCTGCTGTGTCCCTAAGCAAAACTTAGCTGGTGTCATCCAGGTAGTTCTTTGAGAGGAGGCTGCAGAAGGGTGGAGGGGCTTTTAGACTGTCTGAGAAGGGATGGGAAAACTTGGTAGCAGGCAAGGAGCTAGACCTGGATTTGTTTTCTCCTTGCATTTCTGGCACATACTATGACCTAGATTTGTTCATGTATCCTCAGCCTCACTTTACCTAACAGGAACTCTGCTTGTCTCAGAAATGTTCAGATGTAAATTGGTGTCCATGCTCATATAATTGTTAGACTGTTGTGCTTTTGAGCAAGAGCAAGTGATTAATGCTGTTACTGATTAGCAAAATGCCATTAAACTTTGTCATTCCTCAGATCTTTGATTTCTATAGACACCTGTTTGTGCTGTGCCTCTTGGAACATGAAGCATTGAACACCATCCAGTGGGATGTGGCACTAGCATAATGTCTGTGAGATTTAACAAACATACTGGATCAATGGGTGAAGAAATCCTTGCATTGCTCAGTCAGTAATCCTTGTTTGTCAGAGAAACATGCTATCTGAATTAGTGACAAATACTTTATTTTTGTTCCATCCCTTATTCTCCATGTGTCCTTTTTTTATCTGTATAGATTGCACCCAAGGGAGAAGCAGTGAGATTCACAGTGGGAGAATGAACCCAGCAGTCCATCCTATCCTGTACCTGCCTGAATATGGGAAGAGACCTACTACAAAGCCAGAATGCAGCTGGGTTTGCAGTCTTTTTAACCATATTAAGTCCTGTTCAGAGTTAATGGTAAGTAATCTGCTATGAATATGATATGATTCATTAAGCAAAGCATTACAACAGGGGCACTTTCCTTTGTGGTGCTGGGTTCAGTCACTTACAAAATGCAGAATTAATGTTTCCAGATTCATCAGCTTTATTCCTATTTCTGTTGAGAAAATCACACAGTGCAGGTGACAAGAACTGTAATAAGTATGTTCTTCTTTCCATTTTTGTCCTCCCCAGATGAGCTCAGTGAGATGGTCTCAGCAATACTGAAGATGGGAAAGACAGAATTGCAAGGCAGGAGCTATTTCAAAGCAAGATTCTTCATCTTTCTGTAATGCCCAAACATGAAGACTTTATAAACTTCATTAGGTAGAGTATTGCTAACAGTGTCATATCAGTAATGTTGCATGATGTAATATGGTGTTGCTGTATTACTTGGTGGTCATGTGGAGCTGCATTAAATAAATGAACATATGCCAGTGACTTAAATGAACATTATGAGTGAGAACAGTAATGGAGAAGGTGGGTACTAGAAGAAAGGTAAAGATGGAATAAAGAAAAATGCTTTTTAATTCAAGAAATTGAATCTAGTTCAACTTCTCAACCAGAAAGACTTCACAGTCCTACTAGCTGCTAGAGCATCTTAGTGCTTTGTCCAGCAGGAAATTGCACTCACAGTGCTGCCCCATTAACATCTGTAGTGCAGCAGTGTGTGCTGCTCTTGCTCCTCAGGGCTTGTGAAATGTCTGCTGTGGCACAGCCCTCTGTGACCTCTTGCATTGAAGGATGGAATTCATGAGTCCTTTTCTGTCTAGAGCTTGTGGGAGCTCCCTCCTGAGCCAAATAGTTCTGAAATACTGCAAAAAAAGATCTGACAGTGTTGTCTGGGAGATGTGACTGACTTAATTATTATTAACATTTATTAAGTGCCTTACAATGGAGTGGAAGAGCCATTGCCTTCATTTTTACAAATAGGAGAACTGGCATGTAAGGAAGAATGAATCTCTTCTATCTTCTGCAATTCCTGACCCACCTAATGAGGTGATTGTCACAAGAAATGAGCAGCTGGCTCAGGGGAATGGCTCTGGGGGAAGCTGCCGACACGTTCCGTACGCAGCGCGCTTCTCCCTCACACAATGGCTTAGTGTGGGGAGCAGGGCTTCCCTCTGTGAGTGTCACTGGGCCAGGGAGGAGATTTAAAAGGGCTCAGGAGCCTGAGGCTGTCCATTGGATAGCTGCCTTCATTATAGATCTCATCCAGGGAAAAAGTGGGGAACTGCAACTCATTTCTAGGAGCTACTCTGGTTTTTAGCAATTCCTCACCCACTGCCTCCTCCCTGTGGAGTGGCCTTTCCCCACAATAAGCTGATTCTCTTCATGGCTGATATTTACACTTAGTTAGCCTCTAAGGCACTAACTGCTTCTTCTGGTCTTCTTTTTTTTTTTTTTTCCAATAATTTATTTTGCTAAGAAAGGGAATCTGCCCAGCTGTTACAGACAATAGTGGTTTTGATGTGTATCAATAAAGAGTTAGAGATGTATGTTTTCCATGTAGAAGATAAAGAGACTTAAACCCTGCTTTAAAGGAAGGCAAACCTTGGAGAGGTTTACTTAGATGTACAATATGCCCTATTCTTTCATTTTTAAAAACAGTATTAAGGGATTTTTTTCGAGAAAAGAGAAAATAATTTCATCTTTTTGGTTGCATTTTTTCCTTAGTCTCACTGTTGTAAGATAAATATTCAGAATTAGGAGTTGCTAAGGCTAATGTGATTAAAATGAGTATGTGATAACGGGCTCTGCACATTAAAGATTAAGAGCTCAAATTATAGACTCCAGAGGGAAACACTCCATGAGCATTTGTAAATTTTGTTTGTGCAAGAAATGCGGGCTTAGGCCGATAGTTACAGTTGCACAACAGTTTTATCCTGTTGTATCTGCAGAGAATTCTTTTAAACACTGTAGTGTTGGGGTGTAAATGTAGTGAGATGGGGGGACAAATGAGGAAATAATTTTGGTCTAAACATTAGTGTTACTCTATAAAAGTAGATCAGTTTTACACAATTTATTCACATTTATAAATGTGCAGTAGCTAATTCTTCACTTATCAATTGATCCTTTATACAGATGTAATTCCATACACAACATTTAATCTTTGAATGCAAGTTGAAAATATATTAGCAATTAATTTATGTAGATTATTACTTCCTTTCCCATGTACTTTGCAGTGGTTCCTACCCTAAAGTTGAGTCAGTGTGTGCTTAATGAAAATTAGATGTGAAATGTAATATGTAGAGGACAAAGGAGCATTGAAATCCTTATTGCTCTTAAAAAGACAAAGGTACCTCAGATAATTCCCCTTTCTTAATCTCTTAAGAATTTGATGCATAATTCTTTATGAGCAATTTGGAGTGAATAAAAATATTTTTAGAAGTCGTATTAGTACTAGGTATCACTTCTCACCTTTTATGAAGCATGGTTTGGTTTTAAAATTTACAATGCTTTGCATTTTGAGAGGCTAATTTATAGGCAGCCTTCCCCTGAGAAGGAAAAGCACCTTGGACGTTTGTGAAGAGGCAAGCCTCGTTGTTGTGTCTGTGAAATTTGCTAATGTTGCAGCCATTGAAATAAAATGTTTGTTTACATAACAGCAGTGGCATTTCTCCTCCTCTTCCTTGTGGTTTTGTCCAACTAGATGTTATGAGTGGCAGTTGCAGTGACTGCTAAGTGTTTAAATGATGACACCATTATGTGAAGTGATTTTGAAATGAGAGATTCCAGCCAAGAATTACATCTGCTCTCATCTCCTTCAAATCATACTCTCTGGCTGTGCAGATTATGATTGATTTGTTTGTGACAGATTGCAGGAAACAGTCATTGATTTTTCAATATTTTACCTTAAAATTATTTACAGTTGTAACCAAGGGGAGGTATTTCCATGGGCTGTCAGCCCCTGAAAGACTGGGATAATATTCCCTGCTCCCTGACAAGACAAATTACCCGTAATGAGTGCAGTAGCTGAAGGGTATACTTTTATTTTAAAATATGTCAATAACCCAGTGACTAAACGAATATTGATTCAGCATAATGAAGCCTGAGTAATGTGAAAATGAGCTCTTCAAGGAGCATGGTAAAGACTTTCTTTTTAGCTTGTAGCAAGAAGCTTTTCATTCTTTACTGTTAGGTAGTTGAAATGTGCAGTCTTAAACAAGTCATCCTTAAACATTGGTAATATGTGGAGTAACGTAACAAAAGAACTTCAGAGTTTTTTTCTGTTTATTTTTTCCTTTTTTTTTTCTCCAAGTTCTTTTCTCATCAATGTGTTTCAGTAGAGGAAAATGCAAATTATCCAAGGCAGAGATAGAATTACTATTGGTGTAAATGTCTTTTGCAGTAATATTCTTCAGCTAGCATAATGGCATTTTTAATGTGGATTCTGAATATGGGCATAGAAATATATCTAAATAAACTAGATTTGATTTCATATTATTGACTTCTTGACATACTGATGTGTGTGATCAGTCTAATATTCTTGTCCTTCAACAGTTTAGAATGGCTGGTTTATGAGCACCTAGATATACTGTGGTATAAAACTTAGTTACCATAATGCACATTTTTCTTTCCATAGCATATAACACTGCATGTTTCTTACCAAACGAGAATTCTCAAGCAGTAATGTATTTAAATTACAGTAATTTATGCAGTGCCATAGGTGTGGTGTGGAAAAGCATCTAATAGATTAATATGAATGTATTTCAATTGTTCAGGGTAAGGATTAGATTAAAGACCATGTTGAGGTACAATTTTTTTTAACATTAGAAGTATTGAATGCTAGAAAAAAACCACCCCACCCTATCATGTGAAAGGATCAATTGGTCATTTGTATTCAAGAGCATCATACAACATTGGGAAGGCTCTGCAGAAGCACTGGGTATAAATAGCCATGTCATCCAGACACAGACAAAAAGATATTTTCTTGGGGTGTTTGTGTGTAATGTGTCAATTATGAAATAATGTCATAGCCAGAAGCATTTAGTGAGCATGTTCAGGCATGAAGACAATTTCCTTATTTTCTGAGGACTAACTTCAATTGCATCCAACTAGCTTGTGAAAATCTTCAGAAGGATGTTTTCCTATCAGCACACAGGTGATTTTTTCCAAATGTCATTCCTTTAGCACTAGAAACTATTTCAGGAGGCACTTGAGAACCCGTGGCATTGAGACTTAAATGGCAACCCTGGAATGTGAGATATGTTCCTGTTTTTCATTTGTTAGTTTTCAGAAAAAACAGTGTGATGTACTTTTGAGTGGGTTATAACTGTAAATAATTGTAGTTTTGAGAGGGTTTGTGCATAGCACCTGGGATTTCCAGAATATTGGAGAATTAATACTGGTGAGACAGTAGTAAACTGAAATATACAGCTGTGACAACAGGAGAATTTGGGGTTCCTATAAATGTTACAAGAGATGTACAAATGTTACAATGTTGAACATTAACTTCCTTCTCAGTGGCATTTTACACACCTCAAGTTCTCTGCCTGTTCCTTGTTTCTGTACCTTTTTGTTTCTTTGGCCAACAGCAGGAGATGGAAGGGGAGGATTCTTGTTCGGTAGCTTTCCCACAGTAGCGAGGAAGAGGGAGACGGTTCAGGGCTGGGTGCCAGCTCTGGTGTAGACTGAAGGGCAAATAAATGTTTGTTTTAACAACATCTCCTTTTCCTGAATAACACTGCATGAGCTCATGATACCAGACTGAGTAACAGCAGATACTGCTGGAGGTACTGCTGGCAGTGAGACCGAAGTGGGCTCTGCTTGCAAGGCATTTCTCACTTGTGAGACAGGGAGCAGCCCTGGCTTTGCTGCCTTTCCCAAAGATGAGTTTGTTTATTGAATATGGGCATTCCAGCTCAGGCCTGAACCATGTGCTTGGCACTAAAGGCAAATGGTGCATTCTTGGCTTTTTATTTTAATTTGTGGGTGATACTGGAGATGTCTGATGATGGTGCCTTGGAAGCTCTACAGTTTATTCACACATCTCTCCGTGTTAGAACTGTGACAATTGTTAGTCCACTTTCAGGTGGACTATGGAGGAGAAAATAAAAACCTCAGACAAAAAAAGTCCTAAATAATTAATTGGTTAAAAGGTCTTTTGGCATTTGGGGTCTCCCGGGAGCAGAACATAAGCCCAGTTGCTGTTCAGTTAGGTAAAAGTAGAAAACACTGTGAAATTAAGATCATGGGTAGAGAACAGAGTAATGCCATTTGTGGCAGAGAGGAGGCTATTGGTCAGTTATGAAAGGCTAATAAATATTTAGTGTCTGTATGTCCCTCAGCATTTGGCAACTTGCAAATTTTGACCCATTTCAGTTAATTTCACAGTGAACACAGTGCATCAGTATGTTTTTGTAGGGTGGGTGTTTTTGTGTAACAATTCAGATTCCATTATGAATAAAGTAGCAACCAAAACCAATGGTGGATTTTTAATTTTTTTTTCCTATTTACTCAGCCTCTATCTATCTGCTCTACAGACCAGCCAACTAAAACAAGTTTAGTTTAAAGTGAGAGAGGAGAGCACGTTGATGTAGGGGATGGAAATTGTGCTTACTGGCTGAGCCTTCTCCATGCTGCCTCCTTCCCATTGTCAAATTACTGATTTGAAATCTAAGAACTAATATGTGACGGAACCCAAATCAGGGCAGTCTACAAGTGGGCAGACAGCACTATGTAGAATTTGCTTATCTAAATGTCATGATGACTTGAAACTGATTCTCTGTGCCCTAAAATACACTTTGAAGGTGTTGTTTCTTTTTGTTTAAATTTGTGGACAAAATATTGCTTTCCCAGAAAGCAATTCCTTATATGCAAATATTCTGTTCTTTTGGAATGACCATTTTATGTACTGGAAGCTGTCAGTAGTGCCGATAGTATCGCAGTCTTTGGTGTGTTGGCATATGGCTTATGGTGAGCTGTAAGACTGAGATAACCCTATAAAAATATGTGAGGGATCCAAGATGCTGTGAGAGTCTTGCTTAACTGCAATGGCTAAAAAGGCATGGCTGACTTAATGCATGAGTGTTGAAATCTGTGTCTGGAATTATGGAAACAAGTTGAGAAACAAGAACAGAATTGATTGTTGATTATTTTCTGTTGTTAGAGCTGGGAAAAGATGTATTGTGCTTTTCTGTGGTCTTTAAAGGCCCGCAGTGTCCTTTATTTCTTTTTTTGTTTTCTTTTGTTAACTTATCTTTTAATATGAAGTGTCATTCCCAAAATGAAGTAGTGTCCTTGGGCTGGTGGCAACAGCTGGAGTTGCAGAGTTCATAAATAATTCAGAGAGGGATAAAGGGTAGGAGAATTTTTTTGTCATTTGAATCTTTATTATGTGCACACATTTCATTTTAGATATGGCATCATTTGAATTCATTCAGTATGATGATTGCACTGACCTGTCATATTTATTTTGATGTCCCTTCGAAGGACCATATGCTCTGTCCTCGGCATGAAAATGATGCAAGTTGCAAACTGAAAGGCAGCTCTGCTCCTGTAGGGATGGAGCCCTTCACTTCCCGTTGTCACGTCAGTGGATGTACAGCTGCACTGCAGCAGAGAAGGTGGAGTTGTTATGTCAGTGCAGTGACTAAGTGGCAGTGTAGCCTAGCAAAAGGTGGGAAAAAGGGCAAAACCCATTTGCATCAAGGTGTTGTATGGCATTGAAAGCTCAGCTGTCACTGAGGGCCAGTTGGTGTGGGGAACCTGGCATGTGGAGGCTGGAAAGGATTAAAGCCAGCTAGAAATCTGCCAAGGTGGAGGTGTGCCATGGTAGCTTTAATGTGGGAATACAATTAATTACTCTGTATGTTGGAAGTGGGGTTGCCATGCACACAACCTCCTGGGGCTGCACGGGACTTAGTCAGGATATACAAGGCTCAGAGCTTCTTCTTTGCCCAGTCTGTGTCCTCCTTTCCTCTTGAAGCTGCTTGCTTACCCAGACAAAATCTTGGACAAGGTATTTTTGGGGCAGCACAGGGGGAGGAAATATACAGTTGTAGTTTGCCTCTTCGTTAATTCTGCTGTAACTGTTGCATCTGGCCCTTCATTTATTTCATTGGTGTGTTCCTGTGGATGAGTGGTACATTTTCCAGAAGTTACAGGCTCAAGTTCAACCATGTCCCATAAGTAATGCACTGCATGATAATGAATAATGTGGGGTCCCTACTGGCTAAAGCACTGGCTGGTATTAGCAATTCACAGTTGGTGGATAACAGGACTCTGTTACCAAGACTTTGTTGCTGTTACCTTTGTATGTAATATTAACACCATGAGACTGCAACCACCTCCATATTTTCATGGTGTAAGGTGTGACAGTGAGCAGTGATTTGTATGAAGAACATGGACCACTGTTCTGATGCCAGGGGCAGAAGGAAGCCAGCTTAAGTGCGAGTTAGTGAAATACAATAACTAGAAGGTGTGAATGAGAATAACTGTATGCAAAATTGTTTCTTTTCTAGATCCTGCCATCAATTGACTGAACCTCCCTGAAATCTTCTTATCAGTTACTGCCAAGATGGGAAGGATAACAGGAAGGAGGAGTACTTAAGTGGCTTTAATGACAGTTAATTTCATCTATTTATCAAATGACAAGTTGTTTTTTCCTCAAAACTCGATTGTCATGACAAGATGCTTTTGGAAGTCATCTTTGTAAAATAAAACTGACAATTTTTAGGCTACAAAGAGCTATTGTATCTTTCTATAGAAGGTTGTCATTATGGTAAACTGCTGGAAAGTCTATTTTAGAAGTAATTTAACTTGCATACTTCATTCACTTATTTGAATGTCTGTTGAATGGCATGTGAAAAGTTTCTTGCCAGAGTTCTTTTATTCAATGGAATAGTTATTGTTACAATGCTCAATTTATTATTGTCTCAATTACTGTTGCCCTAGCCTCCTGCAAAAGTGTTTCTTTTTAGTAATTCTTAAACAAACAAGGAATGAATGAGGTTTTGTCCCTTTTGTGTTTTGATCAGCATATTTTGCCTTTCAGTGTCTTCAGTTTTTGGAATGACACAACACAAACAAAGGTGGTTTGACTTTTGGGGTTTTTTTCCCCAACAGCACATGTCTTTTATGCAATGATTTTTTAATATACACACTGCCAAGATACAATTACTGGAAGGAGAGAGAGAAGCTGTTGGGAATGTCATGTTATGCCAAATTAAGAATTATTAGCTCTTACTTTCTGTGCAATCTCTTCGACTAGAACTCGACCTATTGCGTCTGGCGTATACTTTGACTCTAGTGGAACTAATGTGTCCTTGGAGTAGCATTTCAGAGTAACTTCAGATTCATGTTTTTTTCACAAGTCTGCTTTAAACTGCTGGGATTAACTTCAGAGAAGGCGAGAGATACAGGCTCCTTTGTCAGCAGCTGTGCTGGTTAAAGAAGGAGGCTTCGTGCACGCTTGCTTGCTCATTCTATCCCTGCTAGGGAAGCAAACTGAACTGTTTCCCTGAGCACACCCAGACTTACTTCAGCCAAAGTTAATCGTGTTATCAAATATTCGTTCTCCAGCGCCCTGGGTCACTTTGATGAAAGGACAGGGCATACACAGACCAGCTGTGCAGACGTCATGTCTGGGAAGGGTGGGGTGTTGACAAGAGTGTTGCTGAGGACTGGCCCTGGTGTGTCGCCTTTTCAGCAGGTGCACTTACATCTCTCGGATGTGGTAAAAATTGGACGTGTTGGAAAGCTGTGCAGATCTGTCACACATAATAGTCACACTCCAGGGACATCCTGGATAGTGCAAAATAAACCTGTGCTCTTTGAGTAGCTCCTTGTGTGTGCCAGTATGAGGGGAGAGAACTGGTGTGTGTGTACATGGCAGACACCTATTTTAGGAAGATGTATCTGGTCAAGGTGTGGGAATGGTACAAGTGTTTCCATTTTCTAGAGAACACACTTTTTACTTTACCCATCAAAGAGGCTGCCTCAGCCAACACATTTCTCACGAGAACTGCTTTTGACACATGAACTGCCTTGAGTGGAGAAGGGAGAACACCTCCAGCAGGAGTGGCTGCTGTTGCTTCTCTGCAGTGTTGAATCAGTAGGTGCTGGAGTCTGGTGAGGCATCCAAGCTCTTGATATTCCCTGTGCCAAAATTAGAATGGTATGGATAATCTTTAGTATTCAAAGACATACTGAGTAAAAGCAGTGCACTGAACAGCTCCTCCAACACTGACCCTTCGTGTGCAAAGGCCATGCAGTGTAGGTGCCTTCCTAGAGCTGGCTTGGGCATACCAAGAGCAAGAGGCTTTCTGATCTGTCAGAAACCTGAGAGCAGCAGCACTACTTGCATCTCCTCTCAGGGCACTGCCAGGTGAAAAGAGCGGTGAAAAGAACACAGTCACAGAAAGGACTGAGCCTCCAGCTCAGTTGGGGTGTCACCCATTATCTTTTATTTGTCCTTAAGGTAAAGGATTAAGAGTATACAGTGGTCATGCTGTACATATGGAAGGGAAGAAAGTAACATGCCAGGTGTGGCTCCAGGTGTGAGAGCTGTGCCCTGTTGCAGCAGCCCAGGGTTGAGCCATGGCTGAGCTCTCAGTGCTGGTTCAGGAGTGATGTGCCTCTCCCAAATGACTGTCACATGTCTCCCCTGACCATGAACTAAGTGTAAATGAGCCCCCACAGCTCTCTGAGACAGCACATAATTCACATAACTCTTTTTCTTAAAATGGACTATTCTAGTACAGAGACTGAAGTGTTTAATGAAATGCTTGTGATTGCCTAGGGATCTATTTACCTGCCTAAGTGATAATACACAGTTAAACCACTACTGCAAAAGAACATCTTACAGAGAGCACTGTCATGTTAAGCTGATGAGTAAAATTTTACAAGCACTTAAACCGATCAAATACCATGGTTAAACTGCCATACTGTTTGTGTAGGGCTAAAAAGACAACAAAATAAAACTTCAGGGAAGGCAGATTTTCTTCTTATAAATATTCCAAATAATAGGCTGGTTTCTAGTAGACTTCCTGGCTCTTTGGTGATTGCTGCATTCGGTCTGAATCTATCAGGAATCTCAGTCATAATGGTGTGTTTATTATTATAAACACATGATTTCTATATATGTTCTCCACAAATATGTTGGACAAAACATAGTTTACCTTCTTAACTGGTGCTATATGGTTACTTTCTAACTCCTTTAATTTCAGTTCTAACTTGATTGAATAAAAGGTGCATTCCTGACAATAATCTTTACATCTGTAATGGAACACTTGATTTTATATGACTGTTTGCCTACTCCAGACATAGCGCAACATTTTTAAAGCAATATGTGTTGACAATACACAGAGATAAAAATCAGTTTATGACAAACTAAAGAGCAAAATTTTCATAAGACCAATGAATCATTAGAAATTGTTAGAAAGGGAATGTTGGATTTTCTATCTTTTGAATGAGGATGAAATATTTTTATAGAGGTATATGCTTGAACAAATGGCTGGGTGTGGTAGAGGAATTCCTCACAGGCTTCTGTGGTTTTTGCAACACCTGGGGTCAGACTGGGTCATTTTAGACATCCTTCTGGCTTGGAAGGGAGTGAGAAGTCTCAGTGTAACAAATATCTTCATAGAATAGCAGCTTCCACTGAAAAGTTACTCAAAGTTAATTACATTTATCTTCAAAAAAGGATTGGGAGGGGTGTTGGGAATGTTCCTGTTGCCTAGTGCCATGCCTTTTTCAAAGATCCTCTTTCACCTGCCCACTTGCTCCTGTAGGGTATTTCATTGGCTTAGGTGGGTTTCTCTGATTCATCCATCCCCCTTCTACCCACATTAATCAAACAGCACATGAACATCTTGTTTCAGAGCAAATGTCTTCTACAGAGTGTCTGCTTCTGCAAAGTGTAACGTTGCCTTTCTGCTAGAAATAATTATTAAGCTGAAAATAATCTGACAGCATCCTGCTGTGGATAAATTAGGTTTGTTCTCTACTAAGATTAGTTAGCTGGCATGCATTCACTAACAAGAAAATGATTGCAAGTTGATTGTATCCAGTTATCTGCCTTTTTTCTTTTTAATGGGCTTTTTGTTGCCCTGCTGTCACCAATTGTGTGCAAGTGGTACTCTTCCAAGTGCCCTGCAGCCTGGGGAGATGGTGTTTGCTGTCCTGTACCAGGAAAAGGCTTGTGGGCAGAAGTGTTTGGAGAAGGGGAGAGGTTGTCTCTGTGCAGATTTCTGAATCTTGTGCACCTTTGGTTTTGGCCAACGGGGTGTGTTCTGTGCTATGGCAATCAATACATTATCACCCAAGTCCAAAATGCCAGGGGTAATTAGCTCATGTGTTTAAATAGGTGTTGTTATTTTTCAGCTTGTATATACAAGCCTGTTTTCATGCAGAAGTCCATATTTTCTTGGGAAGAATGCTGTGCAAATTGGAAAAAGCATAAAAATTTAAAGTTATGTGCTAGTGTTTAAGATTTTAAAAATAACTGTGAGATCTTTGTTTCTTTGTTTACGATTGATTAGGGTTAGAGTTTTAAAAGCTTAATGCTGACTCTAAATGCTTTACAGTCAGTCACTGAGAATTATGGGCTTGGCACAACTCACGTTTTTGTCCTTCAGTATATCCATTATTGTTAGATGCTGAGTAGTCATTGCACATAGATGACTGGTTTTTGGGTATTTTACATTTTACATGTTCAGAAAAATACTCCATTAAAGCAGCTGCTGGGTGAATGGAGTAATTAAAGAACTGTACTGCTTTTATTGAAGCTGACATATGCTGCACATTCCTTAAAACTCAGTATGTGAGCAGAATGTTTCCAGGATTTATTGAAGGCAGACATCTAGAGATACTGGGGAGCTTTTAATAGTAGTAAAGATAACTTCCAAGTTTTATGCTGTTATATAAATCTGTCTTTAAGAAGAGAGCTGTTATTGCAATACATTGTTTGTGTTCTTCATATTTTGCCTGGGTGTATATTTTATGTATGTACTTGTACACCTACACACAAATGCTTGACCTGAGCACTTTTATTTGACAGTGATTGTATATTCCATTTGGTATTTATTTGGAAAAAAATAGTGTTCTAATGCTGATTAAGAATCTTAATTTGCTTGCTACCAAAATAAGTATGCAGTATATTATGGGGGTTTTAATATTTTTTTTTTTTAACTGCAATACAGCCCTGCTTAGTTTGAATTACAGCTCTTATTGTGTGTGTCATGGTAGCAAGCAAGGAATCTTACTCAGCATTAACTGAGGCTGGGTTTCATTTTAACTAGTCTGATGAGTGCAATGTTCCACATGTGGGATACTTTTGCAAGTTGTGAAAAAATAAACTTGTTTATCTATCATCCGTATTTTGTATGACTTCAGAGTAGAATGTTGTCATTACTGTTAAATTACTTGGCTAAAACTAATAAACTTTCACCTGTATCTGTTGCAATGTTTAGACCTTAAGCACTTTTCAAGCAATATGTTTGATTTACCATTGTTGCATACTGTAAAATAAAATACAATATTAAAATACATGCTGAAAGAACATTATTCATCAGCTATGAATAAACATGTGGAAAAGCTATTTTCAAAATTTCAGGGTTTTATTGCTAAATTTTTCGCAGTTGCTTTTGTATTATCTTTAATGTGGGACTTGGAAAAGAGGTTAGTTTCCCTTACTGGGGTACATAAGGTGCTGTTGTGTGTCAATGTTCTAAACTTCTAGGACGTGGAAAATACACTTTATAATTTTGGCATTGTGTTAGGTATGCAGTAGAAGTTAGTTTTATACCTGGTGCACGAGCAAGTTAGGTATTTAAGTGTCTTTGTAATCCAACAAACTCATTTTGTGGACAAATCGTTTCATATTGGGTTCCGCAAGTTGGAAGACAAAAACATTTCCAAACTACTTGTGTGTTTTAATATTGTGAGTCAATTCCCGTGTGTTAAAGTGTAAACTACTAACTAATCCACAGGAGTTTATGCAGCAGAAAGTCATTTAATTAACAATTTTAATTTCAGCTATGAAAGAAGGTGAAAATGAGGTCTGGAGAACGGAGAGAGGCTTTGTTTTTCATTGCTGAAGTCTCCCTGCACTGTGAGTCTACTGATGCCCGTGGTGCATAGACCATCTCCTGCCTGCTAATTAGGCCTCTCCAGTGTGCTCTCTAGAAATGTGCTGGAGAAGTTTTTTTCAAAAAAACCACCACGCCATCATAAATAAGAGAACGGTACAGTATGTAACTATTATACACCACTCATTTGGCAGACTATAATTTAATAGAACAACAATGATCAGACCAGTATATCAGTTAATTTTCAAAACATTTTATTCCACGCAAATTAGCTCAGGTCCTGGAGGGCAAAATGACAAGAGGTTACTCGTACACTATGTATTTAATTAATTGAAAAATGCTCAAATTGCTTTTACAGTTGTTATTAAAAAGTAGAATCAGTGTTGCCAGTGCTCAACCATAATTAGAACCCCGGGGAATTAAATATTTAGCATTAGTAATGTAACAGCACTTAGGACACAAATTTCTATTTTTGTAGTGAAAGCAATACAGTGTAAGTGCAAATGGCTGAAACGACAGCTGTGACAAGCAAACCAGGCTGGGATATTTCAATAAGACACCTCGTTGGACAGCAAGTCTTACTGCATTACTCGTTTGTAAGAGTCTAAATCCCAATAGCCAGGCATTACACCCAGTATTTAGATTTCTAATTGCTCACAGGATGAAGGGTCGGGCAGATGTCAGCCGTCAGGGTGGGGAGCAGGCGGCGTTTTCCCAAATAACACGGCGGAGGTGGGTGCCTTTGGCCGTGCAGGCAGGGCTGGGGCACGGCCCAGAGCAGCTGAGGGGGGAAACGAGCCCTTGTTTGTTTTAAGTTTAATTACATTTTAAGCGTAAATGCTTTCAGTGCTACAACATGAAAAGTCGGATATTGGGCTCTAATGAGCTGTAGTGGTAGATGGCTGGAGACCCTGAGGGATTCATTCACTAAATTAACTGGATAACAGTACTTGGTTTGGGCACCGTAGGATGGCTGAGCTGTGCTTAAAATCTCCCCTTCAGAGCTGTCTCTCATTCCTGTTTTCATTCTAAACAGTGTAGTGACTTCCACAGCCGCCTGCTACAACTGTTCAGCTTGTCACAAGTATTACGTTACCAACTAATAAGTAGTAAAGCATATCTGACTTCATTTCTCTTCTGTTCTGCTGCGTGTGTTTCCCCTGGAATGGAAGGGGAAGGAGGAAGGCTTGAAGGCACTTCTGTATCTTCTGAATAGTAAAAACCCCTGTATTTAGACACGGCATGCTTTGGCCTTTTTAAATCACTGATTTGTTTCCCAGAAATAGGACAATCAGGCAGAGGGATGGAATACTTGTCTTTGAAGATGCTTTTGTTGCAGTTGGCACCTGCTTGCAGGGTAGGGTTTGTGTTTGAGCTGCACACGTAGCAAGGACGTGCTGTCTGGGTGGCACTAGCCCAGGACAGCCTGTTTCGTGGGAGAAGCAAGCAAGCAGGGACTGCACAGTGCCACATCCAGCACCAGCAGCAATGCCCCAGCTGCTGCTCTCCTGCTTTGAAACCACTTTTTTCTGCTGCAGGTCACACTGTATAGAAACAGGAACTTCAGTTTTGTTTGATTCCTGAGCAAGTGAAAAATTAAAAAAAAACCAACCCATCTTTTCTCTAACAGGTTTATGAATTTTGGGCTCAGAGTGTAGGAATGAGCATCTTTTGAGTACACTGAAACCTTGTGGGGTATCTCTGAGCTTCCCTGGGTGCTTGCTTCCCCACCTACTTTGATCCAGCTCCCTGAGCTTTTTCCTGGCTACCAGAGACTTGCAATTAGAAACCCTTTGTGCTCTGTAATTTGTGTGTATGGTGAACAGAATTAAGGTACCCAAGGGTTTGATGTAATTGTGAATTACTGCTGTGTGTAAATAATCCTCATCAGCTCTTACTTTCAGAAATGAAACTGTGGCCTTTTCCCCGCTCTCCTTCCCTTTGGTGCAATTAGAAGGGCTGGGAATGGCCCTGGGGTCCTGCCAGCAGCCCTGACTCACAGCAGGACGAGCTGCACCTGGACTGAGCTTTGTCCTGGCATCTAAAGCTGTGCTGAGCCTCTCCTGTGGATGAGCCAACAGCTGCACTGACATGACAGTAGCACCACTGCTGGCTGTCTTGTCAGTGATCTGGGGTCTAAAAAGTCTCTGTTCTGGCCTGGGACAAGATATTTGTTAATTTATTTATTTATTTAAAGTGTGTGTCTACAGAGCTGTTCTTTCCTAAGGTTTTTGAGGCTTGGGTCGTGTCTGTCATTGCCAGGATCAGTTCCTGTAAGTCCTGCAGCAGTTGGTCTTTCCCTGAGGATGGGGAAGGAGGGGGGCTGTGGGCTTTAGTTGCCTGGAGATTGGCAGCTGGAAAGGCGTTTCTCCCTTCTGCTTTATTTTTGTTCTTTGGCATCTCTTCTTCCAGTCTCTGTACCCCCTGTGCCCAGTGCTGTAAAGCACACAAAGGCAGTCTCAGACTTTTGCTTGTTTCTCATCCTTTGAGGATAAAATTCCCTTTTTGGCTCCAAAACCCACCAGCGTTGCCTCTTCGGAGGCATATTGCAAGCTACTCCATCACCAACTTCTACCTTAAAAACTAGACTAAAAATACAAACTTAAGAGAAGGTTTGTCCTGCCAAAGGCCATTGCAGTTACTTCCGAGGCTCTCTCATAGCACACAACAGTGTGCTCTGAGCTCTCTGGCAGGCAGGAAGAAAGTAGATAGGCAGAGATGAAACTTGGGACCTTCTTCAGTCTGGTCTTGGCTGTTCTGACAGCCTCTGACAGCCCCTGATGCCTAAGATAGGGTTTAGTTTTAGAACATACCATTACATTTCACCAATTAAGACAATTTTTCACAGAATAAAAATGTTCAAAGTATCGTTTTTAATATGAACTAGGGCTAACACGCTCTTTAAAGTATCTGTAAGCCCCAGTGGTACTTGTATTGGTAAGTGTGGTACTGGTCACAGCCAAGTTTTTTGAAGACTGACCAGCACTGATCCAGCATTGTACTGAGGGATGTTTCTGTTGTTTAAACAAGTGAATCTAGTGTGAAAAATCAAATTTACCAGCAAAAATATCTGGGCACTGCTGCAAGTTTTCCTGCAGCCCTGTCTGAATGACTCTCCAATGGCTTGTGGATTTTACCAAGGTAATGGAGCAGTTCTCTGTTGATGCTATGCTAGGAGAAAGCAAAAGTGCAGCTGTGTACAGGAGTCCTGCTCCTTGTTGCTCCTTCTGATACTGATGCTCTTTTTTCATTATTTTCTAGCATGAAAAGGAAGTAGCTGGACAAGAGGGTTTTTCTGTGTTTCTGTTTATAACTGTATGTTGAGGCAGGGTTGGCTTCTTCTCTCTGACCCTTTTAGATATTGCCTCATTTAATGGCTTAAACTTCTGAAACTACTCTCAGAAGAAATCTGCTTTGCTTTTTGAGACTTGTTGATCATATTCCCTCTTTTATTTATATTATTAAAATTATATTTTATACCCACACCCCTGCAGTATTTTAGATCTCTGATTATCCGCTAAGGCTTCCATCGTGTGTCTTTTTGTTTTGTTTTGGGGTTTTGTGTTTTTTGGGTTTTTTTTTTTTGATGGAGGGGTTTCTTCTTGTTGTGGTGTTTGGGCTTTTTTGTTTGGCTGTTTTTTTTCTGTTGTTGCTTTTCTTTTTAATAATCCCATCCTCAGGTGGTTGCCAGTGGTATTAGAGCCACCCTGCCACTGTAATGTGACACTTCAAGTCATCCTCAAGCTTTCTGCACTCTTTAGGACCCAATTGTGGGGTCTCCTGCTAAAATCCATGGGCCTGCCAGTGCTGTAGGGATGGGAGCTGCCAGGTGTCCTGCTTGCATCAGTGACCCTACCAGTGCTGTGGTAGTGGCAGCTCATCTAACAGTGCCTGCAGGCTGGGACCCCAGGGCTTTGCTCCTGCTTTGTTATAAATGCAGGCCCCAAAATAATGCAAAAACTTCCATCCAACTGCTCAAAAATCTCTGAAATTGCGTTGTGTTGCTGACCTACACGTTCCCAGATGGCTGGAAAAGTTAAACTCGTGTCACTGACCTGGGCCATATTAAAGGAGCAAGGGGCAGGTTTTGTGCCTCAGCTGTGGGGGTGGAAGCAGAGTTCTGAGGCTCTCAGTGTTACACTCCCATTTGTGTGCGTGACGATGAAATGAATTGGTTAATGAGTGCCTAAGCATCTGTTCAGCCTCTGGTAGATGCTTTGCCAAGGTTCAAGTTCCCTGAGGAGGATTAGCCACCTGGTCTGCTTTTCATGATATAGTGACAAAGGGGACACCCACCTTTCCTTTTACTGCTGAGGATGGCCAAATGCACGGGGTCCCCGGGAGGTCTGCGAGTTTGATGTCTTTTTGTAATTTAACAATTACTTCTGTAATTGTAACAATTTAGGTTACAGCAGAGCCTGCAATCACTGTGTGTTTTTGTAGGAAGAGTGACATGTACTCACCCGGTGTGTCTCAGTCTTGCCAAATAGACTTATTTATTTCCCTTTTTCTCAAATGACACGCAGCACTTTTCACACAATTATCCCTTGCTGTATAATATATATAATCAATATACACCATAGGGCAACAAGAAGTGGTGATAAAAAGAGGTTTAAAGAGAAAAATGAGCATTTCATAGCTTGAACTTACAATTAGGCTACCCGAAGTGTCTAGATTTTGCTGCATGGACAGCATTATGACTTGATGAAAGGCCTGCACTAAAAGGCCTAAATTTATGTGTGGTAGTATTGCTTTACGATGAGCTTGATTTAGTAGGGGTTTGACCCATCAGACACAATACAGCAAAGGAACTTGGTATTCTTGACAGACAGAAACATTACACATTTGTTGCTGAACTTTGAAAAAGCTGAAATCATGTAACCAGCCTGGATTAAGGCAAAGAAATGGATGAGGTCTTGGCAAACTGCAAGGAGGGCTTGGCTGGACTTTTGCATCCGGGTTACCTGCTGAAGCCACGCAGAATCACCTTCTGATGTTGGTTTGTGTCGGGGTGGGGGGAAAGGAAGGAGGTGTGGGCTTTTATTAACCTGTGGCTTGTTGGATAGGTATAAACCCCACAGTGAGCTCCTTGGCAAAGAGAAGCTGGAGCAGCTGGAGACATGTGCTGAGCTCTCTGGAGGAGAAAAGTCTGAATTATGGTGAGGTGCCTCCAGCTGGACTGCACTGATGACCCTGATGCTGCAGGACCCTGTGCCTCAGGCAGATCTGCCCCACACAGGTGCCACCATGGGGGAATGGCTGAGGCAGGACAGTGCCACAGGAGAAGGTGCACCTCCTTCCCCTGGCCTTTGTGCAGACACCATGGATGTAGCCAGTTGGCTGGGAGGTGAGAAAGAATGGGGAGGAACCTCAGAGCCCTGTCTGCTGCGTTTTGCAGTGGTTTGGGTGCCCATGAGGGAAAGGAGAAAATATAGCCTATTGGACTGATCACCCAGTTAAGTGTTCAGCTTTGAACAGCTCATGAATAATCCTAGAATGGGTTGGGTTGGAAGAGATCTCAAAGACCATCTAGTTCTGACTCCCCTGCCATGGGCAGGGACACTTTCCACTAGACCAGCTTGCTCAGAGACCCATCCAACCTGGCCTGGGACACTTCCAGGGATGGGGCAGCCACAGCTTCTCTGGGCAACCCGTGCCAGAGCCTCACCACCCTCAGGGTAATTTTTCCTAATATCTAATCTACACCTTTCTATCTACATTTTTTCTCATATCTAATTTAACCCTGCCCTCTGTCAGTTTGAAGCCATTCCTTCTTGTCCCATCACTCCATGCCCTTGCCCAAAGCCTCTCTCCAGCTCTCTGGGAGCCCCTTTAGGTATTGGAAGGTGCTGTAAGGTTTCCCCAGACCTGTCCCTGCTCCAATCTGAGAAGCCACAGCTCTCTCACAGGTGTGCTCCCGGCCTCTGATCATCCTCATGACCCTCATCTGGACTCACTCCAACAAGTCCAGGTCCTTCTTGTGCTATGGGTCCCAAAGCTGGACACAGTGGGGTCTCATGAGAACGTGTAGAGGGGAAAAATCATCTCCCTTGAGAATTTGTTGCACTTGATGTCCCCAGTGCCACAAAGTGTGCTGCTGCAACTTGCCATTTTTGGATAGTCTGAGTGTGAAGGACGTATTTACAGCCTGTATTGCCAAACCTGATGGTTGCCCTTCCCAGACTGACTGAAGTTATTTCAATCACAGGTTCTGGTCCCACATTTTTTTTGGCTTTTCGTAGTCAGTGTTATTTAGCCAGAAGAAAAAGTGATGTTTTCTGGCAGCACAGGGGAGGACCTTCCAGTTGGGCTGGACTCCAACAGCCCAGGATGCTCTACAATTCTTAGCTTTCATTTCTGAACTTTTCTGCCATTTAACAGTGGTTTTAAATTTTTTTTAGGTAAAATAACGACTGAATAGGTAATCTGTGGAATATGACCAAGAACAACATGGTAGAAAATTATTTTAAGCCTCACAGTTGATCTTATTGCACTGCTTCCTCTCCTTACAGTCCCCAAACAAGACTTACCTCTGCAGGAGCTGGCACTTGGGAGTGCAGGCAATCCATGCCTCTCCAGTAAAGGCTTGCTTTGCTGCAAAGGTCCTTGTGGCTTGGGAATAAGGGGTGTGACAAAACGTGATGATTAAAAGGGGGAGGAAAAGAATGCATAGGGACTGTTTTTAAATTCAAACAACCAACCAAACAGCATCATGTAAATTGCTTTCCCTTCTTTTCCATTCTAGTGAAGACTTTTGTTGGAAAAAGCATCTGAGAAATTCTTTCAGGCTTCTAAAACCTTGTACAAGACCAAACATCTGAAGCCCCAACCTTTCAGCTGGGTGTAACAGGACCCACACAGCCTGGTGGGGTTTAGTGCTGCAGCTGGGTCCCTGAGATCCTTGAGATCAGTTTACTGAGGCTGGTTTTGGCAGATCCTACCAGTCTCCCAGTGTGTCTTTTACATATTGCAAAACCATTCATTTGATATTCACCAGCATCAGCTCAAACCCACTTTGTGAGTAGTTCTGAATTGCTGCATGTGTTTTAAATATATCGGGTTTGCCAGGAGTGAGAATAAGCAGCACTGGGGTTTTTTTCCCTCTGATTTTGAAACTTTTTTCTGCTGGTTTGCTTGCTCTAGCAGATCACAAGTAGATTTCTGAGCTTTCAAACTGAAATGTAAGTCTGAACTGGCCTTTCTCAGGTAATGGATAGTTTAATGAAACTGAATGAATGAAAGGATTTTTAATTAAATATGGCAAGAATAGTAAATAAAAGTTGTGTAAAATAATCTCACTTGGCTGTGTGCATGCAGTCACAGAGGCAGTTAACAGATGATCTTTTTCACTTAAGGTTATGTGGTTTTCCTGTCCTTCTTTAGTCAATTTTGTTACTGACCAATTTGTCCCACCTCCCCATGTGTGAACCCACCTGCTCCTGGTAAGGGCTGGTAAATGTGCTGGGAAAGCTCAAAGGATCTTTGATGACTGCTCTGTCTTCCTTCTACTAGCTGTGCCTTTTCATCTTTGTAAGTGTATAAAGGGGAAAAAAAATCCTATCTTGTTAAAGGCTGGGCTTGTCTGCTGGAAAAATGCCCATTTGCAGGTGAGAAATTGTCTGTCTCAGGACAAGGGAAGGGATTGTTTGGCCCTGTCTGGCTCTGAGCAATCTGGGCTCTGCCACTTCCTCTGGGAGATTACGTTGCTTAATACATCAGAGTACCAGGAAGTTGGTTTCTTGCCCTGGGTATTCAATTTAAAATTTTCTTTAATTTAATCTCGGAACTGAAGCTGGCGAGAAAAACAAAATCTTTTTCAGAACAGGGGTTTGCTTTTTTCTCAGAATCCTCTCAGCAGCCTGAAAATCTGTGAGTCTCCAAGGGAATTGTCTGCAGGTGACAGCCAGGCTGTAAAAGTTCTGATGGACCTTCTTCCAGCTCCCTACAGACCCCTCATCAATTTGGCCTTCAAGAGTCCTGACTGGTTTCTGTAGGGTGTTATAACATGTATGACACATTTACATGTAATTACTTTGACCTTTCTAAGCCCAGTAAAACTTTGTCATGGAAGAAAGCATGTAAAAATGTGACTATTTCTGAAATATGAGCAATTAGGGGGAGATGGGAAATGTATGTGTGAGAGGTTCTGTCTCAAACACCTGGTGACTCAAGCCCCAGCCCTGGTGTGACTGAGGTGGGGATGAGGAATGGTCTCACACCAAAGCTCGTGACTTGGAGACAGGATACATGAGTTTTGCTGTGCCTTACACAGATTTATTTGGCGACCCCGTACAAATCACTTAACCTCCTTCTGCCCACAGTCCGTACAAGAAGGATGGTGTTTCCCTATCTCACAGCAGTGCTGGACACTTAATTCATTAGTGCTTATAAAGCGTTCTCAGGTCTCTTAGAGGAAAGTGCTGCATGTCTGTGAAGACTTAATGTTGATTCATGTGCAGATTCTGAGGTCTGGGCCTTGGCTCCCCAGCACTGGGATAAAGACTGTGGCTGATGAGTTCATTTTTATCATGAACCTAATTCTTCTCTGTGCTATTTCAGGACTTGCATAAAAGAAATTCCCAAAGAATATTGAAAATAAATATTGGAATGTTTCTATTTTATGATGAATTTTGTAAGTTTACTTTAAAAATATTTCTAAAGGCTACCTAATGCCTTTTGAAAGTGTCTTGACCCAATCTGCTGAGCCCTGTGAAGAGAGTCTAGTGAAATGCTGAGAAAAGAAGAAATTTTTTCAATCCATGCTTTATCTTCTTATATTTCCTAGCTAAATTTAGAATTGTTCAGAGATTTTAAAAAAGCATCATAGATATTCAGATAAATGCTATCATATTCAGTGTGGTGGGACATGTCATTTTCCATTGGCATCATGTCATAGGCCAGTGTAATATGTCAGAAGTGTTTTATTGCACTGGCTTCATAACGTAAATGAGATGAGACGGGTTGCAAATCAAATTTACTATACCTACCTTTAGTATATACTAAACAAGCTAACAGCATAGATCTGGCTAATACACAGTGTGGCTGCAGCAGCAAAGATCTGGCCTCAAATGTTGCTACAGGTTATGAGGGACAGGCAGTTTGTTACCTCTTCCTGTGTGCCTTGCAATATCCTTTATTATCTACAATTACAATTGTGTTTCAGTTCAAAGATAAGTACTGAAACAGGCAGCCTGATGCAGATTTGGACAAGACAGGGCAGAGGTAGAAGTGCATTTGATAACAGTCCCTTGTTGCCTTTTGCTTTGTTGGGCTGTAACTTCCCCTCTTCAGCCACACAAAGTACCAATCTGCTGAGCCCTGCCATCCACGGAAGCCTGCTGAAGCCTGCTGGCTTCAGTCCACGTTTGTAGGAGGAGCTCCTCATGTCTACCAGTAATGCCTTGGAAGAGAATAGCTTTCAACCATTATCAGATTAATTTGAAACCTTGAAAGTAAAAATGAAGAGCCGTCAGCTTCCCGTGGAAATCAATATCTGCTCACTACAAGTCAGGGTAGGCAGGGAAAAGTTCCCTCTGCTTCAGACACTGAATTGCTGCTGCTTGCTGCATGGTGAGCTGGGGCAACTCAATGTACAGACATCATTCAGTCATACTTGTTGGGAAGACTTGCTGTTGAGGAATAGCAATGAAGCCAAAATAATTACCACAATTAAATATATTATCATTTATTTCAACAACCCACTTTAATCTTAATTTACAGTAAAGTTTCATATCTAATTATGATAATTAAGTAATTTGGTAATTGTAGGTTGAAATAAATTTGTAATGGTTACAAACTTTGGGTGGCTGAGATTACTATTACATTTCTTTTGGGGTGGAAAAGAAGCACATTACTTTTGCAGATGTGTAAAACAGATTATTCTCTGTAGAATTCAGAGCTCAAGCCAGAGAGAACTGTAGAAATTAATGTTATCTATACCTTGGAAATATTAATTTCTAAACATTGAAATATGATTCTTTAAAATAAAAAAAAAATCTGTCCTGAAAAATATGTTAATTTGGGACTTGTGCTTGCAGCATTCAGATGAGGAAAAATTACACAGAACAACACTGAGAAACCTGAAATTGGGTAGAAAGGGAAAAGGTGGAGGAGGGAGAGAGGGAAGGGGTCAAAAGGAAGGTGATTACATGGCCACTAGGAAAATATGTTCTCAGGGTACAAATTTTGCTGTCCTGGCACAATTGCTGAAGCTGGGAAGGATGTTTTTACAGGAGGTGACTGCACAGCCTTCCTTAAACTTGGCCTTGGGCTTCCATTGTAATGCAATCCCATGGATACGGATATCTCACGGTAGTGCTGCTGCCTTGAACATAAAATCTAAGACAATGATGCTATGAACAAGTAGATAAAAGGGACCCAGGATTTATTTGCTTCAAGAGGGAGTGTTTCAGCCTCTAGTCAGCACACAAGGACTGTCTGGCTGCAGAGAGTTCCCTTCCATCTCCTACAGAGTGAATGCTTGTGGCTGATGATCTTTGCAGTTTGTCACTGCAGGAAAGCTTTGAGACATCCTTTTATTCCCCTTAAAACATAGATATTATCAGACTTCTTTTCTATGTGATTTTCCCAAGCGTGTGTCCATGCAAACTGTAAATTGGTAAAGTTTTCTCAGCATTTCAGGTTGTTGTGTCTCTATAAATAGTCAATTACTTGGGAATTGTTCACCTTCCTCTATGTGATGCTCACTGGTAAAGAAACTCACACTTATGTATTTCTAAAGGGTTGCTTTTTGTTTGAAAACACTTTTTTTTGAATGATTCGTTGCTTCCCTCGGAGTTTCTTATATCACAGTTCGAATCATTGGCAATGTCTTCCAGATACTTTGTTACTAATTTTGCATTGATGCTCTAATCCAAATATAATGGATAATTTTAAACTGAGATATAATTCAGAAGACATTACCTACAAGTGGGGAAGGGGCCTTTTCTGGGACCTTCATTAAAAGAACATTATTCTCATCATTCCCAATTGTAATCTGCAGATCAACCACATTTGTTTGCAGTGTGCTAGGCAGAAAAACGCCTGTTTATTTTGTCAAGAAACATTAGCAGTGAGCATTTTGTTTCCAGAATGCTCTAGGCACTATGGGGATATAGGAGGGCTGATCTAGATCTGATTGGGTCCAGATCAGGATTCTGGGTATCTGGGGACTCTGGTGAAAGCTAGAAAGCACAGAAACTCTGCCTGGATGAAAATTTCTGGTGGAGAAAAAGGAAGACCATCCAGGGAGCCCCACGTGTCAGGAAGTTGCTCACTGAACTGCAAATGGTGTTTTCAGTCATAACATGAAAGGTATTTGATGGCTTCAGGAGGATTTTGAGAGTTGCCAGGGGTCTGCCTTCCAGAGCAATTTGGGTATTGGGTTATGCCAATATGCCAATATTTAGCTGTGCAATATCTGCCACTGTCCTGAGCAAATCCGATCCAATGTAGATGTTGGATCTCAAGCATGGGGAGGAAGACAATGGGATAGCCTGTTTGCTCTCCCTGCTTTAACAGGGTTTAAGTGATGTGGCAAACCCACAGCAGGGGAAGGTTAGACCCACTTGTGTCAGGGGAGGGAGGGTTGGGTGGGTGCCCCAAGAGGGGCTCTCACCTGTGGGACAGTGCAGGGAGGGGTAGGCAAAGGAGGGCAGAGCTCACCTGGTGTGGGACAGAGGAGGAGTGTGAGAGAGGAGGGAAGGAGAGGTGCCTGTGGCAAGGCTCTGAAGTTCAACACAGGGCTGCGGTGAAAGGGGAAACAGGGCGTGTTTGATTCCCTTGAGAAAATGCTTTTATTTTTTTAATGTTTCTTTTGTTTGACAAGTCAGGTCATGTATGGTGATACTCAGGTGTAAGAAGCCTGCATGCTTGTGTTGATCCTGGAAGGATCAGACCTGTAGGAGTGGAAGCAAACTGCATCTTGACTAGAAAAATGGAATCCTATTTTCATTTTTACCCCGTTTCTCCATTGTTTTTTCCCTTCCCCAAAGAAGTGTCTTCTTATTCCTGTCTCACTCCACCATGCACAGTCAGACACCGGGGTTTAGAATATCTGTTTAATAGCAGAAGTGGTTATAGTTTATTTATTTTTTGTAAGCATGATACATTGAATAATAGAAAACATAAATAGAAATGTCCAGACCTGCGCCACTTCTTTATCCCACTCTTACCAACAATAGGAAAATAACTATTTTGGGAGGCATAAGGGAATGAAAACCCCTTCAGCTGCTCCCCAGGCCACGGTCTCACCCATGTGCTGTCAGCATCATCCCATTCAGACAGGGATCCTTAGTCATTTGGACTGCAAAGGGAGACAGGCTTCACCCTTTGTAATTAGGCTGGGTATTAGAAAAAGGCTCTTTTCCCAGAGGCCAGTCTGCACTGGAACAGGGTCTCCAGGGAAGTGGTCAGAGCACCAGCCTGATAAGTTCAAGAAAATTTGTACAATGCTCTCAGGCACACAGTGTGACTCTTGGGGATGGGCCCGTGCAGGGCTGGGAGTTGGGCTCAATGATCCTTGTGGTTCCCTTCCAACCCAGCATATTTTGTGATTCTGTAATTAGTCAGTGGACTCCCTTTTATTCTGTAGTTTTTGCTCAGCCACTTTTCCTTCAACATTAAGGCTTTAATCTAATGTCATTTTTTTCTGTGGAGTAGTCATGTGGCAGCAGTGGAACGTGGACCCCACGCCCTGTCCCGGGGCAAGCGTGAGGGTCTGTCCCCCTGCTGCCTTGCAGGGGAAGCAGAGCAGCTGCAGGTGAGGGTCTGTGCAGGGCAGAGGCCCAGGGCAAGCCCAGGTGCTTGGCTTTAAAGTGAGGTGCTGTGCAGCACTGTTGTTTCTCGTCAGGCTACAGGATGGTTAGTCAGGAATGAGAATGAGCTCCCAACACGCAGTCTCCTGGAAACAGTGACATGGAAACACTGGCAGCAGTCTGTTATGGGTGAGGCCCTTGGAATGGTATGAATAGCAGTCCAAGAAGATGCTCAATGCAAAATTTAATCAGCTTAGATGGATTTGTTACTGGAGATTGCAGGAAAAGATAGGTCCTTGCAAGGTTTTATTTGTTCTTGGGTGTGAGTGGGTGTTAAACTTCCAAGATCCTCCTTTTTGTTTGACTTCAGCTCGAATGTTTGACTCCATTTGTTTTTGAGTAACTAGAGTGTTTGGGAGCTTAGGGTGGATAGAGGGAGATAGACTACAGCTGGTAATAATAGTAGAGCCTTTTATGCTGTCAATTTAACAGTTGTAAAACAATTAGGGAGAATTATGTTAATAGCAGGCTTTGTTCACACTTTCCTTGCCCAATTTTCCTTTTTTTTTGTGATGTGCCTTTCCTACCATGCTCTGAGAGCACGTAAACAGTGGAGCTCTGTGTGTTTTTATTGTGTATGGTCAGTGTTATCCATTAAACCATGGCTGGATGTAGATCTTCTAAAATTTTCGCAAATCAATTTTCCAGTGCTTTGGCTATTGCATTTTAATGTGGCTGCTCCTAAACAAACAAAATCATGTTTTCAGGAAGCTAAGACAGGATAAGCAGTGATTTGTATGGGAAATGGTGGCTGATTTGCTCGGACTGCTGCAGCTGTTTCCCTCTGTGGTAGGAACAAAGCCCCTTCAAATCAATCGGATCCATGTTGGCTGAGCCCTGCTGCCCCGGCAGAGGGGCGGCCGAGCCCTTCCCCGCCCCGCTGGGAAAGCAGTTGTGCCAAGGCAGCCTGACCCACGCTGAGATGCTGCTTTGTCCTGCTCAGCTCCTCCCAGTTCTAGACTATGGATTAGTACTGCCCATTAGCACTGAGACTAATCTGGATGATGTCTCTCTTGCAGATAATGCAGCCCATGTGAGGGACATCTCCTGCTGCTCTCCCGTACCACAGTGTAGCTTGGCTTGCCTTCACTTCTCCCCCTTCCCACACCCAAGGCTCCTTCAGCCTTGGCATCTCCTTCCCTACAGCCTCACCCATGCTCAAGACTCTTCCTAGCATTGATGGCATGGGAAGGGCTTAGCACAGTACAAGAGCTGAAATGAAGGAAATTAATGCTTTTCTATCTTTTCCAGTCAAAACCCGGAATGATTACACTGAAATCAAGAGCATCATAAATTAGTTTTTTCACCTGGGTTCCAAGGGAGGAAATAGATATGAAAATCTTCATGCTTAATTCTTCCCTACCCCCAAAATAACACGTACATGTAGATGATCCTTTAAGAAAGGCTTCCCAAACTCCATTTACCTTGACAGCTGTCACTTGGCACTTGTAGCTGTCATGGCAGTGTGTAGTTTTTCATGAATTACCAGCACTGATGGTTTTTTTTCTCTTAATCTGCCCTCAGCCCATCAGCTGGGCCTTTCATAATGACTTCTGGCACCTTGTTGGGGAGATGGGTGCCACTGAAGCTCCCCCGCCTCGCCAGGCTACCCTGTTTACTGATGTGCCTTTTCCTGTAAATATTACAAGCAGCACTCATGGAAGGGATGTGTGGGAATGGAATGGCTTCACCTTGTAACAGTTAGCTGGGGTGGCAGCTCTGCCTTGACTGATAATCTGCGAGTCCTCGTGTTCCAGTTACTTTGCTAAATAACATGTAGACATCCCACTCTGAAGGCTTGTATATGATAGTTAATTAGACAACATTTAATTTGGCTTAACATTTGTGTCAGTTTTGTGGAAGTGAGCCTCCATAATTAGGGAATACAGATCAGATTTCTGTCAGACTTATAACCTCTCACTCTAATTTAATGCTCGCTCCTTGGGTGCCGTGTCACACTGGGTGTGCAGGATTACCCCTCCCCACCCCATCTTTTCTGCTTGACTAGTAAGAAAGTTGCCCATTTAACACAACTGACAGCAAATGGGATTGTTCATGGAGATGTAAGGGCAGGAACTGAGCTGGACCTGTTTCTGAGAAGTTGAGCTGGTCCTGCAATTTGTCTGCTGGTTTTCTGAAACTGTTAGAAGTGTTTGGGCATGTGCAGCATTCTCAGGAAATACTGAATGAAGTATCTGAGTTCCTGCTCCATTTGAGGGTCAAGATAGGATGTAATTGCAAGTTGTGCCATGAAAATATATAGTAGTAACTCAGTGGTACCCACTGTTCAGATTTTAATCAACACAGCTGCTTTCTGCCCAGTAACCTCAATGCGGAGCAGCACACATAAAGGAGTGAACATATATAACTTGTCAATTTACTATTATGAAAAGTTAATTCTTATATTGTGATGGTGCTCCTTCAGGATGAGTTTTGTGTACATTTGAAGCCATACTGTGGTTTCCAAAGACCTGAACTTCCCTCAAATGCAGTTATCAATTTTGGTGTCTAAGTGAGCAGGGATCATAATGACTTCAATGGGGGGTAAATGGCTGGTGTAAATCTGCTACACAGATTTATTAAGTGAAACTCTAGACTTATATGTGGTCATTCTTGTCTTATCTGTAAATCCTTGAGACCATGCTTTGCATGGAAATCAACATTATGTCATTTTAGTCACAGAACATTTCCCTTTTGTAGTAAATTATGTCATGTGTCATTTGGAAAGTGATACTCTGCCAATTTTTTAATTTTTTGGGGGAAGGGGAAAAGTAACATCAAGTTCTGTTTATTCAGTGAGCAAAGTAAAAACAATTAGAATAATAATTGTAAATGAAATAATTTGTCTTTCTAATACTATGTTGCATAGCATATGTCTGTGGATAGCTTTTAAAAGGGGGGGTTGTGTATTCTCACATGTCCAGCAATAAATGCTTGCAGGCTGAAGAATTGTGCTCTGAATGCTCTAGATGAGGTAATCTTCCCAATGCTGAAACTTGGAATTTAGTGGGAGATGGAATATCACATATGTGGGAAAGGAAGGAGTTCAACAACACTGCCCTGAGCTTAAATTATTTGGATGGGTAATGCATTGTATTTTGTATATAAACACGTTGCTAATAAGAGGAATTTAACTGTAGTGCCAATACCACTCTGGCATCCCTCCTGGAGAGCTGAACTCAGTTCCCTGATGGGTTCCAGAGCTGCAGAGCTCAGTGGGCTGCTGGGAGCAGTAGCCTGCACCAGGTGTTTGGGAGGGGGAGAAAACCTCACAGTGCTCTGACTTGGGAGTGTAGTCTGAGTGTTGTGGTAGCAGTGAGTGCATGCAAAAAAACCTCTTCCTCTTGCTGAGACTTGCTTGTTTATTTGATGCAGAATGTGTGCAGGTGTCTTTTTGTGTGCATGAGGGATTTCTCTGTGAAACAGAAGAATGTTGCTGTAATAATTTCTGTTTTGTAGAATCCTTCCCTGAGAAAGATCCTATACAGGCTTTAAAATGTTACAGTCTCCAGCATCTTAGGATCCCTTATGCATGAAATACAGTTCATGGCAAAGCTAAAGAAGTCAGTGTCCTATTGAAAGGGCCTTCACATCCTGTGTTTTCTTTCTTCAACAGGGAACAAAGTTTGTCCTGGTGAGACACCAGACCTGGGACAAGGCTCAGGTAACCTCTCACAGTGTGCAGGGTGCCAACAAAGGGACCCTGTCAGCCTTTGTAGAAGGAAGGCACTGAGACTTCAGTCAGCACTGACTTTCCAGAGGATGAGGAGTGTGTTGGTGAAGTGCTAGACTGGATCTTTGGCTCTGCTGCTTCATGGAGGAGCTGGAGAAACTTGGCATGAAGATGAAAAGGTGACAACAGTAGCAGCATGCCAGAGTTTGTGATCACTCAGGCAGATGAGGTGGGTGATAGACAATAGTTCATATAAAATTCTCTTTTGTTTTACCTGGTTTGTCTTCTTGGCTGTGATCAGAAGTACAGCTTGTTGTTTCTAATTAATTCTTTAATTTTCTTTTATTTGTGTTTTGAATTTAGCAAAATTCCATTTCATGTTGGAAACGTTCTCCATCTAACCCAAAATGCATTAAAAAGGCTATTTGTTTAATCAGCAGGATTTTTTAATCTTATTATATGCTGCTCAAAAATGAATATTTCTTTGTATTGTACAGTACACATTTACATAAATTAGTGTTATCCTTGGTTATTTTGCAACCCATAATTTATACGCTTTTTAGCTTTATCATAAAATAAAATCTTGACTCTAATATTATGGGAACATTTTTAGCATCATAGCAAATTACCTTGGGAGGAACTATTACACAGTCAGTGAACTATCCTACTTGAGATTTTTTAAAAAAGAAGAGGAACTTAAATGTGTATCAAATTCTCAGCTTTCTCCAGTCTTTCATTTGTGCAGGCTTCTGAAAACTGTAAATTTGTAAAAATTCTGGTAAAATTCATCTGGAGCATAAAATATTGCAATATGTTTGGTTGTTTAAAAAAAATCCAAGATCTATGGCCTCATTTAATTATTTTTTAAGTGTTAAGATAAGTTTCCTCCTCCTACCAGGTTTCTTTGTTTATATATTGTTTCTACAGAGGGTTCATGTTGAATATTGCATTCAGAAAACATTTGTCAAGAATTTCTTTGAAATAATTTTGCAAGTACCTAATCTTGCAAGGTACTGCTAAAAGGAGCTCTAGTCTCTGGGACATTCAAGGCCCAAAACCCAAACGAATTGCATAAGCTCTCCATTTCATCACCATAAACTTGAAACATAAAAAATGCTATGAAAATATTTGCTATACCTCCCTTGGGATAACTTTCCTTTCTTTTCTCTGTAATTTTGTGTTTGGGTAGCTTTGCTGTTATTGACCAGATCTCTGTACCTTGTGGGGGCTGCTAAATTCCTTGTCTAGTACAAGTTCTGCTCTTTGTGTGTGCTGATAGCTGCAGGTTAGGATCAGGGTGCGTGGAGCCGTGTGCATTTGAGACAGGATTCTGGCCTCAAAAAACACACTGATTAAATAGGAGTCAAGTACTGATACAGACAGTTGAAAATAATTTTGGTGGGTTTTTTTATGTGGCCTCTAGCGGTATTTAAAGGCTGCGAAGATCCTTGATATCTTATCATTTTAACTCCTATTATTGTTGAACTCTGTGGTTATACATATTTCAGCATCTTCTTTTCATGTCTCCCTACGTCTTTATAACTGTTGGACAAGTTGGTGCGTGAGATGCCTCCTTTTATGTGTGCTAGATGTTGTAGATCCTCCAAGGGAGGGAGTAATTAAATTACTGTTTCAAAGGAGTTCTCCACCGCACTAATAACTTATCTGTAAGCTTATTAAAGTAGTTGTTTGTACTCTAAAAAGACTAAATAACTGTTGTATAATCTCAAAATTACAATAAATCATAATTCCTCCAGGATGGCGGCAGCTGTGACGTCTGGATGTGCCTAACCACTGATGTCTGACAGTTTTAAATACCATACTTGCATGTACCTGGAGGAGGGCACAGGAAAATAGTTACAATTCCTGCTGTTGTGCATTCTGCATATTCACACCGTGGCTGTGTGTGCTCCTGGTGCTGGGCCAGCAGCTGGTGCTGGAGCAGCAACCTCAGCTGAGGGCTGGGTGGAGGCAAACAGCAGCCATGGAAGGTTTTGTTAGCTTTTGAAATCAAAGGTAACACAAAAGGTACCCCTTGTTCCACTTGTACTGCAAAGATGAAGTGTATTTTTTATTTTCACCACCACCACCTATTTGGGCACAATGGAGGGAGGAGGACTGGCCTGGAGTCAAGTTCTGCTGCCTTGGTGCATTCTCCAGTCATTATAAGTCCTTAAAGAAAATAAGTCGACACGAGTCTTTAGAGACCTAAATGCTATAAAAGGCAGGCAAATATATGTGTGTTTGGACAGAGGAGTCAGCCTTTCCAAGACTTCTCTCTGCTTCCAGGGACAAGACCTGTGTAGTGAGGGAAGGGAGTGGAATACAAGTTTCAGTCCTGCATCACAAATACATGTGTGCCTGATAAAATTCTTCCTGCTAATGGAGTTCAGCCTTTCTTTTTCATACTGTTGGATCAATGAAATGCTCCTAAAATAAGCTCCAATGGCTGGTTTTTATTACAGCCTTAAGGAATAGTTTAATTTTGTCTTAGAAATGCATCTGATATGGCCATTTGCTCCTGGGATCTGCAAGAAGATTTTTACCTTCCCTTCAACAAATGGCTACTGCTGATCTTTGGTGACCAGCAGCTGTGTGTATGCTGTGTGTATGTCCTAGAGGAGACAGAAAAGGGGTAACTGGCCCAGGCAGAATCAAGTATTTCTAGTAAAATGAAAGGTATAAAAGTAGATTTAATTACAACATCTCTTAATGGTCTACATTTTGGGAGGTGATTGGGGAAAAAAAAGTCTCCAGGTTAAAAGTTTTATGAACAACTGCTTAGAGTGACATGTTCCTTAACCTTGGAAAAAACATGTTTTGGGATGAAATAAGAATTTTTTTTAAAGGCAGCGATATGAATATCCTACCCAGACTGAATTGAAGGTATAGGAAATGGAGCAAGATGTATCTCCACGGTTCTCCCCTGCCACTGGATATGTATGCACAGAGGGACACTAGCACCTGAAGGAACATGACTGAAAAAATGACTTTTTGTGCCTTTAAGAGAGGGTATGGAACCCCTCTTCCCCTTGCTTGCTGTGTTGTTATCCCTTCTTCAGGGCTGTGTCTGAACTCCAAGTGCCTTGTGGGCCAGATGTGCCAACTCGCTCATCTCTAATGAGCCTTCTTAACTCCAGTTTGCACTTCTTGTGCTGGCCATTCTCTATGCCAAAGCAGTAGGGTCACTGCAGGCACACAGCAGCATTGGGTTTGGAAGAGGCTAAACCATAGCAGGTTTTAACTGAGAATCAGGAGCTCCTTCTTCATTTGCTGTGCTACCCACAACATTTCTTTGGGGATTGACTCCTTCTAAGGGAATGAGGAAACTGTGGTGCCCAGTGCTCCTGGGTTCATTGAGAGGTGTGACTTTAACTCTCCTAAAGGGTCCTGCAGGTGCTGCCATAGCTCATGGTCCCGCTCCTCAGAGTAGGATAGACCAAGGGCTGTGAAATCATCCAGCACACCCCATGTGCTGGCAAATAGCAGAAAAATTCCATGTTGGGGAATACCTTTTTGGTATTCAAGCTATCGCTCCCAGGCTGCATTCCTGAGAGAATAGCTTTCCATCTGTATAAGATTTCACCATCAGCACTGACACTTTGGTTTATTAAAATTAGCCATTTTGCGTTGAAGTGGTATAATGAATTAAAAATTAATAGTTTTATTTGAAAAATGTTCCTATATTTCAGTGACTTGAAATGGAGCCCCATGAAACTGATTTCTGATTCTCTGATTTTATTTCAGTTAAGTATATTTATCTTGCTGATGGATGTGGTATGGATTACCGTACCATATTTTAACATGCCCCAACAACATATCAGCAGATATGTAAAAAAGTGAGTTAATAACATAAATGTCTGCTATCATGCTGCTTTGTAAAACCATTCTTAATTTAATCCATACACTAAATGTGCTTTCCAGTTACAAAAATTCATTATAAGCATCAGGCAGAAGTGAAACCGTGATACAGAATTGTGACTGATGTAAAACAGACACAGAAAATGAGTAGCATTAGGACACTTACTTTGAAGTTTGTTAAAACTAGTAAAGTGATAGCCACTTTAAGTGAAACCTGCTGTTACAGATACCTACTGGATTTTGGGAACATTTCACTTTTGAACTTGCTCCTTGCAGTCTGCTTCAGTGTTTAATATGTTGTGGTTGCCTTTTTTTTGTTTTGTTGTGGGGTTTTTTTTGTTTGTTTTTTGTTTTTTTCCTGAATGTAGCAGGGAAAACTAAAATAGCAGATCTACTCAGATAGCTTATTATCTTTGCTCACAGACAGCTGAGTATATTTGGTATCTGGTAAAAGAATATTTATTCAAATACCTATGAGACACTACCATGTTATAACAAGTGCAAATTTCAAAAAACTAACAGTGTACTCCTGTTAAGTACCCATCCTAACATTGCCAAATGGGAATCATGGCAAAAATAGTGAGTCATTTGAGCAGGGATTTGAGAATGACAAAGTAAAAGAGTGCAGTTAGCTTGGTCACACCAAGTAAATTTTCAGCATCTTGTCGATGGTGATAATTTGAATGTAGGGATTGATTTGCAGACTTTGTGAACCTTTCCAGTTAAACGGGGGCAGGTGTCTCCTCTGACTCATGCCCATTTACCTACAGAGAATGGACAAAGTACTGGCACAGGAAAAAGTTCCTGAGCATAGCAGAGATTCCACAAAGAAATTGTTCAGCATCTCAGTATCTAATATTTATCCAGAGAATAACTATACCTGCCTTTATGTTGCATAAAGATGTATTTCTAGTTGAATTGTAACAGTGATGTGTGAAATAGGGCTGTGAATTACAGGACTGTGATTAAACAGAGTGCTCCTTGGGCACTGGCACTGTGTTTTTTATATATGTATATGTGTATATATATATATAAGCATTAACATGGCCATCTGAAATGGACTGACAATGCTCGTTTTTTGGAGAGGTTGAAGGCGCTGTTCTATGCAATATGTTTATCTCTCAGACAATATATCCTTACTGACCATAAGTCAGTTTACATGTAAAACGATAGATAAAAAACTTGGATGATGATTATGCTCATAAGAAAGGCCATTTTAATCATGTGTGTTGTTTGAGGCAAGTTGTGTGAGTGTGGTAATTATAAATATTCTGACTCATGACAAATAAATAACGCTTCTCCCATCATAAACTACCAGAGTTGTTCAGGGTTTTTCCTTGAAAGGATTCTTTAATGTTGATTTAATAAGCTAAAGTAACTCTTTTGGATAAAGCCCATGACTTCTGGGAAGAGCATATCCAGTGGATGGAGCATCTTCTGTTTGCCTGTAAAGCAGTGCCTGACCTTTGCAGTTCTGTGAGTGTTTGGATGTTACAGGAACTGGAACCTCCTGTTTCAGCTGATTCACAGAAGCAGCTTGGTGGTCTCTGATGTGGGCCATGACACAGAGGGGTCAGAGTCTGCAAGGCTCCTGCCTTGCTCCCTGCAAGGAAGCAGTTAAATAAACAGGAGAAAATGTCATACCTTGGAACCAGAACTGTGTCTGTACACACTCGCTGTGCTGTCATAGAGGTAACAAGGAATTAAAGTATAAATTCCACTTAATTGTCCAAGGAATGTCTCATGAATTGGGTGTGCCCACTCTTGCAAGCACATCTTTGTGCCTTTGTCAGGTCTTGGTCTCCTCTTGCTGAGAGTTTTCAGTAGCTCTCATGACTTTTCCTCTTGTACCTTCCAATCAAGAGGGAAGTTTGTAGAAAACCAATGCCATATAATCTACAAGGCCATTCTATGTGTGTGTATTTCTGAAATACATATAATTAGCCATGTTAGAATGACTTGAGAAATGTAATTTGCAAAGTTAATTATTTTAGAAGGAAATTTAGAGACGGTGTCTAACTCATGTCAGAAGATAAAGAGAACTAATTTCTTGAGTTAAAAACTTGCCATGTATAATTTTGTTGATTGCAGCAGGCTGTGTGGGTGCAATTATCTTGTGTGTGGTGCTTGTGTGTGCTCTCTTCTGCCATATTATCCAGCATGCAGTGATCTAGTCCAGTGAATCTGGGAGAGATGATTTGGGAATAAGCTAAATCTGACTTGGTGATGAAGCTTGAATTGCTTCTTGTGTAGTGATGTTTATTTTTTGAGGACAGTTGGCTGGAAGGAAATGGGAAAATCGTGGCTGACAGAGTGGAAGAGAGTTTGCAGTGCTCTGAGTGACATGGGATTTGATCCCTCTCTGCCAAGAACAGCACCCCGTTTGGTTTGCTTTAGATCACACATTTCTCTTCAGAACCCATTGTCAGAAAGCTGCTGAATAACTTTCTCAGGAAGAGTGTATGACAAGGAGCGTGGTAGCAGGGACAAAGGCAGCTATCCATTTTCCTGCCACTTTCTTGGGATGCCTGAGTTAAAATTGTGCATCCTTTCCCACGTGACAAGGGAGATTTGGGCTGAACCTGCTTTAGCTGCTTTGCCTTAGAAGCACATTTCTCATTTCTTTTTTTAAATTTTGGTATTTATTTCTAGGCTATCATTTTCTTTCTTTCCTTTTTTTATATAAAAACAACCCTTTTTTTGGCTGGTTCCTTGTCCTAAAAATGTGGTTTGTGTTTTTCCTTTTCTCTGCTGTCCAGACCACGTTCTTGGTTTGGGGAAGCAGATCGATCTGGCAGCATGATACATTCTGACTAATTTTTCTGGCATCTCTGTGATCATGATTCCCTAATGTTATCCTTGACTTGTCATCAGTGACAGAAATTTGAAGGCAACTTGTTCTTCAAAGTGTTCTACATGCAAAAAAATATATTTTTGTCTTTTTTTTTAAATCTCTAAAGCTCTCATTAAAGTTAGACTCTTAAAATGGATTTGACTCTATGCAAGAGTGTATATAAAAGACCTTCCCTCTTGCTTATCTGTTCCTCAGCATTTCTCACACGTGTTGTTTGGGATTTTGATCCTAAAAAGATTAGACTGGATTAATACTTTGTTTTCCTTCCAACCATGTAAATATTGAGCAGCAAAAATGAAACAAAATCCTCATTTCTATTAAAATACAGCAGGACTTAATAGAATCTTAGAAAATAACCTTAAGATTTCTCTTTTTTTCTGCAAAAGGTTAACTAAACATGGCCCCAGTTCTGCAAAGGATTATTCTTGTTTAATTTTACATACTGTGCATTGACTTTCAATGCACTGCATAGAATACCCTCACTCAGCCTTTGGAGATCATGGTCTGAATGACCATACAACATGATGTCCATATTCCACTAAACTCAAAGCAGTTTAGCCAGAGAGTTTCCTCTCAGGTCTCTGGTTGTGTGGATCTCTGCTACTTTCAAATCCTTCTCTTTTTCTGTGGTCAGCTGATGACACTGCTTTTATGTTTCACCTGCAGAAAAGTTGACACCTCCTTCTCCATCACTCAGTTTTTAACAGATGTTATCCTTTTTGGCTAAAATCAGCCATCTCCCAGGATTGTAGAATGGACTTCAAATATTAGGAATGTGGAGGAAGAAAATGTATGGAAAGAAGTATTAAAGATGAAGGTACTATTCCTCACTCAATTAGAAAAAAAAAGTAGAATATTAAGTAAACATTGAAGAATGTAACTTTTTAAGTTGCTTTGCTGTTTTTTCATAGATAAGAATAACTCTAAGGATATTCTAATTCTGGATCATAAAGGCAGATTGATCCCCAGATATATCAAACATAAGTATATCTGGAAAAAAACTCATGAACTCTACCAAACTCTGTTGGCAGAGGCAACATCCTTGTATTTTTGGTCTCACTCAGAGTGTAGTTTTAAAAATAATGTTTCCTTTCAAAAAGAGCTTCTCAATTGTCGAATTTCAATGCTAAATTCCTAAACAATCACAGTGCTTCAATGTCATTCAGAAAGCCAGTAGAAAACAGCCATGTCATAAACTCCATTTTCTGGTTCCCCTGGGATAACTGTCCTTGTTCAAACAGTGAGAGAACAGATACAAACACATCTGTGACTGCCCTGACCCTCCTGAAGGAGCAGAGTTGTTTTCACCAATGTGAATGGACATTAGCATTGCCAGGGGTTCCGTTTTTATCCCTGTCTGCTCTGGCTCTCATTTTGAGTCTTCTGGGATGAAATAGCAGCACAAATGGCTCTGGCTGTGAGAGTGTGGCACACCAGCAGTGCCTCGTGTGAGGAAATGGAGAGACACACACAACTGCAAATGAAGAGGGAAGCTGCCCCTGCCTCTGCAGCCAGCAGCTGCAGTGATGCAACCACTGCAGTGGTGTCATTACAGTCCCAGCCTTCCAGTGTCCTCTGCTCCCAAGTGCTCATTCCTGTCTCTGGCTCCACAGTGGCACAGGTGCCCCGACCAGCAGCCAGCTCTGAGAGGATGATAAACTGAAGCCAAACTGTGAATAGTTCTTCAGTTGCTCATAACAGCACAATATTTGTTGTTATTCCATGCTAGAAGTCTATTTCAATGCTGCTGTTCTGTGCTAATGTACACAAGTATGGGATTTTGTGAGAGAAGAATATATGAAAATACGTGAATTAGTGTCAGTAAGGTTTTGTATTCTGTAAGGGTTTTGACACACACAGAGTGCACTGAACTCTGGCCCATGTAGTCAGGAGGTACCAAAAATGGCTTTATTGGAAGTAACAATATCTCCTTACGTCTCCTTTCAGCACTGCCCCTGCAGTGGTCACATCTGCTTGGGGCCATCCCTGCATGCATGGGAGGAATTGGCAATTCACTAAGAGGCAAAATAAGTTCCCCTACCTTGATGGTACAAAATCATGAAGACAAGAAGATAAATCTTACTCCATTTTGTAAGGAAGTTTCTGCATCTTTCTAAGTCCAGAGCCCTGATCTGTCTCCTGCAGTCGGGCATATCTGAGCTTTTTGCACCAGGACTCCACAGGAATCCTTGTTCTGGTGAAGTTGGGCAGTCTGTTTTGAAGGTCAGGGTTAAGGCTGGTTGGTTGGGTTTTGGTCTTTTTTCCCAGGGCACAAGCTGATGACCACTTTTCTTAACTGAGCAGGTGGCTTCTAAAAGTGCTGGGCATTGGTTCCCATGGAATAGGAGTGCCCTTAGCCTGGTCCTGGGTGCTTCTGCAAGTGTTAACAAATGGTTCAGGCTGTGAGAATAGGGAATGGTCTCACGAGTGTCTTCACAGCTCTTTCTGCATTTGGTCATTTGGATTTTGAACATATTGGTATCACTGCAATTTGAACAACTTACACTGAAGGGAAGAGGCCTCTTTGAGAGTCTGCTCTGAAGTGTGCTCAGGAGACTGTGTTCTCCTTCCCTTGTTTGGGGACACTCTGATCATGTAGCTTCTTTCCAGCATGCTATTTTTAAGTTTGGCCCTTTAATTTTAGCAAATCTGTTTACTACAGCCTTAATATCACCCTCCGTTTTTTCATATTTTTTTTCCCTTCAGCAGATTGCAGCATTTTTCTTTCCCAGCTGGTGAATGGCTGTTACATTTTCATTTGCCTTTTATTTACTTTTTAAGAAGTAGGCATTCTTTAAGGTTGCAGTCAGTAATGAGCAAGGTTTGTACTGAGGTAGTGATGGGTGAGAAGTGTTGAGGGTGGGACCATACTTGGAACTTTTTTAAGGCTGCACTGATTAACATGGACTCTTTTCTTTTTTCTTTTTATTTTCCCAAGTGGAACTTGGGTTCCAGTAGTTTTCTTTGTTTAGCAAAAAGATGTAAAAATTACTTGCTTCCTTGTTTTATGTGCTGTGTATGTAATACAAGGTAGTTTTCATTAAGAAATATCAGAGAATCATAGAATGGCTTGAGTTGGACAGGACCTTAAAAACCACCTATTTATGAAAAAGCACCAGAGGGCTTAATGTGAAGAGAACAACTTTATAAAGACATATTGTACAATAAATTCTCATTTCTGTCTTGGTCCAAATTAATTTTCAAGTGTAGACAAGCCCTTGGAGCTGCTTGCTAAACTCTGTTTATAAAGTATCTATGGCATCTGGAAGAAAATAACACACTTGGAGACAGGCAATGTTTTCCAAAGCAGCCTAACTACATATTTTTTCTACTTGACTTTTACAAAAAATTCTCCTGTCTTTGTGCCTGGCTGGACAATTGTTTAAAAACAGTGAAATGATAGTGACACATCCAAAATGAAAAGCCTTTCCATTAGCACTGCAACACTGAGGACTCTCTACTGCCCCCCAAATATTCTCTGAGTTTATGGAGCCTTACAGACTCAAAATAAATACATTTAATTCCGATCCAGCAGTGCCTGTTTGAACCCTGGTTTATGAAATCAATCAGACAAAGCAGCGATACCTGATGGTAGTGACAGAGGCACTTTGAACAGCTGACAGAGATCATTATAAAAAAGCTACAAGAAAAACATGGATTCAAAGCCTCAAAATCATTTATAATGTAAGCCTCAGTTTGCTTTCCCCACAGTGCAACTCAGAATAAATTTGATTAGAGGCAGAGTGGCTGGAGAGGACTCTCACACAAGTTTGTAATACCAGGCACAATCAAGCTTCTAATAGCCTAAGGGATGGCTGTGTTTGAAAGCTAATTTGGATTAATGCAGGGTCTGAATTTAAAGTAGGGCTAGGTATTTCTGAATAACTGTATTCTTATTCCAGAATAAAAGTGTCCACATGTGAAGTTATTCAGAAACAGCTATTTTGGCAAAATCTATTTGTATCTGAGCCTGAAATCTCTGCCTGTGGGCTGCTAATGGAGAAACAAAAAATGGTATCAGCTAATAGAATCTCTCACACAATCTCTTCCTTCCAAAACCTGCAAAAAAACTTCCCAAAATGTAACACTTTAATTTAACTGTGTATATCTTGATTTTATTTTTTTCTCTCAAATGGAAAGTCTTTTTAATTAAGAACAGGATTAGCCCAGACGGCTTAAATGATAACTTCAACGTGCTCATCATTTTGTTAGCCTTGATTAAAAACAAGTCTTTCATTTTCAAGGCTTGTATGCAATATTGACTTCTAAGCATCTTTGGATTCAGAGTAAAAAAAGCATGGGAGTCTAGTTAGGACAGAGAAAGGGCCAATAGTGCTCGACTGATAGAACTGGACAAGATCTTGCAGTGAAGCCCTGGAAGGAACTTGGCCATCTCCTTGCCTTTGTGTTTTCTGCCAGCATATGAATCCTCAAGCACAGGGAATTTGTTTTGGATGTGCAGGTTGGGTTTCAGCACTCTCTGCAAAGTGTCAGGGTGTGATGTGTGTGTGAGGAGCCTCCTGGCCTGCTCCTGTGGGTGTGATTTTTGGAAGTGCTGAGTTGCTTGCTCTCAGTATAAGTTGCAGAGCCCGGTGTGTGAGGCTGGTTGTTGTCACCACTGCTGGATGTAATGCCTGGCAGGGCAGTGCTCACCCCCACTGCCACAGCACTGGCAGGATGGAATTCAGTGTTTCATTTTCATGAATTTTGTTCTTTCCCTTTGCACGCAGCATTTAAAATTTGTAATTGGGTTGATGTATTCAAGCTGAACTAAGATAGGTCAGCTTAACAAAAGATCAACCTCCAAACCTGCAGTCTGTGTGCAGAAATGTTTGATAGCATTTGTAGAGAGAAAAGTAGCTAGTAGCTATTTAAATTTTTTTACATAGAAAATCAAGTCACATCCATTGAAAAATATAGTCACTACACACTGGTAGGTTTCAGAGTTACCAGGATAAACTGTGTATTCCCACTCAGAATGAGCAGCAGTAGGATTTAGAAGGCACGCTGTGACCCTGCTGGTGTAACGAGCTATTACACCACGGATGGTGCAATCTGCCTTGATGGAAGTCTGTTCCCAAATAGGCTCTGAGATGTGCTTGGCAGTGTGCTGCACAGGCATTCAGTGATGCAGCCGTGTGGAGTCTCCCTGAAATCACACCACCTCTGGAAGGAGTTAGTGCCTGCTGCATCCTCTGCCTCACAGTGTCTCATTCTGGAATGTGTTTGGACTGGGATTGGGAATCACACCCAGCCCTTGCAGCTCTAACACCTGCTTTTCAGCTGTGCCCACTGCTGCATGTGCCAGATTTATTACCCATGAATTTTCTTTTTCCTTTTCTTTAGTAAATATATATATATATGTGTGTGTGGGCTTTATAAGTTGCCAATATATGAAATATTTTACATCGGTCTCTGCTATTATCTCCAATCTTGCAAAACTTCAAAACTTCCTCGTGTATCCTGAAAAGCATCATTGTTACCTTGAAGGCCACCTACTTATTTTGCTAAAATAGTGGCAAAAAATGCATTACAAGGCACAGAATAATTTCAAAAGCACATGTAGTCAGCACGGTTGTGTTTGTGATATCTGAAAGTTACAGTGCTCTGAAATGCAGAGCAAGGTAGGGCTACACAACACACAATTCCCTGAATGTATCTGTGAACTGACTCTGTAAGTGGAAATAAGTTTCTTTTCCAGCTTGAAGTTTTAATTGTTGCTCTTTTTAAGATTCCATCTTCGATTAGATTAGGTTGTTTATCTTGGGTAGGGTATGATGGTTATTTTTGCTTTACCAAAAGCCAATTACATACGTTGGTTCCAGTCCCTCGCTAAATAGCTTTTTCCTTGGGCATTAATTTTAATGCTTAAATAGCAAGTGCATTTTCCTACGGCTGCATAAAGATATGTATAAGTAGAAGGCTACTTTAGTAGGGAAGATCCAATGCTCAGTGAAGCCTTTCGCATATATAGAATACTGAATATCTAAACCATTATTTAGCATCAGAATCAGTTATGGTTGTCTGACTGATGGACAATCTTTTCCTGACCCAGTCTCTTTGCAAGTGACCTATACTGTCTAGACAGTTGCATATTATTTATACATTCATTTCAGATTTATAGTTCTTTTAACTAAAGTTGAGGATGTTAGTTTGCCAGTGACTCCATATCCATATCAGTACTCGAAACAGGCAGCAGCAAACCCAGATGCTTAAAATTAGCAATACAGGCCCTTTCCATTGCTGCCCATTGTTTGCCAGTTTGCCCTTCATCACTCCTCCTCTTCACCTCCCTCCCTACCCAAAAAGGAGGAACAAAATAAAAGAAAGGTCTGACATAGAAGGAAGATTGTGTAAGACCTGCTAATTTCAAAGAGCAGAGATCAATTCTGGTTGATCCCCGTTGGGTGATTGGGGAATTGCTAAAACAGTATTTGCATCCAGTTTTCAAGTCTGAAATGCCAGGGCTGAAATAAAAGAACAGCTCTGCAGAGCTCTTTCCTGAAGGGTGGGTAGAAGGGAAGTCACATTAAACCAGCTCTGGATGTGTCATGTGGGAGAGACCATTCCACCTGCAAGAGCCCTCCTTAATGTATGATTTGCTTTTGAAAATCATGTTCTTGACTCCTTTAGGGATGAGGCAAAAAAGGACATGGAAAAAAAAGGACATGCAGTGCCGCTGGCTTTAAATGCAGTTTTTGAGACTTGCTGCTGCTTGCCATGTCCTTGCCACTACTGATGGTATGTGTGTCCTTTCTTTTGAAGATAATGAGATATCATGTGAAATTCACATCTACTTTTAGATTATTCACTCATTTATTAAAATTTTATCAACTGTACTCTTCTAGGCAGCATGATCTCTTTTTTTTTTTAAGCGTACAGAAATAGAAGCACACACACATCTGAGTGGCAACAGATTATGTCAGGAAAATATACCCTGGATTGTCCTGAGCACTGGTTGTGCTGGCAAAATTTAGAGCTAGAGGAGCAATAAATCCTCACAACTTCCTCTTTTCTTTTGCAAATGGCTGTTTATTTTAGAAAGGGCATAAGGAATCTGAGAATACTTGTCTTCAACATGTTCCCAACATCTTTTTATGCATGAATAATCACAGTAACAGTTCTAAGGGCATTGTTACCAAATGGCATTGACAAGCAGGACGGGCAAGGCAGAAAGAGGCATGTAAGAGAGGCTCCAAAAGTCAGAGGAAAGAGAGGGCATGCCAGGAAGTCCATGTAAATACAGGAAAGTGGGTAGAGTACAGGGGTGCTTGGGCAGGAGAACTTGGGGTCTGGGAAGAAGAAAAGGAGATAAATAAGAGAAAAAAAGGAGACTAAGCACAGTAGATGGACTTAAACTAGAGAAAAAAAAAGCAGGAATGTATTATTCACCAGCCTCTGGGAACATGTCAACAGGGGTTGAAAATTCATTTTATTGGCCATTTTAGAAAGGATTTTCAAAACCGATCTCTTCCTCCATGCTTGAATTTTGTTGTTTTGTATTAAATTATAAAATGAAAGATATAGTCAAAAAGGAATTAGCAGTTACTGCACACAATCCGTTTCAAGTCCTGCTACTCCAGTAGAGTCCTACTCAAGTGTATCTGAAGACTTTCTCATATAAATTTCTTGATTTTCATCTCTCTTAGGAAAAAAAAAATCCCTCTAATTCCTGATAATTTTGCTGAGAAGAATATTCTTGCCTCTGGCATTTATATATTTGTAGAAAGTGCAAGGAGATGATAGTCTTCTAAATAAAATGGTAGTCCTGCACTGTTCAGAATTAAGGCGATAAATGAGAGGAAGGTAGTCAAAATTAGAGATCTGTAGAATTCATTAGGGCTATTTATGGACTACCTTTGTTATAAATTTTAAAATGAGTCAGGTAAGGAAATATCAAATTGACCACTCACTGAAAAAAGGCTTGGATTTTTAAAATCATAATCCTAAAAAATACACATTTTCTAAGTAATAGGAGGAAAACGTTTGGACATTTTCCATGCTTGTTACTTGGAGTCCCAGAATCTTTCTGTTTAGCTAATACAGTATAAGATTAATTCTCTCACAGCACATTGCCTGGAGTTCAGTGCACATGTTTACTGATGTGTACAGCTCTCAAATAAGTTTAGTGCTTCTTTCACCCACTGTTAGGAAGTATATTTAAAAGAAATTGCCTTTTATAGATTTAAATTACAAAAGTACTGATATCATGCAAAAAGCACTTCAACTCATGCAAGCATACAAATGTGTAAATCTTAGGGAAAAAGATACCCAGGGCTAATATGAATGTAAATAGGATTAGCTGCTTGCATTAGTGTCTGAAATACAATTTTAAATGCTTACTGCCTGGTTATTCCTATATATATATATATGTGTGTGTGTGTGTGTGTATATATATATGCATACATGTCTATATATATGTGTGTGTATATATGTATTTTTCCCCAGAAATGTATTTTACTAGAACTTGAAAAAAATTGTTTTTTTCTTCTAAACAGGAAGACTTTTAAAGAGATTAATTAATGACAGCTGTGCTAGTTACTTAATGACAGCTGTGCTAGTGATGGAATCTAACATGTTATTATATATAGAAGGTTTGTATTTGTTGTTATATGAAATATTAACACAAAATGAGGCCAGACTTCCATCCTTCACATATCCACCCAAATGCAGCAGCAATTTTAGACCCAGTATTCTCACTGAATCATGAACAATGACAGCCACCAGATTCTCTATAAACCTGTGAAAAGAACAATTTTCAGTTAATGGTACCACTAAAGCTGCATAAATCAACATACACGGCATTTCATTAGAGATTTCAGTCCCCTATGTCATGGCTTCTGCAGCAAAGCAAGTCCTTTAAGCAGCCTTAGTGGTAGTAAAGGGAATTTAGTTTTGTTATTACTTATGTTAAACTGATAAAAGCATGGGAGCTATAAGAGCCCCCCAAAAAATACAGTTATCTGACACTCTTGAACTTGAAGTAGGGTAGATGCAAAGGAATAGGGCAGATTTTGTGTTTCTCAAAATGCTTAATCTTCTTGCTGTTTTCCTGCTTGCTAATAGAAATGGTAATGCTTTTTCCAGCAATAACCACATGTACCTGTGAATTGTTTAGTTTAAGTGACAGCTAAAAAGCGATAATGTCATTTTCTCTCCTGTGTGTAGTAAATATGTTAGAATGATGCCATAATAATTGTACATGAGCTTGTAGAGAAGAAAGAGTCCTAATTTGCCCTGTCAAAGTGGGCAAACAGTTGTCAAATGACACAACATTGCATACCTGGAGTGTGATGTCAGACTGATAATTGCTCAAGCAGAAAAGTTTGTTTCCTCTAAAATATCAGCTTTCTCAAAGTGTGCTGTTGTGTAGAGGGGCCTGTGAAGAGTGGTGCTGTGGTTCCTGCTAGGCAAGCCTATTGCTATGGGCTGTGTGTAGAACATGGGAAATCAAAATTAATTATAAAGAGTAAACAGGTTGGCAAAAGTTAAACCCCCTGTTTTCAGTCAGACGTGATTCATTTTAATGTTTTTAAGTAAAACACTTCAACTTTTCTGTTTGGTGAGAATAGTTTTCATTTACAAAGCTGTTTCATTTATGTATAAACCTCCAGGCCCTTCGCAGTGCTCAGCTTTTGAAACCACTGCAGCAGGGAAGGCAGTGGGAGCACACCAGTGACACCACAACAGGGGCCCCGTGCACACACACGTGGGTTCAGCAGGCAGGACTTGCCCTTTGTTGTGGGCTTCCTTCTGTCTCAGCTGCATTTTGTTTCTGGATAATGCACCCCATTGTAAATAGATCAATTGCCAGCATTATGTAACATAAAGAAAGAGAGCTCGCTACATCATTTTTTCATAATTATACAAAAAATAAAATGAGTGCATAAACAAGACCAGAAAAGAGCTCTGAGTGTTTACAGAAATAAAAATAAATGAGTGTGTTTTTTGAATTAATATTTTCAAATGTTCAGGTTGAATTAATTTGAGAAATATGAATATGTATTGGTAGTGCTAATTCTTTGGGGTTTTGAAAATTCTTACAACCACATAATTAAATGAGTGCCTTTAGAAATACTGATAAAACCCATTGCCATTCAAATATCCATACAAGACAACAGGGGCTGTAAGCTGTAGGCTTTAGAGATTAGTTTGGCCATGGGCCAGTATTTATCACAACATTTCCATCTTAGAAGATAAAATTTAATCATTTTTATTTAAATATAAATCAAAATTAATGCAGGTTTTTTTAAAAAAGGAGTGTATAACCTAATCACAATATCTTTATTTTAGAGATGCTTGCCTCTATTGTTTCTATTCAAAGGAGCAATTCTGTCTTTGTTGTGCTGCTCTTCCTTCAGCATTTTTTTTGCTTCTACAAGGGTGCAAAAGGAAGGGGCGGTTGACCCAAATACAGTCCTATCTCCTAATTTTGCCAAGATCAAAGGCATTTCTAGCGTTTTATGTGCTGCCTATTGGTGAAGTCAAAAAACACAGTGTTTAGGCATGTCTCCACTTCCCAGACACAAACAGAGGCAGCCCAGAATTAGTGCTCCATTCTGTCAGTGCCTTCTCCCCTGGCGCTGCTCTCTCCCTGCCTGCACAGCCCCGTGGGTGCTGCAAGGGGAGCACCTGCCCCAGTGCCCTGCTTGGTGCAGGGAGTGCTGCTGGACCAGTGCTGAACAGGAGTATTCAGTAATTCTTTTACCTGTGTGGAAAAGATATATATCATAGACTGATAGTTTTGAGACTAATTTTGAAAAAAAAACCGTCTTCTTTTGCTGCAGGATTGTGGGCAGCATGCTCAGGAGGCAGCAGGAATTTGTGGAGGATGTGGTTGTGTTCATACAGGTAGCTGGATGAGGGGAGTGCTCTTCGGAAAAGGCAGAAATATTCTTTTTCTAACAGAAAAGTAAATTCTTGGATGGTATTTGCAGCAGCCACCAATGCATGTGAAGCTTTCTCAACTACACATGCATGTTGTACCTATCTGGGGAGGAGCACATGGTCAGCTTGCTGGTTTTCCACCACCACATTGCAGTTCTCCTGGTGTTACACTGACTTTTACAGTCCTGATGGTAGAAATGAACTGTTCTATCTCTGTTTTGTTTCCTTAGGGTGATGGTATGGCTTTGTAGACCAAATACAACTTTTTTTTTTTAGTTGAGCTAGAGAAAGGGTGTTTGTTAAAGCGTAGTTAAATCAATTCTGAGCCTGGTTGTCCTGACCTCTTGCTCCAAATTACAAAATGCAATGAGGAAGAATATTTCACAACACAGGAGGGTAGAGCAAACCTCCAACCAACTTGCTGGGATTGTTCTGGTAACATTAATTCTGTAACAAACAATGTGCAGCTTGTGTGGGGATCAGTGGGAACACTGCCTTAGGATCCCTGTTTACTCCATACCTTCACATTGAACAAGTGATCACACATGATTTCCTCCTACACACCAAGCTTTAAAATCAGCTTTTTATATCAGGCTTTGATATGAATGTGCATAAGTGTGAAAAATCTTAAGTGGATACCTCATTATATGTTAATATCTTCTGTAGTGGGGGACCCCTCATGTTGGGTAACAAAAAACCAAAGCTGGTCCTGCAGTATCTATCTTTCATCAGCTAAAGATGACTGCTAGAAACTTTCTCTGGGAGAAGGAAATAGAATTGTACTTCTTTTTTCATGATACTTCTTGCAGAAGAAAGGCAGACTGCTTCTGACTTTTAATGCAAAAACAAGTTCAGGGCTATTCAGTGCTCAGCTTCATATTGTAATAACATACTAACATCTGGAAAATGTGAACTACACGTGATTTTTGTAGTCGGAATTTTCTTCTGTAGTTGTCTGCTTACTTGTTTTTGCTTCTTCAGGATAATATCCAGGTGATCTAATGGAAAAAGATCAATTATTTAGAAAATTGTTAGACTCCTTAATAATATTGGTACTATATATATATTAAATGTATTAAGTATATTCATAGGTACACTCACATAGTTAGAATCTCAAGCATTGTTTACATATCTCAGCACCACCTGCTTCAATCCCTGGATAATTCACACCTTCTCCATTTCCTCAGTAAATAGGGCCAAATTCAAAGTAGAACTGAGGGTGGATCTAGTTCTTCAGCTTCAATGGATTTCAGTGCTTGTTTAGCAGCAGCTCCTGAATACTGAGAGGTGGTTGCTGAGCTCATGATTCTTTACCTAAGGCTATGTTGGTATTAGTTGTTCTAACCCGTTAGCGATTCAGAGTAAGTGGGGCACTTCATTAGCTCCAGCTAAAGACAAAACAAAATGTTTGTTTAAACTGGCAGATCTTAAAGCTGTGTTTCTTTCACACCGTTTAGGAGATTTCCCACAAGTTTTCCCCTTGGGGTTATCTTCAAAAACCAGCATTTTTTCAGGTGCTCCACAAACTCTGACTAGCTTGATGTAGCCCCTTCCTCGCTCTTAGCCCGCAGTGTGTGCTCACATTGTGTCCAAAGCACCTTCATTACATGTCATTTATTTCTCAGAATTCCTGGAGGCACTATCCTACTGTACCAAGTATATTTCACTCACCATCAACTGAGGTTGATTTCCAGTTAAATACTAATATAAACCAGGAACCCAGAATGGTACTTTGTACATATTTTTACTGAATTTTGGACATTGTGTTCTCCCTGTCGTTGAACAGAAAGTGACCCTTGTTGAAACAGCAAGCAAGTAGGGTCAGACTAGGAAAGTTTCTTTTTAGTGGTGTTGATCCGTGACATCCCTGTTTGAGCTGTATTTTTAAGTACCTCACCTTGGCACTGAGATGTGGGATCCTTTATACATAACAAGACTGGCTTTGATAAAAAGTTGCCTTTTATGAAACATTTTAATGGTCTAATGGTGACTTGGAGAAGAGAAGCTTATCAAGTAAAGCCAAGCAGGAATATTCCATGGAAGGATTGTCTCTTCCCTAGGACAGGGGTGGGGCTGAAAGCTGGTTGGTTGGTAACTGAGGAACTCATGAAACTTGGGGACTGTTCCTGCTTGAAGGTCCCAGTGTTGCCAGCAGAAGCTCACTGAGGAGAAGGGGCTGTACACTTAGGGGCTGCTGTAGGTAAGAGGACACACAACACTGAGCACAAGACAGAAACAAGGCTTGTGTAGTTGGATGGACGTGCTTAGGTCAGGATATGTGGCATAAAAGCAGTGATTTGGTTTGCTGGTTTTGTTTTTCCCTGATAGACTGACTTCAGCATGTTGAAAACTAAATTCTGGACTATATTCTTTGGTATCCACCAAAGATTAATCAAGATGCTTGCATTTCAACATATTGTAAAATAAGATGCTCCATCAAGGCTGGAAATAGCTATTGTTTAAACAGCTTCTCCAGCATCCTGCTGTTTGATTCTTAGACAACAATATTGTGGGATTTTGGGAAAGCCTTTGCTTATCAGGTTAACAGGACAGTGTAGTTTAAAGGACCAAATTAGAATTTTAAGCTGGGGGAAAATAGAGTTGTATTTTAGTACAACCAACCCCTAAGAGTATATGAAAAGTCACCAATTCCTCTGTATGTGATTTGCATTGTGTGTAAGGAAGTCACTTGAAAACTTTGCTGCCTGTTTCATGCCTCATGCTGAACTGAGTCTCCAGTTCAGGGCCTCGTCCTGTCAGGTACATTGGGAGAATTGTAGCATTGTGTACATTGATTTCTTTTGATCTTGAGGCACTCTTCAAGGGTGTTGCTTCTTATGCAGTTCCCTGTCAACAAATAGGTAACATGTAAGCAATGTTCCACACGTGGTCATGGAGCAGTTGCTGAAGTTGGTAAAGAGTCAGTACAGATCTTCACAGAAGCATCTTGGTTTTTCTTTATTCTTAGAAAATACTGCTAGTTCAAAGGAGCTGCTGTATGGATAGAGGTGAGAGGAAGATTTATATTGTAAACATTCTTTTGTTGATGATTGCTAAATTACTGTTTCTATACTCCATCAAGAGATCTGTGAAGTCTGTGTGTCTGCAAGTCTAAGCATGTTTGTGCATTTTGTGGATACATTCCGTGTCTAAGGATGTACTGAAATAGTGAATTCTGAAATGAAAAATAGGAAAAGACTGAGGTCTCTTGTTTCTGATCTTTTGGGGGTACACTGTGGTCACATTTAGGTTTTCCTCAGAAGATAAGGGTTTTTTCTTTTTTTTTCTCTTTTTTTCCTTTTTTTTTTTTTTTTAACAAACAAACACCTCCCACCCCCTCAAAAACAAACCAAAACAAAAAATTCTTATCTAATCACATGCTTCCAGGAACTGGGCTTTTAAATTAAACCCCAGCTATCTCCAGATTTGTCCTAAGAACACAGCTGCCAGCAACACCAGGTGGTGTTGTAGCAATCAACATCATTATTAAAAAAAATATTGGCCAGAACATACACAGAAGTGTACTGAATAGTAATAAAAAAGTGAATAATAGTTTGAATGCTTTTCAGCTGTTCAATAAGGCAAACAGATGTAGTAATGCATACTTGAGAGCATGCCATGTACTTTTAATCAGAGAAGTTTAGAGTATCATTTCATCATGGAAAAAAGAAGAGACAGAATAATGGGTTTATTTCAAAAGGCAAAACTTTAAGGAGGGGAGCAAGAACTTCCCTGAATTTTGTATCAGACCAAGTCCTGGGAGCTACATTACACTTGGCTAGAGAAGACCTACTGTACCAAGCTAAGCAGTTTGATGAAACAAAGAGTCACGAGATGCAGTTAAACAGAGGATTTTTTAGAAGCTGCCAAACTGTTAAAGGTACATAGTGCTGCAGTATTTGTGCAAGCAAGAATGCAAACGTTAATGAAAGATGAGATATGTAATAGGGAGTGCTTTGTAAATTCTCATATGGCATCAAAACCTGTGAGGCAACCTGGTTGAAATGTAGTGAGCAGAGCTTGGAACTGCTGCAAAGGCTGAAGTTCTGGTGTGAGAAATCATAACTGATTTAGTTTCAGTTAAATAGGAATGCAAAAAAAAATCAAAAAGCACCTAAATCTTTGTGTTAAGACATAGGGGCTACCACTGTTTTGGTAGAAAAGTAAAGAAAAATTCAGGAAAAGGATGAGCTGGAATCACAACTATTTTTACAGATAAATATCAAGTAAATAAATACAAGTAAATATCTTCTTGCATGTGTTAATTTTACTTAGTCATTGTTATCAGTAGCAGCCCTTCCAGCATTGTTTCAGAGGCCTGGGGTCCCAAGTGGGAGGGGTTTGTGGCAATGCACAGAAAGATTTCTGTCTGAAGAGTGGTTGGGTTGGAACTCTCTCAGGTCCCTTCTCCATTTTGTTTGTCACTGTGTTTCTCACCCTCCCTGGGTTTTTGTTTTCATCCAGTGTTCTTCCTTGGCCAGTCCCACCCTCCCTGAGCCTGCCCTGTGTCCCTCCCTCCTTCCTCAGTGCTCCTCTGAGATGGTGTCTGTCACCTGGCTCTGCAGTTTCTGACCTGGTGACTGTTCCTGGCCACCTTTCCAGGGCAGAATCCCCCAGGTCCTCTCCCTCCATGGCTGCTCTGAGGCTGGAGTCTGCCTGGTGAAGTTACCAACCTGTGTTATTGCCTCCCTGTCTTCTCCCAGCAGAGGGAAGGGATAAGGACAGCTGTGAATAGGCTCCCAAGAACCTAAATCCTCTACTGATACTGCAGGATGACAAAGCAAACTAGAATTCATGGTGTACCAAGTCTGGATAAGACTTAAAGCCAGGCAGTGAAGCTTCAGAGTTGTTTGTGGCTGCTTGGTTTCCCTTTTCTTTTCAGAACAATGTGGTGCTATATGTTCTGAGATCAGGAGCAAAGAGTTCGGACAAAAGGACAAACAGCTTGAAATCAGTGGAATAACTCGGGGTAGGTTGATAGCTTGCTTGCAATGAGAATTTTGGAGTCTGTCCCTAAATGACAGCAGAAATGCAAATGCTGACAAAGATTTCTTCAGCCACACACTTAGGATTTCATTCCAGGTGTTTGCTCACTCACATGTGCAGTATCTGTAGCAGTAAATTCCTGTGCACCCTAACCCCACACAGAATTTTCAGAAAATACAGAAGGCAGTAACATAGTTTTAATAACAATTTTTTATATGTGTAGCTGCCTAGAAAAGCTATGTACTTCCTGTGCCAGTTAAATATATATACAGGAAGTGCTCCTGTAATTCTACCTGCAAGAGAAAAAATTCTCAAAGTTAATAGCAATAAACAAAAATTCAGGAAAAGGATGAGCTGAATGCATGCTGCATTTTAACCATAATCATTATCCCCATTCCCTGGAAAGGGATGAGTTCAAGCAGAGGCATCAGCACTGATTTTCTGCCCTGACTTTAAATTTCTGTCCATTTTGAATTTGTCATACATTTAGCATTACTTCAATGCATTTCTTGCGTGTGGTTAAATACAAAGAGCAGGAGGTCATGAGAGGCATCGCCTTGTTTTATCCAGAGGTCAAAGCTAAGAGAGTGTCAGTTTCCATTTTAGGCTTTTGTGGCATAGTTGACATTATATATGCTCTTAGGTATGCAATGCAAATCACATTCCTGCAAGCTAATTATAGGATAAATGTAGCCACTTAACTAGGCAGCAGGCATGTCATCTCAGCATGGAGCTATCATATTATGTACATTTGCTGTCTCCTGTATAATTAACAGGATAAAAATATTACTGCCAGATACTATAAAAAAAATTAACACTATCTTAATTGTCTTTTCAGCTCAGGTATAGCCTATTACCATTTCAAAAAAGACCTTCCCTAATACACTAGAATTTTAAACTTCATTTGCTGAAGATGCCATTAATCCCTTTTCACACTTTGATCTGCCATTGTGATACGTTTGGACTTTGACTTCTCTGTTTTGCTTTTGAACTCTCCTTAAAAACTATTACTGAGATTTAGTGGCTTAAAATTTGAGGTTGCTCAGGACTCTGTGTTTGCTTTTTAAAAACTTAGTGACAGTGCATTTGGGTTTCACCATAACAGAGATGTATGCAGCCTGCAATAAGCTTTTGTGTAGGGCGCCTTGCTTCTGAGCTTTGGACATCGTTCCTGTTTAATCCAAATTTTCTGCATTTCTAATCTCTCATTTATAATGTGTATCCTACAGCACTCATTGCTGTCTTGTACATGGCTATGAAAGAGTGGAATCTTTGAAAGTTTAATCCTAATTCTTACTAGAATATGCCTTCATCAGTATTTGTGTAATATTTTGATGAAAAGTGGCTGATCCCTCTTCCTCCTTGTAAAATTGCTGTAATCTCCCTGTGATCTGAATACCACATCACTGCTGATGACATCTGCATTTTGTAACTCTCATTTTCTGAAACTGTGTTGGGAATCTCAAGACTCTGAATGCTGCTTTTGACACTTAAAATTAATTATATGATGGCTCACATTCAGAAAATACTTAGAATACATGTTTATTTTCAGGTCTTTTTGGGAGTAATTAAAGCTGAAAACTTCCATCAATTTAACAAATTGCTCTGGAATTCCTTGCCACAGCAGTTTTCAAATTGCTCCTAGTAAGCACACCTGTGCTACAGACATGCAAAATCCAGTAACTGGAGAAAAGATTGAGATAAACATGGCACCATTTAATCTGGCAAAGCTCTCTCAGTTATTTCTCTTGCAGGAGGTCTGTAGGAACCTTAGGTAGTTCTTGCATATTTACTTAAATGTTGACATCGGTAATGACACACATGGCTAACAGATTTTCCACACGTTTTCCTCCCTGGATGACATCTTCCTACTCCATCAGGACTCAAAGTCTGATTGTGGAAGCTGTTGATTGATAGCTTAGAGCACATGAGGTTTGGGGAAAACACAAGAATGACAGTTTATATAAATATCCTAATATGACACTTTTTTCTTGGTTTACCCTAACTTTTATTTTTCCCCTGACCTAGAAATGATTTTTAGGTGTACAAAAATCCACAGATACTTTAGAAACACAGTTGACTCACTCAGACATCTTGTTAGCATTTTGTACTTAATTGCTTCTTTCTCTGCTTACCCAGGGGGAATTGTACATGCCAAGATGGAGCTCTACTAGATCTAATAGGAGAAAAAAAAAACAAAAGGAAATAATGACTAGTCTTCCAAATCATCCTAAGAGGTCCAGGAGATAAGAGGGAGTGCTTTTTCCTGGCAGCAAAACCCCAAAACATGTAACTGGCTCATCCAAAGTCTCTTAGATTTTCAGATTAGGAATGGTATTTTTATTACACACCATCTTTCTTCATAAAGAGCCCATTTTAAGCGCTGTATAAGCTACTTGTGGAAAAAGTAGCTACTATCTGTAGAAGTCGCTTTAAAGGGAATATTGTTACCCCTGAAAGCGTTGCTGCTTTGTGTAAGCCCCTGGAAAAAGGAAGATAGCTTTATGACAGCCTCTTTTTTCTGTGAAGACCAAAGGGCAGCCTAATATTATATGTACAGATGCAGCTTTAATAGCAAATTGCCAAAAGGATTCTTTAGAAAATAAGAGACCTTCAAGAAGATGTTTGCATATTTACATATAAATCCACGGAGGGATATATGAATATGCCATGCTGATACCTGTCTTGCTAAAGCTATGGATGGGAGTAAGAGTATTTTTTTTCATGCTGAGCTACTCACATACAGAAGTGATTAGTGAATTTCCAGATATATGGAGGCTCAAACTGATCATATTTTAAAGGATATTTTTCCCAGGACCAAAGGGAAGTGCCAGTCTTGGCTTTCCATCTCCTACAAATGTAGCTATTTTTCCTAAAGGGTTATGTGCTGGAATATTTGCCCTGTATTCAAAACAGAAAGCAAGTGATTCCCTTTTGTCAATAGAATTGAAGCATAACAAAAATTTGGAGTTCTAATATTTTATACTTGAATGTCCTAAAATAAATAATAATTAAAAAAAAAAATCAGACCCCTACATTCTCTTATGTAGCCCTTTCAACACTCCTGTCTACAAAATTTTCTGCTGATTTTGGTGGTAATGGCAAAAGTAATCTCTGGAGACAAAAATTCTGTACCTGAGCAACTGACTACTCAGACTAGAGTAATTTTAAAGAGCAGGACAGTGTCAAGTGTGTTTCTCCAGACCATTTACAGTCACTCTGCCTCCTGACTTTCATGCTGCCAGACTGAAAGATTCCAGCATTTCCAGACCAGGGCTGTCGTGACATTCCCTCACTTCAGGCACATTCTTCCTCCTTCATTTCACTGAATACATTAGAGGGTTTTTAAAGGACAGAGCAACGTTAATCCTAATAGCCTTTGGTCTGAGACTCCATGCTGTTGGCTGATAAAACCAGCCTGTCTCCTTCCACACCCAGAACATTTATTCACTTTACTGGCTTTATCTTCCCCAACATCCTCACTGATTTATCCTTTTAATCTCTCCAAATCAGTTATAGCTTCTATTCTTTTAACTATGGCTAAGTGTTGGAAAATTCTTTTTGAATTGATGCAGTTCTAGAAAGGTTTTTCCCAATCAGTTGTGTGATGTCTTGTTCTCAGGATTAAAAACTGACCTTGCCTGGAGCACGTTAGAAGATTAAACCAGGGGTCTTGGTACTCCAGGGAGCCAACAGTGGTGTCCAGCTCATTCAGCAGATCTGAGGAGAGTTCCTCAGTTTAACCCATAGGTCTGTGGAGCAATCCTTTGCTTGGCTGGGCTGGCACGGCAAGGGAGGAGGAAAGTAACAGGGCTGCTCTGAGCACTCTCAGCTTTCAGCAGCAGATGCCACTCGCTGGGGTTTGTGCAGATGCTTCTGATGACATGGTCTCTGTTTGCCTTGCCCAGAATCAACCCAAGCCCCTGGGGAGCTGGGATTCAATTGCTTGGGGTTCCGTCTTCCAGAGGCTTGTAGTGACATCTGAATATATTTTCTTAATTCACAGAAAATGTTCCTGGTTTACAGATTGAAGTTGCCTTGGTGTAGCTTGTAGATGCTCTCAAAGCACTTGGAGGAGCCTGTAAACTGAAGAGAATTAATGGATCTCTGCCCTCAGGTGCACTTTGGCACCCAGAACTTTTACAGACAGAGATGCCCATTGTTCTTTACATCATAGATGTCCACACATGAGCTTAGAGATTTCTGTTTTATTCATCTGTGGTTGAACTTTCTACTCCTCAGGCAGAGCCATATGATGAAACAACAAATTGTGTAAAAACCAAGTGTATTTTCTTTCAGGAGGTGTATAGTCCATTTAGTCAGCTGCTTTTACTGCTTGGTCCTGTAATCCAGGCTTCTCTCTGTGTTGTTATAAGAGATGGATCTTGTTTCTATTGTAGCAACACTTGAATATCAGTATTATTGTGATAATAAATGCATTTTTGGTATTTCTTCAGTTAATTTTACACAATCTGAAGTGGTCATACATTTTAAAATCTATCCTGTATGTTTTTGTAAGGAAGCTAGATAGGCTTAATCCAGCTCTGGTGACCCTAAAAGGAGTGACAAGTTCTGGTTTATTAGTCGTGACTATGAGCATGGTTCTTTCTTATCATGACTTCTAACTGTCTGGTACAATGAAGATTTACAGAAATACATGATCTGCTAATCCTCTGTGTTTAAAGGAAGAGTACAGGGATTATGTGGTCATTTTCTTACTGTCATGACCAGGTATCATGGTGGGGGTTATGACAGTTGATTTTTGGAACATCATTGGAAACACTGAAGCTGTTTTAATAGCACCTTAGCTGTGAATTAAGCTGTCATCACTCAGTGATCACTCCTGTCTTATGGCTATTTTCCAGACAGTCTGGTCTGCCTGTAGATAAGAATGTTTGGCTCTTCACTTTGGTGAGGGCTGTGTGTTAGAAACTGTGATCAGAATTAGTAGGGAAATGGCAACAGTGGTTTGAGAGCAGAGAATTACAAAGCTCTCTTGCTATTCCAGAAGAAGCTCCCATGTTGATATTTTTTCCCAAATGTTTTTTTTTTTTTCCTTTGGCTATACTGATTCAATAACTCCCTTCTTCCTCAGGTGCTTTCTAAAATACTTATGTAATATGGGGAACAGACATTTCCAGTATCTGTTGTAAGAATGAAGGTAGTGGCTGCCAACATACAGCTTTCTGGAATCAGATAAGGCTTTTTGGTTCAAGTTTTTTTGGGGTAACTCAGTGCTTTGATGTCAGCTATAGGAGAACTGATAGCCTCACTTGAAACTGCAATTCATCAGAGACATTTCCTTCTGCCTGATGTTCACACTGCAGATACCTGCTCAATTCTTAGTATTTCTGCCAGCAGTGGGACTACAAACCATTGTAAGTAGCTATTGACTCTAAATTGTTGAACTTTGTATCTCTTGGTGAGCCTTTGAAGCATAATGTGGTTAGAAATGGAACATGCTGGTACCAAATGTTACTCATGTCCTTTAGGATTATTAATATGGGGAGTCCACAAGGACACAAAGGACTTGGGAATGTGGNTGTGACATTTCATTAGCATTAGTGATGAGGTGCCACAGCTCAATCTCCATTGCAGCATCAGGAAAGCCCCCATAGGTGTGTGATCTGTCACCTGCTGAGCTCTGGGGATCCATTCCCATTAAGAGTGTTGAAGTTAAGGGTGTTAGGGGTTGGGATCTACTTTGTTCCTCACTTAGGGCAGTGGTAATGACAGAGAAGTGTTCCTCAGCTCACCCAGCTTAAAAAGGTTTTTATTGCATGCAGCATTCATATAGACTAATTTCCAGCATAGAAGGCTGCCTCAAATGGTATCACTGAATACTTTTTTTGAGGTAGATAGAGAAGTGGACACCACTGGCATGGTTCAGTCTCTGACATGGCTTTTTTCTCACTTCACAAAGCGTAAAATTGAAATGAATGCTCAGCATGCATTTAACTTATACCTTACATGAAATTCAGAAAAAATAGGGAAAAGTTGCTTAGTTAGTGAGAACTGGATGGGGTTTTGTTTTTTGTTTTGCTGTGTTTGTTTCTGTTTTGTTGTTTTGTGTTTGAGTCTTTTCTAAATCATGTTAAACTGCCGCAAACTGGTTGCAGCAGTATTTTTGTAAAATACCAAGGCCAGTTGGAGTATGTGGAAGGGGAATTGATTTCCTCTGGCAGAAAGTTATTTTGTTTTTTGTTCAGATACACTAAATAATTGCCATTTATGTTTTGATTCATTGTTGATTCCTAGATATTCACTCTGGAGTACTTCTGATTTGCTCCTTTATAAATGTTACAAGAGTGGGTAATTAAATGTTATTTTGTGACCTTTATGTGCCTTAAGGAAAAAGACTTGATTATCTTATCTCATGTCACTTTTGGGCCTTCATAGCCATCTAACTAGAATAATAACTTGAAACTTGGTGCACTGGATCAGTGCCTGCTCCATTAAATGGAAGGCCTGGCTAAAAATGCACCATGAAACCAGATTCTCAGACTAGGGCTGCATCATGTATACATTATGTCCATTTCCATACAGATCCCCTTTTCACATTCTATTCATTGCTATGAATAATAACATGAAAGTGCTTATATACCCAATGAACTCATTTCTATCTGTTTCAGTACTGATTTTGAACTAGAAGCTGTTTATAAATTCATGTTTAATTACTCTAATTTTTAACAAGCTTGCTCCTTCAAAGTTGAATTCTAAAAATGCAAATTCTTCACCTACACATTTTAGCAAGAAATTGTGATAGATTTTTCTCTTAACAAAAGAGCATAAGAAACACCTTTGTTTTTGTTTTATCGAGGATGTTTATTCTCAAATTCTCCTTGTTGCTTTTTTGGGAAATTGCTGTCAAAAATTAACTTCTGCTAATTGTAACAACTCTAAATCACAGAAACTGGATTCAAGTTTCCTATATATTGACAAAACATGCCTTATGCATAACAAAGATAAGTCAGTGCAAAAAATACATAATGCATGTCTTTCCCCTATAGAAGGTGACAGGCTTTCACTGAGACAATCTTGTCTTGGGTGAATTAGACATTTTTAATTATACACAATAGGCTTCAAATACTAACATCAATTTATTTGTAGGAAAGGCACAATTCTCATATGTACAAAAGCCAGTTTACACACTTTGTTCTTTTCATGTAATTGTTTGCAAAGGGTGTCTCAGATTGAGTTGAACTATAACTTGGCATTTACTTTTTCTGGGGTTATGCATATGTTTGCAGGTAATGTGAATCAGGTTGTGGATTTATAGAGCAAAGCAGTTGGAGCTGTGGATACCAAGTCCCTGCTGCACATTTCTGGGAGTTCTTGCTTGTCCCATGGGCTGGAGGGCATCAGGGGTGGTGCTGTGAGGAATCTTCTGGTTTAATTTCATCCAAAAGGGATCTGGCTCACACAGCTTTGTGGTGTGATCCTGCATGTGGACTGTGGGTCAGCTCCTAAAGCACACTGGTGGTTTGAGGAGCTTGTATCCATACATAAAATTCCTGAGGGTACTAAAATTTTACATTGTGTGTTGCTGGTGACATTTTTGAAAAAAAGAAAGATGGTTTTAACTTTGTGTGTGAAAGAGGCTGTGACATCATCTGCTGGTGAGATGGAGTGTAACCATCAAGATATTGGGGGAGCCTGCTGAGAGGACTGCTTAGGGAAGAGTTTCCTACTCTTCACCTAAGTGTTGGCCTCTTCCAGTGATATCACCTCCACTACTCACCTTCTATTTCACCTTAGGTTCACTATCAAATATTCTCCAGCACATGGTCAGAACAGATGATTTTAGGGTTAATACCCTCAGAAGACAAACATCAAAATAGTCATGGAGCTAAGGCTGTTACATATAAGGAGTCAGATATGACAGATCCTCAGCTAATTTATGCTAATGTCTATGCATTACCCATAGAAAAGCTATGAGGATTTATTTCAGCTGCAGACTTGGCCCACACATCCAAGCTGTCCTTGAATAACGTGGCACTAATAAGCAGGGTTTATATAATTATTTTCACATGCATGAGATAGAGTTTTAGCTCTAATGCCTGTGAAAAGTGGGCTGCCAGTGCACTGCTCTGCACAAGTGGTGCTGTGAGCACCACTGGTGGCCCAGGCAGTGCCCACCTCTGCCCTGACTCTGCAGGCACAGAGCCTGAGGTGTGAAACTGGGGCTCAGATTTCCTTACAGGCTCTGTGGCTGGAAGATGGGTGAACGTTAGCTGTGGTTCAAGCTCTGTTTTTTCAGTAATGTGAGGTCAGACACTTGCTAAAATGACTTTCAGAAACTTTTTCTTGTGTGTGATGACATGGTGCTGGTTCTGCTTACAGAGTTCTTTAGTCTACAGCTATTTCTGTAAATTTTTTTAAAAAATAATCTATGAGGATGGGGACATGGTCAAGTTAATCTGTTACCTTGCTACTTACTAGAAAAATTATATCTTATTAATGAGTACAGAATTTTTGCAAACCTCTCCTAAAACAAGCTCTGTGTGTGTTGAGGGTTGAATAACTGAAAAGTTTTGCCCAACCAGCTCTGCTGAGCAGTTTTTAGGTTACCAGTGTGGTGACTTTGTTAGTGAGGGATGTGGGGTAAAATTTATCTCTGAGGGTGATGCAGAGAGCTGGGCCAGATTTTGGGTTTATCAAAGAAGGTGATATTTCTTAAAGTAAGCGAGGAAAGCCTGGTCTTCAAAGTTCACACGTCCAATTATTCCAAGATAAAGCACTGATACAGAGATTATAGCAGGACATAGCATTTAGACTTCAAGCATTTGCAATATGGCCAGTTTCTGTCAACATGCAGATTTAAGCCTTGGCAAATCTCTCATCTCACTTCTGTGATGTAATCAAGACTTTATTTTTCAAATTTTTGACATCTTAGTTAAATATATGTGCTCATTTTTTTCCTAGTCGTGAAATCGTGAGGGTTGTAGGTTTCTTTGCCAGATTTTCACATTCTTCCTCTTTCTTCTCATTAATTTTTTAGTGATCACATTTTTTAACATATTCTCTTAATTGAAAGAAAACCTAAGTAATTAACTGGATAGAGATGTTGACTTGCCCCAAGAGTTTGGCAAATGATCCCAATTACCATGCCTTCTTTACACTTATGGCAATTTATAAAAGGTTTTGTAACTTGTTGTTAAATGAAGCCCCATAAAGTGATTCTGCACCTGAGAGCACTGTATCACAGCACACCAAAAGTAAAAAAGAACTGTGATCTAAGTATATGTTCCATTTAAGTAGCCTCTCTGTGGTAATTTGCAGATACTTCACTGTATTCCCATTTTTTTCCCCTTCAGAATTGGGAGAGCTTGATGAAATTAAGAGAAGACACAATTAATTTTGTTTATCATGTTCAATCCTGAAATTGCAGGTCATCATGACAGGGATGACTGTCTGACAGGAATTCAGAGTAGGTACCCTCTGCTTGATCTTCTCTAGTCACTTCCTTTGCTGCAGTGCAAGTATGTTTGAGTATGGAGAAATCTATGATCTCTACCTTTTAAGCCTTACATTTTCTTCTAGAAAAATGTATCTAAGGTTAGCATTTCTTTGAAGCTGCCAGTATTTCTTAAATTGTTTCTCTTTCTGTTTCACGAGGTTTCCCAGGGACTTGCTTGGGTCTTGAGGTAGATTAGATTCAGATTAAGGTTGGATTTGTTCTAATAGAATGTGCAGAAACATAATTTGTGACAGTTTCTGTCTTAAAGATTTATCAGCCCCATTAACTGCTTATGCTCACTGACAGAACCATCTCAAGCCCTTAGAGACAAGGGGCTGCTTGTGATGTTTGAAGGACTCTGGCTGACTGCATTTGCCTTCCCTTGCCATCATCCAACCCTCCTGTGCATAAAGGTTGTCCTGAGCACAGGATAAGCTGAAATGCCTCAGTCTGGCCTCAGCAATGGCTTAAAGCTAATCTACTGCCACAGATCTGGGATCTGTCTCACCATCCAGCAGTGTATGACATTCCTGCCCATCTTTCAACAGCTTGGTATGGAAGGATGTAAATTTTGGTGCTGCTACTACTGAAACATAAGAAATCCTTAAAAATCCTGTGGCCACATTCCTTTTTCCAGCTACTGCTTTTCTAGAGAGATGCTTGTGCCCTTGATATATTCTCTCTTCCCCATTCTCTCCTCTCTCCCTCTTTTCTCTCTTTCTTTGTGATATACATGGAAGATGTGTCAAGGGCATCTGTTACTTTGCTTGTGACATACACAAAAGAACTGCATGGTAACTTGCTTGAAACAAGAAGAAAATAGGAATGTAAAGAAAATTTGAGATGGAAGATTGAGAGAGGAGTGTATATTTGTACCAATAATGATAAGACCATCCAGAGGGGGGGAAAAAAACCTGATTTATGAGTGTTAGTAGTTCTAAAAAGTGGGTTCCTCTGGTCCCAGTCCCAATCTGCTGACTATAGAAATTTGCTTCAGATAAGAACTTTCTTTTAAGGCCACCATTACCTCATCTGTAAGGATCCCTCAGAAGTTTTGCGTGGTGAGTTCTTATTTCATTCTGAAAACTGCTGACATGCATAGGAGTAACTGCCCCAGCATCAATGAGTTTTGAATGAGACCCTTATGGCATCAGTCTCTAAAAATATGACAAGAGCTACCAAGAGACCCTCTTAGGATGTTTTATTCTCTTACCCATGACTTTATATCATGAAAATGAATGTCTTTTCCCTGGTCTGCAAGATGGGTTTGTTTCTGAGAGGTTAGTTCTATAATTGCATATGACTATGTTATCTAGAAATATTTGCAAATGGGAATCATCTAAATCCTGAAGATGCTTCCCGTGTACCCTACAGAAAATCAATGATGAGAAATTAAAGCAGCCTGTGAGATTACCCATCATCTTCTGTATAAAACTGTGTTGATACTTGTGTCTGACACAAGAGGAACAGGCCCACAGAAATAGTATTTTTAGATAAGCCACCTGCATTACAGAGGGTTGATGTTTAACACAGACCATAACTTCAATATTTTCACAATTAGATAGCATTGTTCCTCGTTCATCAGCACACTTTTAATGCAATTGACAACAGCCAGGCATGTAATTAATTTACACTTAAATTTTAATTGTCACTTGCATTTTATTTGGTCCTTCTAATAACCAAGTCATGTCATTTTGCCATGCAAAAAATAAGCTTTGATGAGAAGAGAAGACTGCAATTATGGGAATGCAATGGATAGGAATGTACTGCTGGTGGTCTCGCTGTATGGTCTGTTGGAGTCAATCTCAAAAGTGCAATTAGATCAAGCTTATAAGAGTTTCCAGCAACATTTCTGATTGGCACAGACTACGCCCTCTCAATCAGAGTAAAAGTCAATGCAATTGTGGATTTTCATGGCCTGTGCTTCTAAATTAAATAAATATTTGTTATTTGGGCTCAAATAAATCAAATGACAGTATTTGCAATCTCCACCAATTTAATTTTACCCATTTTCCTGACTGAATTTTAGCACTGTGCCTGTTGATAAGTTCTGTTTGTTAGATTTTTAGTAAGTGATGAATGCACCAAGCAGATGTAGAAGTGTGTTCTGGGATGTTAAGTGGCATTAGATCTGCTTTGAACACTTCCACATAATTTTTTTTTAAATTAGAATATTGTTAATAAGTAATAAAATAATATATTATATAATAATATATCCTATAATATATACTGTAATATTTTAAAAGGGAAAATATTTTAATGTTAATAGTTTTAATTTTAATATTAGTCAGTGAAAACTTCTGTGAGCAGCACAGACAACATATCTGAGTATCTCTACAGACAGAAGATGCAAAATGTTTACCAAAAGGAATCTCAGAAACTTGAATTTTGTCTATGTGCACCCATTTTACAAGAAAAAGACTAGAAATTGCTGTAGAGTTGATCTAAGCAGGGTCTTCACCAAAAGGGGGGTCTTATATCGGGATGTTTCATATGGACAAAAAGTTGGTATTAAAGTGAGTCTTTCCCGTATGTTTAAACTTGTTTGTCATGCCAAGTACTAGAAATTAAGTAGAATTTTAAAGGGAGTTGTCTCTTCAGTCTGAAACTCTCTAACAGACTATGTTTTGCTTTTCAGTGGAGGAAATGTGTTGTTTTTGTGAAATAATCACACTGAATTTCTCTAATAAGTTTTCTCTTTCACTGCCTCACCACAAATCTATTGTAAGAGAGAAAAGAAATTAAAATATGTTTGTTATAGGTTTTCATTTTTCCTTGGATTATGAATCATTCAAATTAATGTAAAATCTTCAGTTAGGGACAAGGACACAGCTCCCATACCTTTTTTCAGTGGTATATTATGTTAATATTCTTTTACAGTGGGAGGGAACTTTTCCAGCTCATAATTTAGTTACTTTTATTTATTTTGCCTGTTCTCTGTGGATCGTGGGAATAATGAATTTCAAAATTACTTGTGTATCATTTTCTGTTCATCTCTGCTGCTGTGTTTGTTCAATCCTTTGGTAACCTTTGCATACTCTTAAAATACTTCCTTTTCCATATAATTCTCTACATTTATTTCCACCCTATTCTTTATCTAGCCCAAAGCATCCATCCTACTGCACCCCTTCTCTCTGCTTGACTGTGCCTTGCCATTGTACCAGTAGTGGTCTGTATCTGACATTTTCAGATTGCAGTTTATCCTTCCTTTTAAAGATAGCTGCTTGGCAGAGACTACAAAGAGCTCCCCAGGTGTTCTAGGTTCACTGTGGAAAATGGTTTCACACGGTTGTTGTAGATTCCCATGATGTTGAAACAGTTGAGTGAATGAATAGGAAACCGAATCTTTCATGGCTGATGAAGCTTTCAGAGCTGCCCTGGCTGCTCTGTCCCGTGGTACCTGGTAACGTGAGATCACTTGCTCATTGAGTTTGGGGTGATTTATAGTTTTAGACACACCATCCTGCTTCCTTCTGCAGGGCTTTTGAGTAGAAACCTGGGTTTAACCCCTGTGAGACCCACGATGGGAATAGTCCATGATCACTGTATTAGGACTGGACAAGTATTCCCAGTGTAATGTGTGTGTACCACAGCCTTCTGTAAACCATCCCATTGGGTCTGGTTTGTGTGCAAATCACAAGCTTTACTTTTACAAATGGTTCCAATTTTTGTGTGAGTGATCAAAGGGTTGCAGCACAACACGATCACTTATTCCAGAGATGTGTCTGGATCAAAGGTTAACATTTTTTGCGTGGAATATTCACTTTTAGCTTTGGTTGAACACTACAGTTTAGCTGGGAGCAATGGTCAGGGGTTATGTTATCATTTAAGAAATGAACAAGCAGAGAATCGTGGTACACGGCTTAGCAAGGCCAAGTGGAAACGGTGGTGAAACAAAACTGGACATAAAGGAAGCTGGTTCAAAGAGATGATGCAGTAAATGTGATGCCAGACACACAGAAACTTGGATAACTGGGAGGAGGGAAGAGTGTCTTTGTCCAAGACACACAAGCCATAAGGCCAGAGCTTTGCAGACCTGTGGAGGCTGTGCTCATGTTTCACCTGGGCAGGGATCCTCCATCAGCCCTGCTCTGTGAGCTCACCCAGGCGGGCAAGTGCTGGCTGCAGTGGGCAGGAGCTTCCCTGGGCAGCTGGAGCAGAGGCCACTGCCTGCCCGGGCATGTGGCAGCCCTGGCTCAGCACTGCTCCTGTGCCCTTCAGGGGCTCTCTGCCTCGCAGCTGGAAGACCTTTTTGGCTTTCTTAGGTGGACACTGAGGTCTTTGCTCAAGCCCTCGCTTGGTGGCCTTTCTTTGAGAGATCTATGGTTCCTCCCTTACATCTCAGGTGACTTGTTGGAATAAATGGTTTGAATGTGGAGATTAAAATACAAATTCTGACAGTTTACTGAACTGAACCACACCACTTAATTTTTTTTTTTTGTCTGCTTGGAGTGTTTAGTCCTGGAGAGCACATTGCTACACCACGCAGAGTTATTAGTTTACACTGCACTAATTTCTAGTTTGACTTCGTAGGGATTTTGAGATTAGATGGTATCCTTATGTGCTTCAGAAAAAGCATTCTCTGCTTCTTTTCTCAAGCATGTCCTGATATTGTTGCTGGGCAATCATTAGCTTAAATTTCATTTGCTAATAAATAAATAAATAAATAAAATCTACCTCTCATCAATAAGAAATTGGTGTGTGTGCAAGTCTGTTCTTTTAAACTCTCATAACTCAGCCAAATAAAAACAGATTTTCACTGGACTACCAAAAGGCACAGATCCAACATAGAAAGTGCATTTAATAATTTCCCCCCTTCTGCTGGTTTTCTTTTTTTTTACGTTGACATTAATCTCCTGTGCACATTTGGAATTTGGAATGGAGTCATTTTCTAGCTGCAGTGCTTCCAATTTTAAATATTCTGTTTCCTTTCAGTTTTTCCAAGCAATTCAAAGATTAGTAACACTGTAAAACATCTAAAAGCATGCTGGAAGTTTCCTGCTGCTTCAAGTGTTGTGTTATGTTATCTTTGGAATAATTTTAAGGTCCCACTGGTGTAGTATAACAAGTTATTATGTCATGGAGCTTATTAGTATGCCTATGGGAAACATTAATTCACACTGACATCACACTACGTTTTTCAATAAATCAGGGGATTTTTTTTATTATTGGTTTTAAGAAATAGTGGTTTTGGTTTTTTTAATGAAAAAAAAAGGGATGAGATTATTTTTCATCCATGTTGGGACACAAACTGAATGGCTTGGAGGATGTGCGTCATTATCTCAGCAATGACCTCTGCATTGTTGCAGGGAATGGAAAGAGCAAGGTTTTGGGTGGTTTGAAATCTTTATTTTTCTAGCATATAGATGTTATTATAAAAGACTTTCTACTCTGTGATTAGCACAGCAGGCTTAAATTGCCTGGGCTCTGGTCATTATTATTTCTGTAATCCCAAAAGTTTATGATATTATTCAGGATCTAAAAAATGACAAAGTAGGCTTAAATTTGGTAAGGATTTAATGTGTGATGCATTTCTTTTGGAGCTGAAAAGTCTGTTTTTGTTGACACAGAGAGCTGAAAAATGACCACAGACCACAAAGGTCCCAAAGCATTGCCAGGGAAAATGTATAAAAAGGGAAATGCCCTTACTGTGCTGTCTGTATGCAATTGATTTTACTCCCATTTCCCAGATATACTGTTACTTAGAAAAACCAAAACAGACTATTTAAGCCACTGATTCGCCCATGGATCACGAATTAAACTAAGAATTGAATATAACTTCTATAGGATAGTTAAATTATTATTATTCTATTAAGGCATCTGCATTTTACAGGCATTAATTGACTACCCAGATACATAACTGCAATTGCAGTTGTGTACTTGGAGAGCAGGAGGCAGAGATTTTCTTATGGGTACCGCACAGGCTTCTGCAGTTGCAGAATGACCAGAGTTCACTCCCCCTTGGGCTCAGACTGCCTGTGAGAGCACAGGCAGTTTTGTTGTTGTCAGTGCATCACAGGGAGAGGAGGCATGCTGGAAATTTGGTCCTCCACACCAGGGGCATTTCAGATGGAATAAATTCACTGTAGGGCAATGTTTTGTGTGTGGGGTATAATTCTTGGTAAGTGCTGCTCGCCACAATCAGATCGTGAAAGCTCTCAGTGTTTCTAAGTGTAAGGCCAGTTGTGACAAGTGTGAGCATGTTCCATGAATAATGTTGATCCATGCTTTAAAAAATACTTTATGGGAAAGGTTTTTGGCATATCAGCCTCTCACTGCGGCAGGATCAGGGTGTTCCTTCAGATTAAGCAGAACAGTGGTGGGGTTAGAAGACTCCAGTTTTGGTTTCAGGGCTCTTGGACCAGGTGGCTGGATGGGTCACTGGTGTGAGGTGATGTCTGTTGGCAGTCAACAGGATAGACACACTTACAAATTCAGCTAATAAAGTGGAAGTTAAATTAAAGTAATGAAGTTAGGTGAGGTATACCCCCGATGTTAACTTTTTCTGAAAGAAGTCACCTCGTGGTAGTAAGACTAACCTCACTCTCATATGGCAAAGCAAAATCTGAGTGACTGTGTAAAGACACTCACATGAAAATGTTGGGTGAAAAGTCAGTAGGAAGCTGGAAATCTTTAGATTTTAGCAGGTGTTTAGAGCAAAGCACAAAAACCTAAAACTGTTATGAAGAGCCTTCAGAGAGAGCAACGTTGCACACACTGAGCTGTTTTGTCTCTTGGTGGTGAACTCTAGGCTGGGTGTCATGTACCAATATGTCCCTTGCCTGGGATGACCAACTGTGTTTATTTTCAGTTCTTTTTCATCTAATTAACAATGAATAAAGTTCAGACATTTTAAGGCATGTAGTGTGATCCTGATCCCTTCCTCTGCTCTGTGAACTGTTCTGGCTCAAGGGTATTCTGTAGTTAATTCTCCTATCTGGAAGAGGGAATTTGCACAAAAGCAGTTTCTGTAGTCTTTGCTGGCTAAAGCTAGGGGAAAAAAAAGTAGTATTGGATGTCTCTACCAAATTACATTAATTAGAATTACTTTTTCTTAAGTATTTAGTCCAAATAATTTTCTATGACTCCTTGTTCTGCCCTCCAAAAAATAAGTGGTTAATATTTTTCCTAATATGATGCCTTTTGATCATTTTCACAAGGATGTGGCAATTTCTGATATCAAAGTTAAGAAAGGTTTAACAAATTAAATAAATCATTAAAAAATGAAGACATTAGCTATAAAAGTGACAAGCATATTATCTTAGTGTAGTTTCTGAGTCATTGGGAGCAGAAAGGCAGTGATTTATGTTCTGGGCTTAATTGCTGGTCCTGTCCATAAAGGGAAGGGGTGCCAAAAGTCCCAGTGCTGTTCCCTGGCAGCAGCCCCAGAGCCATCCCAGCTGAAGGAACAGGGTGGTGCTTCCAGGAATAATGTGGGAAATCACCTTCCAAGCCTGTCCTGCCCCAGGATTTGGGCAGGGGAATGGGCACCCAAAGGCTCCTTCCCACCACCTGGAGAAGGACATTGATTATCGTGAGCAGGATCTCCTGGGAGGAAAGGGGCAGCATCAAAGTGGATTAGGGCTGCAAAGGAGCCTAGGAGAGGCACCTTCTATTTCTTCTATTTTTCTATTTTTGTGGATTCACTTGATGCCATTTCCCATTACTCTTCTGTTTTCCATCCGTATATTTTTATGGAAGACTTACAGTCTCCTGCTGGAATTCCCTTTGTTTTCTTTGGGTGAAGTAAAACCCCTCCAAAACCTCACTTCTCTAATTGTGAGAGTGCTCAGATGCTGGGGGATAATGAATGGCCAAATACTGTGTCAAGGAGAAGGAGCAATTATAAATGTTAGGTTATGAATGCAGTGTTTGTGGAAGTGTCTCCTCCAGCAACAGTAGTAGAAGATAAACAGCCAGCACTAAAATACTAAAGAAAGATGATGAATATACATGTATCTGACAGGAAGATCCATGAAAGTACAAAGCAGCTCAGTTTTATGAAAATATAAAGATGCATTTCCTCTTTTACTAACCTAGATCAGAAGAATTATCATGCATTTTATTAAGCAATTTATACCAAAATTTGCCAGTCAGTTTGGAAGCAAGTTTAAACACAAGTCAGCATCAAGCTATGATGTCTTTTAATGTATGTCAGCCTTACTTTATACTGAAAATTAACTGGCTATATAATGATTTACGTATTTTAAAAGCAATTGCAACATTGCACATGAATAAAATGTATCAAATATAGTTTTACTGAGTTTATCTTTTGTAAACAACAATGCAAAGGAAAACCAATGTGAATGATACACAAGGATGTTATTTCTTTCTGAATAAAAAAAGGTAAAACAAAATATCATACTATCATTTCTGATACATATTAGAAGCCCACAGAAGCAATGGTCAAAATAAATGGTCAATGTCAGGCCCTAAGTATGGCACACTAAATCTGCACACAAAGGTCATAGCGTTCTTTTTTTTTTTTTTTCCTAGGGATATGTCTGTATGTGGCAAAGAAGTAAAGATCAAACCCCATAAAATACATCATTTATATGCCACTGTGTTATAGAACAGCATGGACATCCTTAATGAGAACTGCTGCTATAAGAATATTTCCATGAGTTTGTTTCCAGGCACACTGTGGCAAAAAGGAGCTGTCCTCTGGGAATTAAATACTAGTAAAAATATTGTGTGGGAGTGGTGAGGGTGGGTAGCAGAGGTAAGAACAAAAAAAAGAAAAAACATGGTACTTGAATTTTTTTCCCTTCTACCAGTTCATCATCCTTTGCAACAGATCGAGGTGCAGAATTTGCAAAACGTATGTAGAGAGCTTTCTACTACTTATTTTTTTTAATCTCTGAAGTCCAACAGTGATGATGAAGGTAGCTGTGACATTTGCAATTTTCCATGCACCAGCCCATTCCATTTTCTTCCCTGGTGCCACTTACATGGTACAGTAAGCCTCCAGCACTGACAATAATTATAGCCTGAATAAAATGAAGAAGGTAATATGAACAAAGCTCTGCTGTAATTGCCTTTTCATTATTTGCTAACAGTTAGTTATTCAGTCACAGGGAAAAAATTACACAGTAATTGGTTGACAATAGGAAGCTAAAGCTAAATTCCAGAACTATGATATTTTTGCGTGTTGGTCTTTTAGACCTTTTATTCATATTTTGATTAAACAGCTAGAGCATTAAAGTGAAATATAAATGTAGCCTTGGTTCAGATTCCATAACATTAGTTTCCACCCCACACAATTTTCATTCAGTTTTGAATTTTAAGCTATCACATATGGCAGCCCTGTAAATATTGTAGCCTATTGACTTTGAAATACAGATTTGCAACTCTCATTCATTTAGTTTAACAGCAGCAAAGAATCCCTTTCTCCTTAATGCTTAAAAAAGTGTCCAGACTGACTATATGCAAACAGTTTAATAGTGCAGTTCTGCCTTATTTGAGATACTGAGGTGGAGGAATGCCAGTCTGAATGGATATTTTTTGGGGGGGAGGTTTTAACCAACAAAAAATCTTTAACAGTTCTTGTGATTTTGTAGATGTGGGTGTACAAAGCAGTGTGATCAGTCCCTACATGATGGGCTGAGCAGGGGCACCCTTTCAAGGACATACACAGGTTTTGTAACCCTACAGTGTGAAACTGTTGCTGATTAGTCTCAAGGATCTGTGGGAAAATTTGCTTCTGATATTTGTTTTTCTAGCCTTTATCTCTTCTATTTTCTTTATTCTTGGTTTTTATATAAACCTCAAGTTGCAACCAAAACTTCATTTACCCTTTAAATAGTTTAAAATTAGTTTAAAATTAGTTTAAATAATTTAAAAAGGTGATTTTAATCTGTACTTTTGCCTCAGCTTGGTAAAGGACCACCAAGTACATTCTACTGAAGCTGGTTAACCTGCCTGAAGTTCAGCATTTGTTTAAATTCCGCATTTATTTAATGCCACCATGCATTCCTCAGACATTCAGGTGTTACATCTAATAATGATGAAAATGACATGTCAAGTTCTGCTTTTTTTGTATTTATTTTAATGCATACAATGGCTTAGTAGTATTACTCTGGTTGGTGAGATGTGCAAGGCTGCAACTTAGTAAAAATTTTAATTCCTAATTTTTTGCTCCTGTACTTGGGTTGTCACTTGCAATGAGTTGCTATCTGTAAATGTGTCCATGGGCTTTAAAAGACTTTTTTTCCCTTGTATCTGGTGAAGTCTTTAAAAGGGAGCAGAAGCTAAGGACTGGACTGACAAATGAACTCAATATATTTATTTCATCAGACATTTAATTAGAACAATGTTTTCTTATAAAGCATAATTATTAGTGTTTCATCAACCACCAGTCTCAGGTGCAAACTACAGTGGATTAATTAAGAGCTTCAGCTGGGTCAGAAACGAGGAGGACTGTTGTACCTGGTGCTCTGGGTCATGCATCTAAACACCCAAACTCCAGCAAACCAATTGCTGGAGGAAGAAAATATCCTGCAGAAGCTGAAACCAAGCAAAATGTGAGTTAAAGCACATTTACAATGGAGTCTTTGAAGTTTCATCCTTATCAGAGTTGGCTGCCTCTCCCTGGGCCCTGGAGGATGGGCTGTGAGAGGCTCCGCCACCGGCTCCTCCGGCTGGCTGGGAACGGCTCTCGGCCCGACCAAAAAACGAGCAAAGAGAGCTCCTTCCTGGGCACTCCATGAATGTAATCTGCAAGGCAAAGCCATGCCTTGTTATTCTGGGCCTGATCCAAATGGCAGTGATATCAAGGGAAATCTTCCTGCTGGGTTCAGCAAACTCTGGATGGGGCCTTCCAAAGCGAGGAGCCGAAGGGAGTGCCGGCAATAAACAAACATACCCCATCAGCCCCGTTCTGATGTATATTTCATACTTCACCCTTACTTTTATTTCGAGTCCTAGATCTTTATTATAATCAGTCAGAGTCCTGGCTTTCAAGTTGTGAATGGGCATCATAATTATCTAATGCAACTACTCCAGAAATCAGATTAGTAATTAGCTGAACCAAACTGATTGGTGTGACTTCCTGAATGCATCTCTTTAATGTTGAACATTTGCTTTGTGCTTGAAGGATTTGTTTGTGTGTTTCTTGTATGTGATGAGAGCTTTTCTGTAATTAGCTCCTGGGGGACAGCATATTCTAACAGTTAAAGAATAATTGCAGCCCTATGAAATGTGAAATGGCTTGGGCTGGCTTTTGTTGCAGCTTAATTGTATGCAACAAGTACAGGAGGCTTTTCATTTCACATCATGATAGTAAAGATGTAGCTTTCATAAATAAAGAAAGGAATTTTGTACAGTGGTAAATAGTCTCTAATGTGTTAATTTTGCAGAAAAAAACTGAAACAAACAAAGCACATTTGAGAATTCTTGGTGTTATTGAAGTAGATGTTCATCATTGTTTCATTAGCTTGTAGTTTCCATGTATGACTTTAATGAAAAGGAAAAAGGAAGAGAAAAACAAGTGTGGCAATAAAAGACAAATGATTTGGTGAAGTCTGAAGCATCTCATTTTCCTTTGAAATAAAAATTTAAATGCTTTTCCTTCTAAAATTTTGTAAGAAGAGAAATTGAGTTTTTTGGACAGCAATTACATCAGTGTTCTCGTAAAACTATTTTAATGGAAAAAGAAACCTAGTAATTAACATATTTTCATTGGGAAAAAAAGGAGAGAAAAAGTGGTTTATATTTTTGTGTGTTCATACATGGGCATGTTCTTTCCTTGCCTGTAGGATATTGCTGTTGACTGTTCCTAATAATTGCAGCTGTCGTTTTTACCTTGCTGTCTGCTCACAGTCACCAGTGCCACTTGCCTTATTGCTCAGTGTCTGTCAGAGAACTGATTTGGGGGTACCACACTGTGTGTAGCAGAGAGCCCTTGTGTGCTTGCCCTTGCACGTAGCCTGAGTTTGTGACTGTTAATGTGTCCTGTGCCTAATGCCTACAGATAGGATTGCTGGATGCTACTCACAGGAGGGCATTTGGAATGCAGAAGGTTTTCCATCTGGTACCCAATTTACTAGCCTGATGCATCCATCCTTGCCATTCTGCACATCAGAATGATGACTACTAATTCAATATTTATTGATACCTAATTGATATTGTTCAATTACCAGCACTTTGCTCTGTGATTGTAAGATGAATTATCCTTAGATTAATCACAGTATTCATGCATAAATTTCTCCTTTAGTGAAAAAGACAAAATAGTGTAGGTTTGGGTTTAGGTTGATTATCAAAGCTCTTGTACCATCCTTGCCATAGACAGCATTGTTGCAGCATATCTATAATGCCTGTCCTTTCCTGTGGCTAGTGGCATGTAGCTTTTAGTTATTTTTTCAGTATAGATGACAGTGATGCTGGAGTCTCATTGTCATCTAGATCTGATAACTGCGAGTCATTTTGATATGGTTCTGGGGTAATCTACAGTGTCAGACTCTCAATGTCATCTTGTCACTACCACTTCTTTCCATAGCATCGCCATAGGCAATAGCTCTGCTGCTGCCTTTCCTTCAGGGGTTTCCCTGTGGGGAGTCACCACAGGAGCTGCGTGTCCCCAGCAATGGGAGGAGAGCAGAACTGTGTCCCCCACAGTGCCCCTGCAATCATTCTCTGCCTGGGCCTGCTCACGGCTGAGCTTCACTGCCATGCTGGGTGGGAGGCAGGTCCGTGGGATGCTGCTGTTTTCTCTTTGGCAGCGTCTCAGGAATTTGATGTGCAAGTCCTCAGCCGCTGCATTCCTCTCAGCAGGGAAAGGGAGGGTGTCCTGCTCCGCCTGCGCTTCCCTTGGGTGTTGAAGCAATTCCGATAAGAAACAAAGCATTTATTTGTCCAACCTTGTGTTTTTACACTGCTCCCCGCAACACAACAAGACCTCAATATAGCTGTTGAATGGCTGTCACTTTTGCCATGGAAAGTTCTTTGACAGAGGAAGTGAGAGCAGTGGGTGACCTAGTAACGAGATTGAAATTCTGCCTGTGCTAAAGGCTCGTAGGAAATGGCAGTGAAAACCTCTCTGAATGTGCTTGCTCTGCACTGTGACCTTGTGTACTGCTACCTTACGTACTTTGTATTCTTCTGTGCAACAGCTGGCCAAAATGGGTTTGAACAGTGCAGCTTTTGCCTGTTTCTGACAAGTAGGAATGGCTCAGAAGACAGGTTAATTCAATGAAGAAGTTATTTTTGTTTAGTCACTAGTGTTATAAAAACAATATTCTGCAGATAACGTTCACTTAGTCTTTTGTGGGAATTCTACATCTATTTGAAAACATTATTAAAATTATTTTAAAATAGTTTTCAGTATTTTCTAAGCAGAAGCCTAGTGTTTGGTGAACAGAAATATTTACCTCCTTGAAAACTTTTACACGAATTCTGGAGAATGTTGCTATGAAAGCGGTTGAAAATGGTCTGGTGTTAACAAGTTTTAGATTGTGCTTAGGATGCTAAAAGCAAATGGGAAAGATGATTGTCTTAAAGTACCTTTAAATCATGTGCTTCCTACTTGCTTCTCATCCTGAGGGATAAGAATATTCACTCTTTTCCTCAAAGGACTAGGAAGAAAACACTCACAAGAGAAGTTAAATGTCTGGAGTGTGTTTGTCTATAGATGAAATTAATTTTTATTAAATACAGGTTGCTATAATTTCCAGTGAATGGTCATCTTGGCCAGTAGAACCATGCTTGTCATGACTTCCTTGTGAACAATTGACCCAAGACTGTACCTACTTCTTTAAAACCAAAATTCTGATTATAACGTGATACGTGACTTTTCATCAAACAATCTGTAAGAAGAATGAAGTATAAAATAAAAGGGATTTTTTTCCCCATTAAGTGTCTTCATGACAAAAGGTTATTGACTTGACAGCACTTAATTGCTTGTCATACTATTTTTTTCCTCTGAAACACTGTGGTTTATTAACTTCCACAGAGGAGGCAGCGCTGGGGACACAGTTCAGATGTGGTGGAATCTGCCAAGCCCTTTGCCTCTGGTTCAGCTCTAAAACCCTTATCCACTTCTCAGCTGGATTCAAAAGAGACTGCTTGGCAAGTGACTTGTTTAATGTCAGGGAGTATTTTAGTTGACTAAGTGCTTGTAAAAGCATGGGGATCTCCCAGATACCTAATTTCATGTTTGCATTTAAATAAATACGTATTTGAGAGGATTTACTTGAGGCATTTTGACTAGTACAGGACAAAGGTGGAAGCATTAACTTTAATGAATTGAACAATCTGAAAATTTCATGTTTGGTCAGTTAGTCCAAGCTTCTGTCTGACTGAGTTGGGTTGGAACAGGACAGGATAACATAAGTGCTCAGTAATGCCACAAGTCAGTGATTACTTCCAGCAAGTATGAAACAAGAAGATAAATGGAATTTTTCCAAAATTGAATTCTTCAATTAAATAATAACTTCTTGAAGTACTATTCACTGGCTGAAAGCTGATCAGCCATAAATCATGGGTATTACTTTTCTTTCCATAATTTAGGAGCATAAACAATTGTATCATTACTATTTTTAAATATTCCCTGACATGAAAATAAATACAGAATTTGGAGTGCATGCTCAAAATGCATTTGACATCTCATAAAGTCAAGACATGACCATTACAGTTCAAACTTGTAGAATAATGTCCAGAACTAATGTCATCCTTTAAAAGGCACCACACTTTGTCCTGCTAACATAAATGCAGCATAAATGCAAATGTGACCAAGAGTCGGATAGCATAAGTAGCATAAACTATTTTTGAGTGTTTACCTATAGGAAAAGCCTTTGTTGCTGTGTGGCTGGGTTGATAAGTGTGTTACTGAAGTCTCTCAGGTTGGTACAGTGAGCTGAGAGTAGCAGTTTTACTGCCCTCCCTTAAGAAGAATAGTTTTATTTGTCTTCTACCTAATCTTTCCACGCAGAGGGTCTTGGCTGACTGAAGTCAATGCAAATCTTACCACTGACTTCAATAGGTTTTGAGTCAGTTCTTTAAGTCCTTAATATTTGTTACATTTTGACATGAGTATATTTGCACTGAAAAAGTAGCAAGCAAACCTGGATTTTTTCTTATGTTATGTAGTGCTTATTTTACTGTGCTCTTAAGACATCCTAACAATTATTCCTTCCTGTGCACGGAGCATCCATATGATTTGTGTTTCTTTTCAGTACTTAAAACTAATCTTTGTTTTCTCAGGCTTTTAGGTGGGACACTTACCTTAATCCTCTTATGTTTGTATGCCTTGAAGTGATGGCGCTTTGTATGATTTAGGATTTCAAGAGCCTGACTTAGAATCTTGAGGTCAGCTTGACCTTCTTTGTTGGGTGGTAATTTTTTTTTTGCTACCATAGTTGTGAGTAATTCTCAGAAGTTTTGCTAAGTCTCCAGGCCTAGTTTGCTTTCTTTTCTCCCCCTGCTCCCCCAACAGGGGCACACAATTATTTCTTTTTTATTTCCTTTTCTTGACCTTATTACTTGCCTGTAATTTGAGGTTTTTCAGCAATTAAAAATAGCCATCCTTTCTCAGCATCATCTTACTTTGAATCTTTATCCCTTTCCTTGCTAAGGACTAAAATTTCACTATACTAAGCAAGGACTTAATATTCTCATTTTGTAATTCCTTAATATTGGGTTATTGCTGTTTCATTGCTTTACTGAATTGGCCTTTAGTGCATAGTTTTTTTTCTTTCATGCGATCCTTTTAAGGAAAAATAGCATTTTGTTGGAAGTTAAGAAATCAGAGGGCATTGATCATTTCCTAAATCAACTACATTATCATTTTGTGTGTGTTTGATTTGTGCAACTTATTAGCTATGACTTCACTCAAATTTTTACCTTTTTGGCTGATAACCAGGTCTTAGGTTTTTATAATACCAGAACATAGTCAGCTAAGACAAATTGATTCAGACAGTTGTCACAGAAGTATTTAGCTAAAACTACTTCAGAAGTTTTACACTGCTTGACATTGCAGTACTGTCTTTGAAGTGTATACCCTGAAAAATATTTGTTATTAACAATTCCAGACAGGTGTTTCACCAAAGACATGTGAAGATGTGTAGAAGAGGAGATTAATATTTTGCAGTAGGTTTAGCCTCTGGAGGAAATATTTGTCTTACTCATTTGGAATTCCACTTGTCACTTCACCGAAAGCTTTGTTCGCAGTCAGGGTTTGTTCTGAACAAGTGAAATGAAACTGTGTTTGGTCATAAGAATTAGCACAACATATGCTTGGGTGATATTTAAGTAGCTGCTGTGAGATAATTGTAAGTCAATCTTTTGCAGGCTGTGCTTCTGCTTTTACGATACTTAAAGCAGGGGTACCTGATAATCATGTTGGCATTAAATACATTTCAGGCACTGCAAGAAAGAGCCTACATCAGTGCTGCTGTGGCTATGGGAGCCATCCATCCCACCTGCCAGGGGTCTGAAAGGGATGGGACAGGTGTGTGACATCCAGCCTGGCTCTGGGGTGGGTCAGTGGCTGGGGGCACCCTCTGCTCCCTGCTCAGTGTCCCCCAGCAGGGCTGAGGGGTGGTGGCTGCGGGGACTCGCTGTGCTAAGAACAATCTGCTGTGTTGTAGAACAGAGTCAGAGCTCTCAGTGCCTCTGGGCTGTGCTGGTGAGGGGCAAGAGGGAGCCAGTCATGGGCTCATGGTGCTGCAGGTTTGCAGATGCAGAGAGGAATAAACCCCTGTGCTGCTTGCTGCACTGCTGGGCCGTGGTGAGCTGGGGGCCAACCTGACTAGGTTCCTGCCAGGCTTGGATAAGCACTTAAGGACATGACTGAATCACAGCCTTGCTACCAGATGCTTTTTGTGATCATGAGCAAGGAAAGTTGTTTAGGACACTAGAAGGGCAATTATGAAATAAACGTATTTTATTTGGACACCAAATGTAAGCTATTCTGGTGAGGTGGTGTCAAACAAATTGCTGTGTGTTTTTAGGAGGTCAAATTAAAAATTTGTTGAGTGTGAGCTACCAGTAATAAAGGAGAGACAGGTTTGAATACCCATTTTTGGGTGGAATATTCTACTACCTCCTTAAAATTTGAATTTTCAGAGCAGAGGTGTTAGCCATCTGGGAACACTGCCCACAGATGGGTTGGTGATGGGAAGCACAGAGCTCACAAGAGAGCTGCTGAGATTGAGAGAAGCAGGAACTTAGATTTTTCTCCCAAGCAAAATGTGTAACATTTGGGCAAGTTATTTAATTTCTGCCATGCCCTGCTGCATGGGGGAGAATGTCCTCTGATTCCCATGGGTGAGCAGTCCTCATCCTCTCCTTCTGCGACAGGCTTTGTGCTGGGTGAAGAGTCCCTGCTCCTGCGCGGGGACAGGGCGTGGCTGATGCGTCCCAGATAAACCCTCACACAAAAAGGCACTGTGTCGCTGAATGGGATTCCAGTGTAGCTCTTTAATTTCATCTCTTGGAAATGTTTCTCCTCTTTCATCCAACTGCCTTTATCTTAACTTCTGATCTGAGGAAAGCAGCAGCCTTTCAAATTGAACAAACCGTGTTTCAAATAGGCTCTTCTGCTTGTGACAAGATGTACCTCATTTTCTCTGCAAGCCCTCAGCAAGGTCACACCTTTTTAATTTATTTTCTGTAAGAAAAATCTAGTTGCATGATAGAACAAGGCCAGATCTAGCTAGAGGTCATTTCTTGAAGTAGTCATAAAGTAGAATAGAATTAGAATCATTTAATAGAATTAGAATCATTTAATATCCAAGAACTTTGTAAGCATAGTTCTATTAAAATATAGGCTCTGTGTTTAAAAATCAACATAAATAGATGCTTAAAGTTGTGGTCAATTCAATTATAATAACGGGAATATTTTAGATTTTTTCCCCCCTTTTTACTGTGAGAGTGACCTTTCTTTTCCTTTCTTCCTTTTTTTTTTGTTTTGCTATCTCCCAGACAGAAAATCCCTAGTACAACCAGATAGTGTCATAACTTGAATTAAGTTTCTGTATTTTCTGAAATTAAATAACCCTGTTTCTTCTAGAAATATTCACATTTTGTTCAAATATATATTTCATTAATACGTATTAATACAGTATTAACACACATTTAATAGATTTGTTATTTGCTCAGCAGCAGGAAAACACCAGTCTGGATGCCATCTGTATGTTGTCCTAGAAATTGACACAGGTGTATCTGAAAGACATTCATTTCTGCCTTCATCCTTAGATGCATTGCTTTTCTGAAGGGCAAATATTCAACAGCACCACAGCGGTTTTTCAACCAAAGTTTCACAGCTAGTTTTTGTCAGACTGCTCTTGTTTCCCAGAGAGCCATTTCCCAAAAGCCTATCTCTTTCCTTCCATACTTTGAACCAGCAGCTGTTGGTTTGCAGCATCAGCTTTCCATGGGCTGGCGTTGTTTCAACAAGTGGCGCGTGGAAGCCAGAGACGTTTTGCTGCCAGAGGTGCAGGGGACCCTTGCAGCCGTGATGGGCAGAGCTTAGGTCCTGCTCAGGTCTGGGTATGGAAATGTCATGGGGCTGCCAGGGCTGCTGGGGGCTCTCCAAGTGCCCCCTCTGCTCAGGTTTTCTTCTCGTCAAGTCCATTATGTCAAAGGCCGATCTAAACTTCTTCGTTTTACATCACGGGTGCAACAGACCGTAACGTCTCCTCCTAAGTGCTTCCAATCCATTTGACTGACGTGTATGCTCACTATATGTCTGTGTGCTCAAAGTTTTGATGAAAAATATTGAAAAAGGCTACGTGTACATGTGAGGTAGCTGGTTTTCTTAGAGAATTTTTTTATATAATTGATAATGTCACGATTACACTGTGACCTAGTGCGGCTCAGCCATTCATTCTGGATATGTGTTGAAGTATTCATGCACCACATTTGAAGTCCGTGCAGAAGGGTGACCTGAATGCTCTGAAACTGAGGTGGGGATCAAAGGCATTCTTGAGCTCTGACAATACCGTGCTGTGTACGACGATTAACTTGCGTAGCACTGTGCAGTTCTACCTTATTAAACTCCTCCTATATGGGTAAAATAGTAGTGCTGATTGACATCACCATATGTGCTGAGGATTATTTATTAATAGCTACTAACAGTTTTTGACCACTCAATAGATATCATTATTTTCAGTTGAACATAACTCACATTTTGATTTGTTTGACTAAATTTACACTTACATGGAGACTGCTTGGAAAAATTGCTATAGGGCCACAGTAATTTATCAGCATTCAGTCATACTTCAGGGCAAATGGAAGCTTTTTCTAATAAAATTTATGTATTGAAATAACATGGAGAATTTTTGAATTATGGAAAAACACCAAGAGCGTATGTTGAAATAACAAGCCCTCAAATATTAAAGGAATACAGAAAAGGAGATGGAACATTGCCCTTTTTCCCAGTCAAAATTCAAGTGATATAGGGTATATCTTCATGTTTTCCTATAAACATACTTCTGTGCTTAACAGAGCATAATCAAGGATAAATTTGCTTTTGAGGGCTTAATTCTTCCACATGTGAGAAATCGGGCTTAAAATAAAGTGGTCAGAATATCAACTAAGCAGAAAGAGTTTAATCTTTTCTGTGAGACTAGGTTTGGTATTTCAATTCCGAATCAATAAGATTGCTAATAAAATCTGTGGTCATCTTTCTTCCGGATAGCCTAAGGAGCTCCCACTGCCAGGCAAAGTGTGGTGACTTTGCAGGAATGTCACTGTGACTGGGCTCACACGAGCAGTCCAGCTGATCAAAATGAGGAGATTCACCTCTGAGGCTGAATAAGTAAAATTACAGCTGCAAAAAAAGTCTTTGCAGAACCCGAGTCTTGGTCTGGTTTGGCACTGAGGAAATAGCTATGGGATTTCATCATTGTGTTTCAGAGCTTCAATTCAGAGTGCAATAGCACTAAAGTGAGAGATGTTTGAAAAATGATTGTTTAAAAGGCTGTCTCTTTTTATTTTTACCCTTCTCTTTCCAACAAGAACATGTTTTTATTTACTGTCTTCACTGCTTGAGCTTCTCACTTCATGTTTGTTCTACAAATCTGATGTCTCTAGATTGGTCTTCTTAGTAATCTGAAAGTCAAGGCATGGTTAGAGACAGATGATATATGATCCACTCTTTTATTATTTCTTGCACTGAGACAAGACCATCTGTTGTCTTAAAACTACCCACATTTCTTAAGAAATTTCTTTATATATTACTGCATGGAGGAAAAGAGAACATTCTTGCTGTATACAGACTGATCTGTCTTGTTAACATAGTGCTAAAATATATTCAGTGCATCTTGAAAATATAAACTCAGAGTTACCTGAAATGTGTTGAATGGTGTATATACTTCTTTTTTTATCCTTTAAAAATAAGTGTGAAAAGAACTTTAATGAAAAGTAGTTTAGAACAGGGGAAAAAGACATTCTAAATATGACTTAATTGGTTCAATGAAATTGTTTCACAGTATCCTCTACAGCTGGTAAAACTACCACACATTTCTCTTGGTTAATAAAACCTGTGACATATTTATGACAGAAATAACAGTTGCACAGAGCAACAGTGGTATTAGGAATTCCTAATGGCCTCTTTAAAACACAAATGTCTTACTTGGGAACAATTTGAATTTTTATTTTTTTAAACAGAGACTCCTCTTTCTTAAAACAGTGCTATTTCAAATTGCAAAAGATAGAATGATTTGTACAAGCTGTTCTATATTATTTGGGTAGACTATGAAAAAAACATGAAAGCCTAAAAAAGATCAAAAGTTTGTTTATAGCACCAGCTTATTCCTAGTGAAAAATCCTTTGACAGATCTCTGTCAACTGAAAATTGCTTTAGCCAAAATTACCCCATTTCTACAATACTTTAGATATTATAGTTGAATTAACTATATATCTTATGTAGTTAATATATTTACATATATATTATGATGTCTTTCATAATTTATTCATAATGGTAATGCAATGTTTTGATACTGTATTAATCAGTACTTGAACAATTGTTAGTAAGAGGCTGTAGAGAATATGGGGTACTTCTCCCAACAAAACCTTCAATACTTTCCAACTTGATTCAGGCCGAGGAAGTACAAGAAACTAAGTACTGACATTTACTTTATGTGCAGGAATAAACAACTTTTCAGTATAGGTACAAAGCAATAATAATATAAGAATTAGGTGAGAATAGTAGTATTTATCTTGCCTAATATTATGTACCTTAAAATTGAGTCTGTAAGCAATGATTCAAGGTTTTCTTTACAGTCAAGCAATAGGAAAACTTACTTCCACAGATCAAAATACTCTATTTCAGGTGTCTCAGACACAGTATAGCTCAATTTTACAGATTCTTGTCTTTATTGACTTGTCTGTCTGAGGGACTGGTAAGGCTAGATGCTTAAATTTTAGATTATTAACATAGCTGAGATTAATCCTATTTGCTATTCATGATGTAATAACAACGTAGTCAGATTAATTAGTGATTATTTGTTATGATGATCTGTGAAAAGCAGAAATAAAATGCAGGGAGATTTTTCTGCAGAAATTTGCAGAAATAAGAGCACAGGTTTGAAAACTTTGTCATTATATAGATAAGAATATGTTTTGAAAGGGAAAAGAAAGAACATTGAACATAAGCTGTTATAAGCTGTTGTGTTCTCAGATTTGTGTCCAACTTTGAATTTGCCAAATTTGTGACGAGAGAGATTAATGCTTTCGAAATGTATAGGAAAATTGCTTCAGGATCTCATTGTACCATCCAAAGGCAATATCTTAGGCTAATAGAAGGTGGCAGAGTTCATTGGGCTGGGCTAATTTTACTCTCAGAACTTCTGTGGATTTCTGCTGGAAGTGGGATGCTGTGCTCCAAGACACCTCCACTGGGCATAGAGCAGGATGAGGAATGCTAGCTGTGGCCTTTCAAGTCCTGTGGAAGGATTGCATGTAGGTTAACAGGTGAATCTGAAGAAAACTGGGTTATAATATTGATCAAGATAATTTAGATTTCATGGACATTTCCTAATATGAAAGGTCAAGGCGGATAGAATAGGAGAAGTGTTAATAGATGAAGCCAAATAGTATTGTGACACCAAAAATATACTAGTTGCAGGCCCTGGAGCCATACTAAATGATTGACTTTCAGAACTAGTTAATGCTGTTGCCTTGAAAATCTGGGTAGTCTTCATTACTGTCCCTCAAGTGTATGGGTTTGAGATAGGATCCAAATCAGACCCTGATTTCTAATCAATACCAGACAATAGGAGCAACATCTCAGACTGATGCTGCACATCTGAAGTGTGTCACTCATCATGTATGTGCCATGTACATCGTGGGTATTGGTTTCCTCACTGCAGTAACAAATTTTCTAAAAAATCAAGATAATGAATCATTTAATTTCCTTGTTGCGGCCTGTGTCGTAACATATCAAAGTGTATTTCTGTATATTCCCCTACATCCCCTAAATAAAGTAACAGAACCTACATGGATGTCCCGGAGGAACTCTTCCTGGTCATCGTGATGCTTTTAACTGACCAAAAGGAAGAACTAATCTGGCTATTAAGATAGTGTGGGAAATCCAGTAGTTATCATCTTTGTGAAGGTGGGGATTGGAAAATGCAGAGCTACCCTGTAGTATTTCATCAATGTTTTATATAGTAACGTATTTCACAAGAAAGTTTTATTTACTTAGGCAATTAAGAAGCAAACCTTCCTGTTCTGTATTTGGCATTCTGTCCTGGAACCAAACGCCCATGGCAAGTTATGGTCTGTTTTAAAATACAGAATGTAAATTGGAATAGAGTGCAGCACACACCTGCTCATCTCCAATCAGATAGGCAGCAGTATGCAAACTGCAAACTGCAAGCAGCTGTAGTGAAGAAAAAAACTGAATCAGGACGTTCTGTACTTCCACACAGAGAAGGAACTAAAGCAGATAGAGGAAAGGTGCAAAAGCCCTTGTGTTTCATCCTTTTTCACACAGAAGACACCCTTTTCTCATTACAGTGGTTGCAAAAATAAGCATAGTAACTGATTCTTAGAGTCTGTGTGACAGTGGTGGGACACAGACTTCACAGTTTCAAGATCCTGGTCCATTTGCTGGTTTTTGTTAAAAGGTCTTTTTTTTTTCAAAGTTCAGATAGTGAGAAGGATTGGTACTCTTTGATAATTACATTGTACAGAAAAACTTGAGTTTCTTGATGGCTTATTTCTTTGATTTGCAGACATTGTGATTATTGCATTTTGGCTGTGATCCAGTCTTTTCATGCAGTGGAATTAAAGCTCTAAATTATCTATTTGTTATTAATGGAGAGACTCAGCTTCTCTATTGCCTTCGTTGGAATGCTTATTCCCTTTCATCAGGGTAAATTCTGTGCTCTGGTTGCGCCAATGGTGAATAAAAACTCCAGTTGCTGTTTATTTAGTGAGTGCAAAGAAGTGTTTATATTCATTGTTAATTCCAGATAATTATTGCTATTAGCTCGTTTCTTCTGTTCTGCAGGCAGTTATTACACTGACAGATAGATACAGCCATTCATACAATTACTTGCCTACCTTGTAAAATGGAAAGGGTTTGTCCTCCCATTCTAGTATTATCTGTAGTCTATTGTTCTATACATCTTAAAAAACTTTTTATGCAACTACTTTGCTTACTCATTTATTTAATGGAATACAGGCAGATGCCAAATCTGCTTTGCTTATTTTGGAGTTCTGCAGTTGATTGTTCTATAAACAAAATGTATAAACTTCTTTGCAAGTTGCTCATTCTCAATAATATTTGCAGAAGATACATACATCCGTTCAATTTTCTTTAAATCACATTTGTACTCCTGAAAATTCAGTCTTACAGAAGTTACTCCCAATAAATGCTTTGATGCAACTGAAGTGTGTGGGAAAACTGATGCTGACTGCTCTCCTTTTCTCCAAGCAGTTGAAAGGTTTTGCAATGATAATTTGGCTTTCAGTCTCCTTTGTTACATCCAGTAAAACACAACAGTCTGGGAGGGATCAGTGTACCAGGTTGCACCAGGTGCAAAAATGAAACGCATTGCATTTCTTCAGGCATTCTGTATTTTACATTGGTAATTAATCTGTACACATGTTAGTAAAGAGAATGAAATTACTTTGGCAGTGTTCAGTAAGAGCCTGCGCTGCACCTCCAAGTATTTCTTGTAAGGCTGTGATGATCTATTTTCAAAGATCAGCCTGGGAGCCTTGTTCACCTGTGTGTTTGTGGGACAATCGCGTAGCTCTTGGCACCCTTGTCTTTGCTTTGCTTGTAGAACAGCACTTGCTTGGTCCTTGGTATGCACCCATCCACCCCAGCTCCTCTGCTTTCCCATAGAGACACTCTGCTGAGGACTGCAGACATGCCTCTGCCACTACAGGTTAAATTCAATATTTTTCATCATGGCTCCTTCCCAGCAAGCTCCAAACTGGCCTCCTTCTTGCTCCTTCATCCAGAATTTATGAAGCTCTTTCCAAAGCTAAATTCGTGTACGTAGGCTTGTGTAATGCGCTTAGGCTGCTACAGATGTGAGGTTAACTTTTAATTCATTTCAAACATGTTACAACTAACACATACTTGTCTGAAGCTGTAGGAGCTGTTAACACTTTAAGCCTTGCAAAATTCTCTAGGTTGCTTCTGGAATCGCAGTAGAAATACAATGGTCCCTACTATACTCCATCCCTGTCCCATTCCTCCTGGGCTAGGACAGATGATCTTGTCTTGATATTTACACTGAAGACTAACAACTGATTTGTAGTTCTAGCTAAAAAGATTTCCTTATTTTTTTTATTGTATTTTGGGCATTGCTTAGTTTTTTGAAGTCAGTAAATTAAGGATGTCCTTGCTTATTGTTTTTGAAGGGAGGGGATACAGGAGAAAAAAAAAACTTAAAATGGCATAAATACTAGGACTGGAGAGAAACATACTCTCATTAATGGTCTTCCCTCTCCTTCTCTCTTGAACTCTGTCACAGATGGATCAAAGGAGCTACATTATAAATACAATCATCTTTCTTTAGTAGCATGAATACTGAGGAACTCAAAAGTTTCTCCAAACAAGTGACTAAAAGAACATAACCAGTGTGCAAACATGGTCACACTAAAAATCCCCACAGAACCCAACCCTGACATGTTTTATGTACTTGGTTATTTACTAAATTAATGTCTTATGATTTCATTTCCATTTTAAATAAAATACCTAAATGCATAGCAGTTCCTGACAAGCTGAGAAAGGCAAATAAAAAGAATTGATTAGCAAGAGGTGGATTTTTTAAATAAAGTTTGTTAAAGCAGGTCAAGTTGAACTATGCAATATTCATTCATATTTCAGCAGTAAGCTCTCATTATATGGTGTAAACTAATCTAGATCTCTCCATCTGTGAGGAGAAGGAGACAAGTAGTCAAGAACATGATCAATCAGCTGCAGCCCAGTTAAGTACTTCACTGTAATTAAACTTGAACAGCATTAAAAATTACATGCAGTAATTGAAGGGGGGTGATTTCCAGTGTAGTACCTTTAGCTTGTTTGGTGAGTATGTACTTTTATGAATATATAAATATTGCTCTTGGGCTTACTGCCCACATAGGAGTTGATACTCCGAGTAGGTCATGGGATCACTCAGTGGTGTAAATCTGCCCAGTTGCTGTGATTTCAGTGGTGATACATTAGTGCAGCGTGGCTCGGGACCTTGCCAAGTCCATAAATATGAATGCCATTCTGTATGTTACACCAGCTGTGTAAATCCAAACTGTTAACATCATTACTGTGTATTTATCACTGCCAGACTAAGAAAGCTGTGAAGAAACAGTTATGGTTGAAAGCAGTTAATTAATTAGCTTAAAGGCAAGATTGTGGCTTAGCTTAATGCAGCTATGGAGGCAGGCACAGGCTGCAATGCACCTTTTTCCCTCTGTCCTGGCTGTCCTTGTGTGTCCCCATGTTTCTTCCACCGTGGCTATGCAACATGTGAAAAAAAAAAAATCTTACAGCTCGGGCTTACTAAAAAGAAGATTTTTAAAAATTAATTATTGCCTAAAATATGTAATGGGAGTATATGTGTGGAGATATTTTCTCAGGAATAAATGTTTTTTTCAGACCAGTTATCAAAAAGTTTTCGTACGTTTGTTGGCAGGGAGCAATGAGCAGCAGATGAATCCTGGAACACAAGGTTTTGTGGGGAGTTTTTGGGTTATATTCCATGTCTAGAAAGTACCTTAGAGATGGATCAGAAGAAGAAATTGGGTAGTATCTACCTAGGCAAGGAAAGCTGAGGAGGCCACGTTACTTTCTTCTCAAAAGTGGTGTGGAGCTGGTGTTTGTGCAGCAGCTGAGGACAGCCATTCTTGTGACTGGAGCATCCACGTAGCTATCTAATTTTAGTTTCCCATATAATCATTCAGTAAAATGTCAAAAACCTGGGTTTGGGTTGCTGTATTTCACTGGAATAGTTTTAGACATCTGGGCTAAAGTGCATCCATAAATGACTGCAGTGTTTTATGTATATATCTCTTGTGTGGAATGAGTCTTTGAGCCTTACATGGAGGTTACGATTTCAGGCATCACAAATGGCCACTTTGATATTATCTTCTGACTGGAAATCCATGTTTCAGCACTAAGCTATCACATTTTATATTAAAAAATAAGTAACATTTTGCCACCACAGTTAGGTTCAAAATGGCACCATCAGATGAGTGCTAAGGTTGTATCTTTGTCTGTCATACCAGATGTAACACTTGTCAAATAACACAGATGACCCTTAAGTATCTTCCATGTATCTCAGGTCTAGAGGGCAGGTTAAAGTACTGAATATCTCTTCAGAGAAAGTACTTTCTACTTACTGTTTTTTACTGAACCAATCAACCTACTATCAGAACAACCTACAGACAGAACAAAAGCAAACCCCGGGAAAAGACGCTACTTCTGTTCTTTTTGTTAAAAATAAATCCAAGACACATGCTTTTGTCTTGGCAGGTTTATTTCAAGAGCAATACCATGCTGTCATTGTGCTTGCTATCCATTAAAAAAATAAAGGCAAATAAAGTGTCAGACAAAAGAGAAATGTTAATTAGGAAGTTCTATTTATATATATCATGTTTAACTTGTAGGGTTGATAAATATTTTCAGACTGAAACAGACCCTGATCTTGCAGTATTATGGTGTCTGAATCACAAAATGAACAACAATCTGTTTACAAAGCACCCTTAATCATAGGCAAGCAGAGATCATATTGCTTTAGTATTTCTAGGAGGAAAGCAATTTAGTCTTTTTATTATTATTATTATTTCCTATAGTAAATATAAGCTTTTCAGTATAACAACGATATTTCCCTCTTTGGTCATAAGTAAATATTGTTCTTTTACAATATGTGTATTCACTTGTGGGGTCACCGAGGAGAAGAGAGGATGCTAAGCTACAAAGCAGCAATCTGAGCATTTGGCAGAAAACCATCAATGCAGAGAATAATAATATCTAGCCCTAGGTATTCGTAAATTATACACAAGCAATTTACATAAAATTTATGATTCCAAGTATCATTTTATTACAAAATTTGCAGTTGTGATTGTAGAAACACCACAGTTGCATTGGTGGGAGAGGGGTATTTTGTGTGTCTCCATTTGAGCTACATTGCTGGGCAGTTTCTCCCCCTCCTCACCACAGTACAAGATAAATGCGTTTGCCCCAGCAGTGTTTCTCCCATATGGGCAAATGAGAGGCCTCTCCTTGGGACCCTTTCATTTACATAACTTCACACTCTGCTTGCCCTGCTGGGATGTTCCTCTTTGGATCAGGCAGTGCTGATCCTTTTTAGGAGATCACAATTGAATTGCATGTGTCATGTTATCCATATGACAATTTATCTTTCCCCTTCATTCCCAAAGGTCATGGAAGGGAAAAGGTGGGAGCTGTCCTGTAACAGGTATGTTTCAGAGGAGGTTTGCACGCATGGTTCAAGACCAGGAGTTGTGGGTGGCAGTGGGCAGGGGAGGAGCTGGAGGGGCTGCCTGCTGCACCTCCTCCCCTTCTGCCAGGTTTGGGAGTCTTCAGGCCTTGCTGCTCAGCTTCAGTCATCCCTGATCTTGGGCTTTTTATGCTCTTCTGCTTAGATCTGCAATATTTTTAACTTTTACTGGAGTTGAGGAAGGGATGGAAATATCTGTAGAGACTGTCACAGGCAGCGTGAAGCCTTGAGGCAGTTCAGACTTGTTTGAAAGACACTGTTTTCTTTCTCTATGCCAGGTTATTTCCATAGACAGGTTTCTGTGTGGGTCACTGTCCTTTTCACTTGCATTTTCTTCTGTGGGCTATTTGTGTTCCTCTCTCACGCTAGCATGTGTGAGCAGAGCAACAAGTGTCAGGGGGTGGCACAGGTCTGCCTGGAGGGTGTGTGCTGTGCTTGGCACTTGTTTGCTGAGGGAGTGCCAGGGTCACCTGGACACGGGATCTGCTGGTGTCCCCTGGGGAGGAGCCCTGTGGGTGGCCTCTGCTGACACTTCAGGGAGGTCAGGCCTTCATGGAAGGGTTGGGCAAGTGGAGTTTGCTGGGGGCAGTGACTCTGGGCTCCATGCTGTTCCTGAGGCCAGGAATCTCCGTGGATTGTCCAGACAGCAATGCTGAAAGGTGCTGGAAGAGTCCGTGGTCCGTGGAGGGGTCTGTGAGTGGGAGATGTGCTTCCCCCTGTCCTTGCCTGTACTCCAGCAGCTCAAGTCCTTTTCCTCACAGATTAGGAAAGCCCATGCAGCCACAACAGGGAGAGAGCATTTCCTTGCCCTGCCACAGGGTACAGCTACTCTGTGGTGGTGCCAGGTCCATTGTCCTCCACACTGGATGACATTCAGCATTAGTGATTTAGACCCTCACGGAGGCTGGCAGAGCCAGACAAGTGAGATACTCAAACTTGCAAACCTAGTCTGATCTAAGTTGAAGGTTACTGTTTGGTAAATAAACTGAGATCAAATCCAAGTGATTGGCCTTGAACTAACGCCTCTGTAGATGTTTTTTATAAGCAAAGAAATAAAAATTAAAATGAAGATATGACTCATAGATCTGATGAAATTATTATCTAGTAAATGCTTTGCAAATGGGATGTTTGGTATATGTAACAAAGGTACATATTGAAGATTTAAGTCTATAGATAAAGACTAAAACATCTGTTAGTGCTGCCATTGCTGTTCCTCAGCTCCATCTTGGCATCCATCCTAGCAAACCTTCTCACTACAAAGCTGTGTTCTAAGGAAACACTTCATCTCTGTCCTCTTTGGTGTTCACTTCTCTCAGTTGATACCTCACTCCTTGGTCAAGCCACGTCAGAGAGAACTTTGTGTTAATAGCTGTCTAACTGCTTTTCATGTTAGGATTATTTCTTTGCAAGCCTGAAAACCCAGGGTTGTGTTAAGACACATTCCACTGGAGGCGTGTCATGACTGTTACTAGCCTGGGGTTGATTCCTCTGCAGGAGTTTGCCAGGACTGTTATAGGGATTTCATTGTGTGCACTTGAGAGCCAGTAATGTCATAAATCCTGGAATGGCTTATTGGAGGACCATGTCTGGCATTAGAATTGCCCTAACTGTCTTTTCATTGTAGGTTTCTTCTCAGGTTAAAA
>VYXD01004745.1:229261-297118 GCA_013397195.1 Hylia prasina | reverse complement strand
AAAAAAAAAAAAAATTCCTTTATACCTACTCTTTAGTAGCCTGCTGGAAAAATTGCTTTATTGAAAACCTGACTAATTATTCATGTTTCTGGCAAGATAATCAAAACTTCAGGCATTGAGACAAGTTGTGTCATTGTAGAACTTCCTGCCATAGATTAGGGGAATTATTAGGCTGCTCTATTTACTATCAAACCATTTTTTTCACATTTCTAAGGACTCCAAAGATGAAGACTTTGACTTAATCACCTTTCATTTTTTCATATGAAAGGTCTAGCATTCTGTCATGGATTGTTCATTAAAATCTTATAAGATCTTACAATCATGTTATTTACTCAAAATCTTAGAAAAATCATGTGTCATGGTCATATTGACTCATGATTTGTATTCTGGGTTGCATTTTTCTGGGATTGGCTCCTGTAAGAATCAAACCAAAAGAACAGTTGCTGATAGAGCTAATGAAGTTATTGGGTTACTTACACTGAGTAACAGATGCCTTCAGATTTCAGGGGTCTTTAAAACAAACCTTTGAAAGTTGTGTTTTAGAGAGCCTTAGGAGGGTGGTATTTGTTGCCACCTTGCAAGGCAGCTGGAGACAAAGACCAGAAGTCACTTGCTGAGCACTAAGAGCAGACAGCTGCTTGGAGCAAGGAGACCCTGGCCATCCCAAAGACATTGCCAGAGAGGTGACACAGAAATGATGATTATTGTGCAATGAAATTCTGAATCGATTTTATACTTGAACAACTTACCACAAAACATACAACCTCGGTATGATCAGCATTCACCTTCACACCAGTGGTTGACCTCACCTAAAGTAGGTGAATAAAGTAGAGGTAGCTTATCTTGACCATGTTTTTACACTTATCTACAATGTGTTAAGTTTCCCAAATGAACAAGTACAGTAGTTTTTTTACCAATCTCCATGTTAGGAATATATTATTAATATACAATATATAATATATATTAACATATATGTTAATATATTGTTAATAACATACACTGGTAAATTTTGAATGCAGAGCTCTACTGCCTTAGGCTGTAGTAATGAGAAGTTAACCATATCTATGCTGTTCAAACTATCACACCACAAACTAGAGGGAGACATAGCTGCATTGTTTTAGGCTCTTTGCTGTTTCAACAAGAGAAAAATCTGAAATGAAAACAGTTCTGACAGTCTGGAAGCTCATGCTGTTGTTATTAATGGGCTCTCTGGTAATAGAAGCAGAATTTAGTGTGCCAGATGCACCACAACCATAGAGGGAGGATGCAGGTCTGGGCTTGTAAAGGGGACAGAAAAGGTACACTGGAGGTTACTAGGACAATGAAAAACCCACAGCCCAAGAGCTCAGCTGCTAAAATTAGTCTAATTTTAGTTTTGTTTTTGCTTCCTATGTTAAAAACTGCCTCTACTTCCTTATCTTTTCAGTTTCTGAAAATATATCCATCCAATCAGTTCATATGCTTATTTATCCTTTTGCCTTCCAAATCTACTCACCTTGCATTTACCTTTCCTGTCAAGAACCTTAGACTGTGGGAGTTAAAAATGGCCTCAGACTAGCCTGAAATCAAACAGGTTCTTTCCTCTGGAGCACTTGGAAAGGTAGAGCTGTACTTTTGTGATGGGATTCTGTTGACTCAGGAGTTCCTCTGGGGATGAAGCTAACACACAAAATAAGATTTAAAAACCCCCAAACCTACCAAAAAAAATCTTTGTCTTAAAACTGTGCATTCACTTTAGTGAATGAAGTTTACTTTTCAGAGTCAATATTCTAATAGTAATGTTAGGAGGCTTGCTGTTGTAGCAAAAATATGGTGGTATCCTGGCATTGTGTATGTTTAAATGAAAGTGTTTACTTTTAACTGTCATTTTCCCATTCTGTAAAGGGGAATGCCAGTGCTTTGTACTCACTACAAGCCATGTAAAGAGAAACAAGAAAGTGTAGTCATTAGAACTAGTAAAGGCAGTTTCTCTTCACAGTGTTTATGGCAGCTTTCTTTTTTTCTTTTCTTTCCTCCCCTTGCTCTTTGATGAGTCCCAGTGGGGATAGCAGAGCATTTGCTGCCTGTAGTCTTGGCCAAGGACAAAAGGGGTGAATATTTTAGTGCAGTTGCCTGTGTGCCCACTCCTTCAGCTTCTAACCAGGTTCCTCACTTCTCTCTACTGAGTGGTTTCCTCTGGTGTGGACCAGCTATCAGCCTGAGTAATTCCAAATATCAGCCTGCTTATTCCAACCCAGTTGCAGATTTACATCTTGTTGCTAGCTGACTCACCTTTTCGTTATTTTCTTCCCTTTTCTTTTCTTTTTTTTTTAGAACAAAACAAAACCAAACCAAAACAAACAAACAAACAAACAAAAAAACAACCAAAAAACATACCATCAAAGCATGAGCAGCTGTTACATTGTCTCAGGTAAAGGCAAACCTTCCACATGCTACTGTCTCATTATATCAACCTCAGCATTGTCACACAGCAGTGACTGCCACATTTCTCCTACCACATAGGAGCATCTATCCCACAGAACTTAGTTTGAGAACTTACCACAATAAACCACCTAGATATAACTGCTTCTTTACTTTTGCAAAGATGGTCAAAATCAGAATGTAACTGAGCACCTAAAGCTTGGTACATAATGTGCTTACAGTCCAGCAAGTGTTATTGCCTTCATGTCATCATTGGGAAATGGAAAAATGGTGCATCTATCCTAACCTTAGTCTCCTGCATCACCACACAGCAAAACTAATTTTCTTCATACATTGTAATATTTTGTAGGCTATGTCAGACACCCTGTTTATGCTGCTAGTTTGTGTCAGTTGTCTGAGCCACTCTCTTGGTTTGTCTTCTCTCTAGAATTGTTTTGGCAGTGGAGAAGAGACATGGAGCTGCATCAGGACAAGGAGCTGGGAATGGGAATTACTGACCTGACAAGGCAGGAGGCAAGAAGGAAGGTAATATGTCTTCTTCTTGAAGACCAGCATATATTTTGGGGCTGAAGCAGACGGTGTCCAGAGAGGCTGACAAAAAGAGGTGATAGCAGAGAAGGCTGGTGGTCCTGGAAGGGAGATGATGGAAATTGTCAGCATAGACATGACCTGAGTGAGTTGCCTGGAGTGGTGCAGCAGCTTCATGGCAAAGAGGATTGAACCTGTTTCCCAAGCATGCAGTTGCATGTTGGCACAATCATTTGTGTGTGCATTTGTGCTGCATATCTAAACTTTTCTTTTATGCTGCTGAAAATCCCATTTAACTTTATTAAATGAGCATGTATTCTTTAATTTTGGAACCCAGGGGGTCAGGCAGATGACTTAAGGCTGGAGATGAAGCACATTTTCCAGGGTGTCTTTAGCACAGGAAGATTCAGTTTGTGTTAATGGGCAGTGGGACATTGCTTTACTAGGAAGGAAAGTTCTTTCTGTTTCCAAGGGGTTCAGTTATCTGTGCACAGTGGATCACACAAACTCACAGTCTACCATGGAAACATTAGGACTCTTTCAGGGTAAGACAGGCAGTTCTGCAGACACTAACAGGAGCAGCACTGACAATAATCAAGACTTTGGCTAATAATCAAATCTTGCACTCAGCCTTTTGTAGCCTCTAACTCAGTGAGGATCTCCATGGGACTCTGGGTGATGGAGGAGTGTTGGGGCTATGGAACAGAACATTGTAGATGAACATTACTCAGTTCTTCATGGGACAATTTTCTTACGTGTTCATTTGCATTTAAAATTGGAGTTGAAAATAAGGCTTTTAGAAACTTTTAATTTGTATTTAATTATGAGAATTTAACTTCAGGGTCTCTATCTGATTTTAAAGAATAATTAAAATTAAGTATGGCTGGAGTGATTTTTCACAGTTTTTCTGCCTGTCCTTTAGGACTTAAAGTAACAGTAAATTATTTGTGGCTGGGGGTGATCTATATGTAAATTCCATTAAGAATGGAATTTTGTTATAGAGAAATTCAGATTATGAAAATGACATTGCTGCCTTGAACGTCAGTAGCTAATAAATGCATTGGTTGTTACCATTACTTCTCCTAATGTCCTCAATTAAAATGATTTAAAATAGTACAATAGATAAGCAAGATCAATTAATTTTATAAGATGATCAAAGGAATGTAGTTCTGCATTGTAAACGCTCTAAATGTGATAATGGCTTTATCAGGCAGGAAAATAATTTGAAGTAGCTTAAACCTTATTCATTTTAGCTCAAGGGGCTTTTATTTGTAGCTAATCAAATGGTCTTTTGTATTTGCTAAGGTAGAATTTTCAGATTCTGTGCATTAATTTTACAGAGTAAATTTCAGACATTTTTGAAAGTAGCCAAAATAATTCTCAGAGGGCTGTAATTACAGGGTCCCATATAATCAAAGAGAACTTGATTATATTGATGTTCTGAGCAGGAGTAGGTTGTTTGCATTTGCAGTTTTGGAGAAGGTTATTTTTAGATTGCTTTGCTGCAGTGGCATTTGTTTTATGAATCTGTATGAAGCATCAGTTGGGACACTGTGCCCAGGTTTAACTTCCCTGTGACTGGCATTCTACATAAATGGTTAATTCTATGGATTTGGTTTTGGCATTTAAGGTTAAGTCTGTAGATTTGGAAATAAAATATCTGGATTGTATGATGAGAATACATTTGTGGATAAGACATCTAAGAGTGGCTTTGAAACCATGGATGAGGGAAGTGTCATGTTGGTCAGCCTAGGGGGGAGAGAGGTTCACAATCCTGGGAGATTTCCTCCTTTCTTTCTCAGTGACCATCTGGTTGATGTCAGTCAAATATCTTTGTCCTCACTCTGCCTCATGCTACGTGCTTAAAAACTTCTTGACTAAAAGAAAGTGCATGAGAGGTATAAGAAAAATTAACTAGATGGTCTAAGGCATGAAGAAACCCTTGAAGGTGACAACAGGCAGTGTTTGTCTTGCTGTGCTTGGGTACTTGGAGCCTTGCCTTGTAGACATTTTGTTGAGAAGCCTCCAACAGAAATGTTTTGGCTGCTCTGTCACCTGTATAAGAGTAATCATTGATATTTCACCTTCTCTCTAGATTTCATCAAGGCTAGTCAAGCATTGGAACAGGCTGCCCATTGGTTGAGTTACCAATCCCTGGAAGTATTTAAAAGACATATAGATGAGGCACTTAAGGACATGGGTTAGTGGTGGAACTGGCTGTGCTGGGTTAAGGGTTAGACTCAGCAGTACTAAAGGTCTTTTCTAACATGAACAAATGTATCATCTTTCTAGTACCTGATACCCTGAAGATCCTAGCAGGGAGAAAATCTGGTCTACATCATGGAGATGTTCCTTTGTCTTCATGGGATAGAGAAAATATTTGAGGAGAAAGGGAGGCTGCCTATTCTGCTCAGTCTGTCAGAGGATGTTTTTGTAGTTTAATAGCTTACAGTTCAGCATCCTGCTGAATGCATGGGCTGTGCTTGGATATGTGTCATATTTTTCAGTTATCTAAATGGGTTCTGTGCATGCTTAGCTGTTCTCTCTGTAGAAGGAGAAAGAGGAAATGCTGGTGGGGAAAGAATAGATCAGATGGTACAATAAAGCTATTGCACAGAGTAAAACAGGGCAGAAGGAAATGTGGGACTGAGAATGCGGGACAGTGGTAATCATTGGTGTTATAAAATGCATTCTACTATGGAAACAAAAAATGTGCAATAGCAATCTAAAAAAATGATACTTTTCAATCTTAGATTAATTTCTAAATAGCAACAGATGTAAAAGAGCTTTATCTATAAAAGTTGAATAATTCTATTTAAAGGAAGTAGAAGTTTCTACAAAAGGTAAAGGAGCTTTTCCTTAAGGACAGGGCCAAAAATAAAATCCATATCTCAAAAGTTCAAGATGAGGAGACAGAAAAAGTCTGAAAGCCATAGCATGATGTAATCCTCTCCTCTATTTTTCAAGTTCTACTTGAACCTCAGATTGGTTTCTTGTGCAACCCCCTTCATTGGCAGCTGTTTCAGGATCTCACCACTTTGCTGGTTAATGACCTTTTTCTAATTTCCCATTTCCTGGCATTTCTAATTGCTGATTGGTACTTGGTTCTCTCAATTAAGTGATTCTTTTTCCTCCCTAGAGCCTCATTTCTTTCACACCTCTCTCCCCACTGGTATTTACAGATGTTATCCACTCTGCTTTGTTTTGGTAGGCTAAAAAGGGAGAAGGTTGTTCTTCTCTGGCTTGGGGCTTTTTTCTTGATCTTCCTCAGCTGTTCTAGTTAGAGCCCATTTCTGCAGCATGTGAGTGACTCAGTGATGATAAGGTTGCCATGCCCTGTATATTGAGAGCGGTACTGTGCAGTCTCTGTGAGAGGTACCTTTCCTTGTGCAGTGTAAAATCATGTTTGTAATCTAAATCTTGTGCTGCTTTGTCTTTCACTTTGATGTGGCTAGCAGGAATGCTTCTGCAAGCTATGATGTACACATACATCACAAAAACCTAATAAGACTACGTTCTTATTTTTTTTTTAAATAATAACAATTAGATACAGCAACCACAATCACTTTCTAAACAAAAGTAAAGTGCTATTGGTGTAAGGTACCCTAAGAGGGTGTACATATGTTCCATCCTCACTTATTCTCTAAGGCCTCTCAGCTCAGCAAAGTCCCTGAGTTCTGAATTTTCACATCCTCCTTCTACCAGAGTGGGAAATGGATCAGCCCATCCCTGCTCCCTGCCCACAGTTTTTACAGGGCTCTAGCAGAGCTGTTTGGAGGGGAAGTGAGGATCCAGTATGGACAGGTGGGAAAAGTGCCCACTGCTGCAGCACAGAAAGTACACAAGCCTTGAGGAATGAGCTAAGTAGGATTTTGCATTCCCAGTTCGTTGAAAGAGAAAATTCTTGTTTTTCCAGTTGCTCCCCAAGATGTTACTATAACTATCTGCCACTTAAAGAACACACACACACACAAGTACCTACATGGGAAAAAGATGATCTGCATTTTTAAGCAGACACATGTATATACAGCAAATAAAACAGTTCAAGAAAAATACTTGTTAATATGACATTGTCATAATCATTGCAAGCTGCCTGACAAATTTTCTTCATAACCTGGCTCAGCCTGCATTAAAGTTTGGATCAAGAGGAGGAGGTATTGCATTGAAATTTTTGTTTGCTACGTGTGCTTGCATCCAGATGAAGCCCTCTAATACAATGGCCAAATGAAATAAGCTTGGGTCAGTCACACAACTCCAGTGAGTGTTTGAGCTGAAATACTGCACTTCATCTGCAGTGTAATTCCATTTGTGCTATTACATAATTAAATTGAGACTTGAATCGTGTGTTTTAAAAGATTATGTGACCATATGCAGCTTGAACAAGGGCCAACTTTTGAAATAGTGCTCTTTTTGCCATGTCTTTCTCTTATATTTGTTGAGGGCTATTTTTAGGGAGTTGTGGATTTGAGGGGTTTTGTTGTTATTTGGGGTTTTTTGGTGGGTTTTTTGTTTGTTTTTAAGGATGTGTCTTTGGTTTTGTTTTTTTAGTCAGAATTGAATGTTTCCAACATTTAACAAATTGGTGGGGTCTAAGCTTGAGGTACTTGTTCATATAATTCAAAATCACCTTTGGGAAAGGAAAGGTGGGAAAAAAATGCAACCAAACAAAAAAAAAAAACAAACAGCCCTGTGAAGCCCCAAATGTGTAAAGCATGAAATAATGACACTCCCACTCATATGGGAATGTAAACTAAAGCTGCAGAATGTGCTTTTATCAAATCATACTCTTAATTAGGTTTTAGGAGAATGCTTTATAGTCAAGGTTTTGTTGAATAATTTAATTATGAAACAGTACACCTGATTTTCAAACTAAGCCAACTGATACTGCTGGAGATAATCAGCGTGAACAACTGAGTTTTACATACTCCTGTGAAGGCAAATGTTTCTGTGGAAAAATAGGAACAATCTCCCCAAACAAAACCTTTTTTTTTTTTTTTCTTACAAAGATCTTCACCTTACAAACTTTCTGGAGTGGCCTGCCATGGAAATTGTGGCATTTGATGAGGGAGGTACAACTCAGGGCTGGGTAGTAAAATTAAACTGTTGCCACAACCAGATATAAGAGGGGAATTGTGGTTGATGGTGAAATTCCTTGAATTCAGTTTATTTTTATTAATTCACAGTCTTGAGTTCATGAGGTTTCAGAGCTACCTAATTGGAATATGACCTCTAGCCTGGCTATTGCTTGTAACCCAAATCCTGAGCTCTTCCTGAAAACTGACCCAGCTCAAACACAGCTTGAACAGAGCCTTATCAATAAAAATAGACGTGATGGTGTTTGGTGTTTGTGGGGCTTTTGAGATGGACTCAGAGGAGCCAGAGCACATCACCCTATCATAATATATTAATGGAGATCAGTGTTTCTGAGAAATTAGGTTTTATTCTGTTTTGTTGTGGCCTTTTTTTGGGTAGGGGTGTGTGGAGTGGGGGCAGCCAGAGTACACTTTTAACCAGGTGAGTTGGTATTCTCAGGCATGTTTAAATGGTAATGGAGAATGCAAATAATGAAGTGGTCAAAGTTTAATTACTAGTGTTTGTTCCTAAAAAGACAATATCCCTAATAAACCAAAATTCAACTACAATACTTGCAAAGGATAGTACAAGGCCATATGTATTTTTAGTTCACCTGTCCTTTCTCTCCTGAGCAGTATTGGCCAAAGAAAATCTTCCAACTTAAAAAGGTTTGGTTATTCCTGAAATGACTTTCTGTTCCAGTTCAGTTTTAATTTGTGTGTTGTTTCTGCCTAATCTGGAACAACATTAAAAAAAAGTGGAATTATAGTTTCATTAATCTTTTCAAGATTTCTCTTGTGTGTATAGGATAGTTGTAAGCATCTTATAACCTGATGCATCTGAGTTGTACTCTAGGTTATTCCAAAAGTTTCATAGCTGTATTTTCGACACTTTTCCACCATATTAAATACACAAAACCATCACATTTTTCCATGCCTTTCTTGAGCTAGTTAGATTTCAGAGGTTTATCTAGTCATTATTGGTCTTTAAATATAGTCATCATCATAAATGCCCCTCTGTTTCCGTTTGCTCTGCAGAGGTCAAAAGATGAGGTTGGTTTATGAGCTTATTCTGCCATGTGTCACTATCGGCAGCACAATAGAACAGCAGGATGGAGAGGCAGCTCTCACCTCTCCATTTATTACTCTTGTCAACTTGGAAAGGATTTTTTACCTTGTGAAAGGCCCATCAGCAATGAATCAGTGAAGTGAAGACGACAGTTGATTTGTGAATTCAGATTATATAAAGTGACTAGGCTTCAGTGGACTGTGTAGATAAAGCAACTGTCATGATAAGGTGGCATGTGCAATTCCACAAAACCAAATTTATTGCACATTTAAGGAAATCATCCTATTTTAAAATGCCATAAATTTGAAATTGAATATAAGTTATACCCTTGAATTTTGATTTATATTTTGAATATTTTTAATGTGATGCTAAGTAGCATAAATTTAATTCTAGGAGTTTATGCATTCCTTATTTAAGGGTCATTTTGACTTTTCTTCTGAATATGTTATGACATTCCTGATATTTTATGCCAAGCAGAAAAATCACTTTATTTGATATTTAGACTTAATAAACATCAGCAAAGATCAAACCATGATGGCTAGAATAAGACAGGCAAAGCTTATGGAGAAAAGAGAGAGGCCTTAATTTTCCTCCTATAGACCCAAACACACCCTTATTAGTAGCAAATGCTGTGTTTGTGTCAATATGGGTTTACAGATCATGATGGGATATAAATGCCTCTCAGATATTTAGCAGATGCAAGTGGATAATTTCATGGTCTCACAGCACTCATTCATGTGACCTTTTCTGCAGTGTCGATCCTTAGCACTTGTGAGGCTTTGCTTGCAATTGCAGATTCCTTCAGCACTCCCAGTTTCTGGACTCTGTCAGGATTTGGGAGTGCATCTCATGCACCCAATCCGTGGGACTTTTCAGTGGTGTTGTGAAGCTCCAGAGGTTTTGTAGAACAGTGTTTTGATTGGGGTGGAATGTCCATACAGACCCATAGAGTCTGATGCCACATAAAGGGGACAAGGTCCTGGCACAGGGCATAAGAAAATATTGCAAATAACTGCCCTCTTCTTGTGGATATACAAAGCACTGTGGAATATCCATTACCCTTTTTAAGAGCTGCCAAATGCTAAAGGATTAGGCAAAGAATAAGCAGTCTTTTCAAAATATTTCATGACAGCTTTACATAATAAAGAGTTTTATGTTTTGAACGTAACACCTGCTGGACTGGCTCATTTGGATGGTCTCTCTGACATTGGTCTGTACCAGATGCTTACAAAAGGTGCAAAGAAATGTACAGCTATGGAAAAAGTGTCAACTGGGGATTTTCTCCCTAAACCAATGCATCCAGCAATTGGCTTATGCCCTCAACTCTAAGTTTTAGTGTCACTTATAAATGTCTTTTTCCTTTCTCATCTAACTGTAGATGTTCTTATTATTCACATAAATGTCTAAGCCATTTTGAATCCTGCTAAGCTCCTGGCTTTAATAATATTTTGTGACAATGAGTTCCACATGTAAATTTGGTAGTATATAAAAATACAGTTCAGTGTAGATTTGCTGCCTTTAATTTCACTGAGCACTTTTTTCAAAGGTTGGAGCTTTTAAAAATCCAAACCTTCAGAAAGCACACACAGCTACAATAATGACTTTAATATGTTTCATTATTTATTTTTCTTCTTGCTTTAAAGTCACGAAATGAGGAAGTTCACAGGGTCTACAGGCCATCTTAAGACAAACTCTTATTCTCTTACAACACATCTGGGCCTATAATGTCACTTCAGAGAGACGCCTCCTCTCATATCCCAGTCCTGCAGAGTTTAGCAGAGTCTCTGCCTTAGCTCTGCCTGTTTTGTTGATTATTAAATTTAAGTTTCAGCCTGGACTTTAGAAAGCAGCATACTTCAAAGAATTGTTGGTTTGCATAAGCGTCCATATGTTTGGACCCTTACCAAACATATGGGTTTTGCTGAATCGCCTTTGCCCATAAAATGAGATGGACATCTTGAGCAATTAGATTTTTCCTCTGAAATTCTTAATATCAGCAAGTCACAATCTCTAGGTAAATGTGAACGAAGATTAGTTTAACATTGGTGTTGTTTACTCGACAGCTTATTTTAAAGTGTTGTTTAATTGCTTGACTGCCTTCCTACAGGTTAACTACATCTGTAGTGGTAAGGATATGACTAGTCATATTTTAGTTTTGTATCATTTCGATGTTGAACTAATGTATGTGAATCTGAAAATGAGTCCTTTGGCAAGAATTTCTTAAGAGCTATTGTGGCCAGAAATCCCTCCTGGCATGCACCAAATCAACATTTCCTAAGTATGTTCTAGGCAGAGCTGGGCTCTCTGATGTGGTACAGGCTTCTTACCTTCCAAACAAGGCACTGCTTCCACAGGTTTCCAGGCTCCAGATGGCAATAAAACCTGGGGTAAAACTGCCTCCACAGTTTAATGGGAACATTTAAACCGCCTTCTAATTTCTCCATGGTACCTATGAAAGCATTTAGAAAACCCCACAGTTTCTCAAAACCTCTGTAGCTTGTGGCCTTTTCTGATGTGGTAGCACCAGCTGGAAGGGATCTGGCAGATGTGCTGAGGCTGGCAATTTGGTTGCACTTGTACCTGAGATGGATGCTCCTGTCATCATCCTGTGCTCCTGCTGGAAAGCTGCAGCACAGGAACAGAAGTATGGAATAGAAAGAAGCTTCAAACACTTGAAAAACAACCTGAATAATCCACAGGACTATGAGTGCTCTGTTACTTGGAAAGAAGGGAAGAAGGAGTGTAGAATGAGGTAGAGTCCCTCATACTAGACCAACAATGTTCAGGTTATCTGAAAAAAACAAATCTGTAGATCAGATTAGTCTGAATTGTTGTGTGGGTTGTTTATTGCACTTGCTAGGCAGTAGTGAGTACTGGACGGACTGTTTATCATTTGCATGGTTTTGATAAGCAAAAAGGATGAGATTAATAGACATCTTTGCACAAACTGTTGTGATAATTAGAAAATTTACAAAGCAAGTCAGCCCTTTCCAGTAGTTTTTCCTGTTTTTGCACTAAATGGTGGTTATTAAAAAAGAGAAAGGAAAAACAATGACTGGTCTGCTTTGTGTAGGACAGTCCATAAACCTATCCTTCAAGCTCAAAGCATGCAAGGGTACAAGTGTTCAAAAGAGCACAGCATTCTTCCATATTTGCTCCTTGTGTTTCAGTACTTGGGTTCTCTCACTCTGAAATACAAGAGAACTGCACAAAGCTGCTCTTTGGCCCCAGAGGTTTGCAGCTGGAGTGACACAGAGACAGCATGGGAGGGGAGGGGGGGGAAATGAAACTCTACTGGCCAGGCTAAAAAGCTGGAAAGTAATTTTTCTCTTCCTGTTGGCATTTTGACAAATCACTTGACAAAAATCTTTGTTTCTTCAAACAAAGTGTGTCTTTTTGTTTCCTTTCCTTTAAATCTCATCTCGTGTTAGAATTGCTCTTCAGCTGAAGCACGGTCCTGTGCTGGAGAGGATAGATAGGGCAGCAGGCTGGATGTTGCCACTAGAATGTAGGTAAATGAGAAAACACTTGCTTCTCTTTTTAAGGGCTGTGGCAGCTTTGAAAACTGGCTTTCATGTGAATATCAGAAACTTTATTGCCTTGACTTGGGTGACCTCATCTACTAGAATGAAGTCATTCATTGAGCCAAGAAAGACAAACCTTCGTTCCAGAGAATTAATCAAGTCCATCAAGTGCTCTGCTTACATCTTATCTCCAGCCAGTGAGAGAGCAAGCAGTTAAAAACTTGACAGCCACCAGATAGCCTCCTGTTCTTCATGTTATGCTAACATCAAAAAGGAGCAAAGAGGCTTCCAAAAGCTCAAACTTGCTACTGGATAAGCACAGCTTGACATAATTTCTGACTTGGGGATTACATTGTTTCAAATCAAGGTATTTCTTAGAGAACAAAAACATGGCATTCCAGTGAACTTTAGCTTTTTTTTAAAAAAAACTATTAACTCTGCCAGATAGGAATGCTGAGCACATAATTGCTCACCCTGCCTTTTCATCCCAAGCTATCGCAGAACCCATAAACATTCCAATTAGGCAGCCAATTAAAATGAGAAAGAGCCCTCCTGAATTATACAGCAGTTGGAGGCTGTTCTGCCTTTCTAGTTGTCAGCCAGTGAAAGGTTTTTATTGCATTTGAACTGAAGGAGGTGAAAGAATTAAGTGAAACAGTGATGTTTGAAAGGCCCATGTGAAGGGGCAGCGCAGTGATAATAGTTCTCAGCACTAGTGACAGGGAGCCATTAGTAAGCTATGAAAAGCTTTGTTATGCTAAGAGGTGGACATTATAAAAGGTAGAAGAAAGCAGTTACTTATAAATAAAAAAGCCCCTTAATTTTGCTATTTTATTACTCTCATGGCATGAACTGTATAATTTCAAAATCTGCTTATTTCTCATGATGTGGGTTTTTTAAGGGGTTATTTTAAAGCTCAGCTTATGCTGGTGCAGAATTTTTTCAGAGTAAATTATTTTCTGCCAAAATGGCATCCATTAAGATGTCAAAGAGCAATGGTAGGACACAGAGATCCAAAAGGCAAAGGGAAAAGCTAAATATTTTGGATCCTGGATTGAAAACATGTCATTTTGCAAAGGCTGATTATAGCATAAAACTTTCTCTTTCTTATTCTCCATGAGGAGGCACAGAACTCATTCTGTTTATGCACCATAAAAGTCATCCTTGCTGTGCTGGTTTATGCCCTTGATTGCACTGTTCTTGACCTTTGGGTGATGGCTAAAGCAGTTCCATGCACCCTAAATTAACAATGTGAATTTACCAGGAAACTTATCTTTTCTGAGGCCCAACCCACACCAAACTTCAGAGAGAGATCTGGTTTTTCGTAATACCACTTTTCTGTGTTAATATGCCTCTCTCCCCCTTATTCTTCACCTGTAACTGCTTTTGGCAAGGGTTGTCTCCATTAGCAGGACCATCGTGGTTGTTTAAGGAGGAACTGAGCAGAGGGGATGGGGAGTAGTACTTGGACAGATCCTTCCTCTGCCTCAGATGTGTCTGAACAGAACTGCACCAGACTGAATAATTTCTATTTTCCTAGGGCAGGAGAAACTTATTTTATATTCTTCAGTACTTGACCGTTCTTATGTTCCTCAGCCTCAAATATTATCCCCTTAAATATGTCTATTTAGTGGTAGATGATATCAGTTGATACCACACCTGCCCCTTGTCCCTTTTTTTCAATGTGGAATAGTCTCCATGTCCTGTGTTTCCTTTTTCAGTCAAGTTTCAGCTCTCTGACGCCTCTACATCTCCTCTTTTCCACTCTGTGTCAATACTTTTGTATTCCTTCTGGCATTGCTGGCCTTGCTTCCAGGTCCCCATATTTTCTGTTCTCTGCATCAGTATTTACTGTTCAGCCGCTGCCTACGCGGAGGGATCCTGAGCTGGAGCTGTTGTTGGAGCAGAGCTCAGCTGGGTTTGCTGCCTCCTTCTCACTCCTTTGGTTCTCCATTTGTCACCACCCTGCCACAATGGAGAAGAGTCTGTTGATTCACCTTTAGCTCTCAGCAAATGCACACGATCCTTCTCCAGTGCACTGGCTGCTTCCAGAGATGTCTGAAGCGTGGGCTCACAGCCCCAGGGCAGGAAGGACACTGCCCATGCTCCTGGAGGGAGAGAAGCAGCAGCAATGGCATCAAAGACAGAGACTGGGCAGGCACTAGAGCCATGAAAGTATGAAATACATATATCCTACAGCTTCTCCATAGGCAGAATATTTATTATTAGAAATATGATTTCTGTCAGCTTGGGAAGTGTGATGTTTTGTTGAGACAATTTTGTGTGTTGAAAGAGCATAAAAAGCAGGAGTTATTCTGTGCATAACATGTCCTAAAGCTTATATGTAAGTGCTTTCCCATTTGGATTTGTACATGCATCTCATCAAAGCAGGGCACGAGGAAGCTGGATGATGTTTTATAGTCTCTGTGGTGCAAAAGGTCAGACTAGGTCTAAGATTCCCTCATGGCATGTGCATCTGTGCAAGATATTTAGTTCCCATGCTCAAACATGGCAGCATTCCTTTCCCTTTGTTTCCCTTTTGCCATGTGCACATGTATGGCCAGGGGGATGGCTGGATTCTGCAAAAACTGCATGTGCTGCTCTCTGAGGAAGCTTTTACTGAAAGAGAGAATAAAGATGGGTTTATTTGGGTTGTTTCTGAAAGCTTACTCCTCAGCCATCTCATTAATTTCTAGAAATTGATTTCTAGTTTGACCCGTAACTCCTGGAAGGTAATAGAAAAGCTTCTGGGGCTTCAGTGGATCTGGTGAATATGCAGCCACAGCTCTTTGTTCCTTTGTCCCTGCTCTGTGCTGCAGTGGAGAGTGTTCACAGGATTTCCTGTGATGTGTGGTGGAAGAGTATCTGTGTGCAGGCACTGCTCAGTGTCACTTGTGGAAAGGGAAGCGGTGAGTGGTGCAGCTGTGTGTGTCCCACTCCTGATGAAGTGGGTCTGCACAGTATGGGTGCAGAACCTGGACTTTACTTAAAATAGAAGCTTTGGATTTCAGGAACATCTCACCTTTGTATAGGAACAGCACAAAACCATTTTCAGTTGTTAGAAGGTACTCAAATACAGATTGACAGAATCTCCTGCATTAAAAATGGAATGTTTCTCATGCAAGACCCAGACCAAGGAATGTTAATATGACCAAGGTGACCACCACTGGACATTCCATGTGGTTGGAGACAACATCCAACTCCACAGCCACCAGGAGAGAGAATCATGGTGAAAAGAGACCACGTGGTTAAAAAAGATGGTAGTAGAAGCTACCCAGATCTGGAAGGTGGAAAATTATATTGTTAGTTTTGGGATGTAGAATAAGTCTGATCCAAGAAAAATACTAAGTGCTTTTTCGCTAGGTAGGAAACATAGTATAGTACAGAAGTTAAATTGGTGACTGGTAGCTATATCTGAAGCTTCAGACAAAAGGACAAATCCCGCTTGAGCTAGACAATGCCACAAAAGAAATTGACTTACAGTGTTNAATTGGTGACTGGTAGCTATATCTGAAGCTTCAGACAAAAGGACAAATCCCGCTTGAGCTAGACAATGCCACAAAAGAAATTGACTTATAGTGTTGACATGAGCTTCTAACATGTTATTGAAACAGAGGGTTGCTGGCAGCAATCAGATACTTCTGCTACAAATGGACAAGCAGGAGAGGAACTTCACCAGACAAATGGTAACCTGGAATGTAGTTGTAAGTTAAGGGAAACAAGAGGAAAAAAACAAAGAAGAGAATGACCATGCAATAATGATACCAAAGACTGAGGCTGTGCAAGTTGACAATGTCAAATCAGGGGGCACAGCTTTCACTGGCTCCTCTTTCAAGGACAAATAGAAGGTGAACATAGAAATGACCAGTGCTAAGGAGCAGATTCCCCTAGTAGAAAATAAGAGCTAGGGACAGCAGCAGCAAAGTTGATTTCTCAGAACTTCCCACACAGGGACTGGAAAAGTGACTGTGTGTGACAATCTCTGGGCCTCTACATTGTGGCATTTCATAAACTAATTTTGTAAAAATTCTTAAAAAGGTTAGTGAGTGTTTCTAGAAACAAAGAAAGAAAAATATTTGAGGAGCTGTGTTTTAAGTATGGAGCTGGGGCCATGCTGTATACATGTTATCTTTAAATATTTTTCTGATCTTTGGGAAAAAATGTTCAAATATATTTCAGTAGTTAATTGCATCCAAGTTTTATTTTTTTTCTGTAATTAATTTTTCATGGCAGTAAACATGAAAAATCGTGATTATTTTGACTATTTAGCCTTGCTTGCTTCTTAATCCTCTAAATTTACTGCAGAGATAATGGGCAGCAGGGATGACATCATGCATATACAGCTGCCTTTTTAAGTGCCAGGGCCAGAGGAACCACTTATAGTAATTAGGAAATCCTTAAACAAGTGTTTGTGAAGTATTGGCTAACCCTCACTGTTTGCTTTTTTCTGGCACCGCACTAGAAAGGTTTGACCTTGAATAATTATCTACTCACTGACTTTCTATCTTTTCCAGTTACTGGTTTCCAGGCTACTGGTTGATTGCTTTATTGTGGTGTGATATTTTCTATATTTTAAAATATAAATAAAATAAAAAGGCCACACTCTCTCTTAATCAAATAAGGAGGTGACTGATGTACTGTATTGAGAAGGCCCTAAGGAATATTTCAGAAGGATCAAAGTTAAATCGAGTAATATTTGATAAGCTTTCTATAATATTGTGTAAATTACCAGTGTTTTCATATGCTGTACTTCAAAACTTCTTCCCATTAATTTTCACTCTTTCTATCTTGTCATTAATTAAGAATCTTCCTACAGTATATTTAGAAATATTTTGACCTTAATTACCATCACCCACTTTTTAATGTTTCCAGTTTGAGACCCAGGAAAAATTGAACAGCTCAAAGAGAATTGTAAGCCACTTGTGAATACCCTGTTCAGCTGACTAAAAAGAAGGTTGTCTAAAACTAGAGGGCAAAGTGTTAAATATAGCATCTTTTGTCTGATTCAGTCAAGTTTCAAACTTGTCATTTACACATTTTAAATTCATCTCCTTATTCAGCCTGCATAGCACTCAGACTGTGGACCAGTGGATGCAGAAACCCTTGTTCACTAGTGCAGTGAGCCACTACACCAATTGGTCAAAGTCATTCTTCTCAGAATTATATTAAATCACATAAGAGATACTTTTTTTTTATCAGAAAGGTTATCATATTTTTATGTGGGATGCAAAAATACATTTGAACATAGGCATAGGGAAAAATTTAAATGAAAACAAACCAAAAAAAAGAAAATCCAGACAAAAAATAACAGCATATGAGTATTCTTTTGCAGTGAATTGCATTTGTATTCTCTTATCACTAGATGCTAATTTTTTGGCTAAAATCTATGGTGATATCCTCGTAGAAAAGAGAACATCATTCTTCTAAGAAATTTAACTTTAAAATAAACCTTTTTCTTTCATTCTGACTTGGTTTTGATTGTCCCTCTACCTCCCATACTACTGAATGAATTCATATGGTTGTCATTTTTCTTAAAAAAACCCTTATCTTTTAGCCAAATTAAACTGTGTCACATGTGATATCTTTAAAGGTCTTTCATCTATTGTATTATATCTAAGAAGCAGCACCGCTGTCAAAAAAATCAACTAATTAAGAATGCAATGCTGAGACATCACCTTAGAGGCAGTGTCTTTGAGGAACAATGCTGCCAACAGAAGGGTCAAGGAAGATGACACCAGCTGCTGTCTGCGTGCTGGGGCTCTCACACAGCCCTGCACACCTGTGGTAGCTGTTCCACACCCTCTGCAATGACTCCATAGCCTTTGGAAACATTGGCAAGATTAAAACTCTACGGTTTCCCTTCCTAAACAGCAAGTTTCTGCTCCTGGAAATTTGTGGGACGTTGTTGTAGTTCTTGTGTGCACAATTATATATGACAGCCCTGCATCGCTGGGAAAATGAAGTGGCACATATACTGTGAGGTTCCTAAGGAGCATTGCAGTAAGTTCTGGAGAGCCACTGGTATGTTTCCTCGTCTGATCTGATTATTCAGTCCAGTGGAAGGTGAGCTTGAACTGTTCTGAATTATACTTTGTCAAATCTCAAGACTGACAAAGTGAATCTGACTTACATATGAAAAATGGATAAACCCACGCTTTATTCCTAATGGCAGTGCTTTCTCCAGCGATGATTGTAAGTTCCACTACTTTGGTTCAGAACACTTGCAGTGTAGCTGAAAACAACTTTTAACACATTAAACTGTTTAAAATAGAACCAGTTCTGTCTTGAAAAAAACTTTGCCTCATCAAAGAACAAGAAAAACCTTGTTTGACACAAGTTTAGTTAAAGGGAGTGCCGGTAGCATGATCTGAAACTTGCTAACCTTGGGCAATAGCTTGCCAGAGAGCAGATACAGAGGTGTGGTGTGGAAACTTGCTGTTGGATGTGGGAGAGCTGCTGGGAAAATCTCTCCTGCTGTCTGATGTGATGGTGGAAGGCACAGAGAGATAGTTCTCAAATACAAGTCCCCAGATCTCGGGTTTCACAATCTTCATGTGGCCTTCTAGGTGAAATTGGTTAAAATTTTAAGGTCTCTGAATTGCTAAATCTGTGGGTGCATTTTTGAACGTGCCTTAGTTTGGAAAATAAACCCTTATAGATGGTATCTGGTTTTTCTGCTGTTTCTATTTAATGTATTAGCGAATTCATTTTTATCATTATCTACTTCTGGGTTTTATACTTTGCACAAGAGCAACCTTAGCAAACAGTGCCCAGCTTGGGATTTTATAAAGATTGTAAGGCTCATGCGTGAACCCCAAGCAAGTCATTCTTCTGGCACATAATAGCTTAATTACAAAATAAAGATTATTTCAATTAAAACTGAAGTCAATCTATTTCTGGGTTTAAAATTGCTATTTCATAATGTACATCACAATGCATAACAGCATGGGACAGGAAGTGACTAATACTTTATCCAATTTAATTTATATCAGTGGAAGCTTAACCTTGATGCCTTGGCCGTAATTCAAGTGGAGTTAACACCCTTATTTATACCAAATTGCTGCGAGTTGTTCAGCAGCACGCAGGGCCCGAGCTGCTGCCGCGGTGCCTCTGCTCACACCCCTGCCCCGGGGACACTGAGTCACAGCCCTGCGCAGCCACAGGGGCACAGCCAGCCCCGGGGAGCAGCGCTGCCCCCGAGCCACCCCGGGCCCCTCCGGGAGCAGCCACAGCTCCGCACATCCCATCCCTGCACCTCCCGGCCTCAGGCAGGCGGGAGAGCATCTTCCTTCCCCAGCCCCTTGCGCCGTCCTGCAGCTGAGCGTCTTTTATAGGCGCTGGGAGATGGGAATTGGTGCTTTGCACTTTTAGCCCTGATGATCACCTTCCCCAGGAGAGATTCCTGTGAGGCAGCAGGAGAGCTCATGGTACCCCTTTCAGCTGCCTGGAAGTAGAGAAGATCAAAGTTGCTCTTTGGAGAGTTTTTGATGCAGGCTCAGGAGCTTGACTCAACATGAAAAAAAGGTTTGAGTGCTTGCCAGAAACGCTAATGTAAGTAATTGGAATAGCTCCTAAATGACTCCAAAGTACAAATATTTTTAATTACTCATTGTAAAGATATAACGTAGCAAAGGTAAGTGGCACAGAAATAGGATGCTGTGGCATAGAAACTCGAGCTCTTGAAACAGGGATGTTGCTCTGCCCAGAGCAAGCTCATCCTGGGAAGCAGCGGTAGCTTTCAGGCCTCACTCTATCACAGTTGTAGCTCTCCAGATTGTTTTGGTTTGGTTGTTTTTCTGTCTTTTCTACATAAATTCATGAACAAATTTTAGTTCTAGATCAATCTAAAATCAGACAGACATGCGTGCCAGTATGATGGCAGAGGGTGCTCAGAGCTGGAATGATTTCCTTTGGGATGTGGGTTAAATCCAGTGATAACATTTCATATGGTCACTAGGCTTTGCCAGTCTTATTGCCTTGCTGGGTTGAGTTTATATCTGTTAATTTTAGGTTTGCTTTGTTCCTTCAGAGAAGGAAAGCGTGTATAAGAAGAGGAAATTAAAATTAATTTTAGTAGAATAATATGCCTAAATTGCAGTTTATGCTTTGTGATCTCACTAGATGCTAGCTGCCACCTGCACATGCTTAAATATAGTGTATCTCTCAAACCTTCAGTCTCAAACAGTCTCTTGCACTGAAATGTTGTTGTGCTGAATTTATCAGCTTATTAAGCAGTGGTGTATGTTTACCTTATTTTGAGGTTATTTAACCATACACATATGTGCACACACCCCCCCTCCCCACATTGTGTGCTATTGGAAGTGAGCAAATTGCTCCTTTTTATGGATGAATGGGTGCTGGATGTTTGAGGTCTGGATTTCTCTGTCATCCAGCTGCATGTTCTTTTAAATTGCTTCGTGCAGCTCCAGCAAAGTGATCCTAGGGCGGACTTGAGGCTGAGCTTGATGGCTTTGACTTGCTGACAGCACCTGGCACCGTCTCTGCCTCTCCCCACACCCTGTAAGGAGGAGGACACGTGTTGAGATGTGGGGGGGTCTGTGTGCAGAGGGCTGAGCTCTGTGCCAAGAACCACTGTAACCTGCCGTAAATTACAGCATCCCTGAAATTACTCTAATTTGTGCCAGGGTGTATCAGCTGTGTAAGAGCTCTCTGCATCCACAGCCTCCCTCCCTCCACCTCCCTGTGCCCACGGCTCTGCTCTGCTTGCAGGCAGCACGTTCACCTTCCTACAGCCACATCTCTTACAGACTGTCCCCCCTCTGCTGCTGCTTTCTGTGCTTATCTCCTGCTGTTGCAGCAGAAGCTGCTGCTTGAGTTGTGTTTTTACAGGGAAGGCCTACAGCAGAGTAAGACTACACATAAAGCATCTTAAGGTTGAGCTTCCTTCTTTTAATAAATAACCCCAAGTCATTTGAAACTAGGGTGCAAGAAATGGTCTGTCAGACGCCTTTGCCTTTTCTACCATCTGAGGAGAGCTTTGGGCCATCTATGAGGGTGGAGGAATTGTCAGGTGGCCCTGCAGAGAGGAACCCACTGGCCAAAGGCTGGAACTCCTTTTTGGCCTTGTTTAATTTTTCCATTCCAGGAGATCAAAAGCTTTTGTCTTTAAAGAGTTATCCTCACCTGATTTTTTTTGTTAGGTGTTTGTTTTTATTTTTCCCTGCCCCCCTTTAATTCTATAAAATATGGTGTTGGAGAGCCAGTAGCTTTTTGTAGCCTTGCTGCTGTTTGCTTTCTCAGTCCCCTGCCAGTCCCAGCTGCAGGCTGTTCCTCACATGGGTCCCAGTACCTAGGACATCCCTGACATTTATTTTGCCTTCCAAATTCAAAAGCATTTTACACCTCTAGATATTTTCATAAATTTCCATAAAATACACCAGGCAAAACACTTAAAGTCTTGTTCCTTGAGAAATTATTACGTTTTGCATTTGGTTTTTCCTCTGAGAAAGACCTTTTCCTCCACATCTGTGTGGTATCATTGGTACAATGTACATTGCATCCCTCATATTAATACTCTGATCAATCACTGCTGACAATACGGTGTCTTTGTGTGAGGGGCTGTAGGACAAATGTTTTAGCTTGTGAGAAGAAAATTGTTAGCATTTGAATAGAGAAGAGCGTGGGGGAAGGATTAATAGCCTACTTTGATGGATTAGAATGTAGGAAAATTGCTCAATATTAATATGAAAATGTTTGTGAATTGGCTGTGTGGGGCTGTCAATGGAAAATGAGGGCCAGTGATTATGTCTCCAAGGCCTTATCAGTTCAGACTTGACTCTCACCAAAGACTTTCACACAAAAGACTGATGAGAGCACTAGAAAATAGCTGAATAAGAACCACTACAATAACCAAGCCATTCAGCCACCAGTGTCACGATGTCAGGTTTTGTGCCCTTTATGTAATATTGTACAACTTTATATTAACATATCTGAATATGGATTTGTAATAAAAGAGGCAAATGAAACTACCTGCTAGACATTTTTATTTCTATAATTTTTTCTTATCTCTGAAATATGACTGGAAAATGAACTAGGGTTAGCCTTAATAAACAACTGTGTCTACAAGGGAGATTTCTTTGTGAGCATTAGGTTAAGGGTTTCAAATATGGCTCTGTATTTATTCTTGGAAAAAAAATAACTGTTTGATGGTCCTGAGAGACATCGCAGGAAAACTCGTTTCCTATTACCATAGCTTCAAAACAGATCAAACACTGTTTCTTCTGTGTCCTGTGCTCTTAATAAGGTTTTAAATGCAGAAGTATGCCTAGTTATAAATGTATTTAACATAATTAGTGTATCTCAAGTAACTTTACATATTAAATTACACATCCTCTTTTTGTTTTATATTTTCTACATACTTTGTCTATGCAGGGGCTGAAATAAAGTTAGGCATGTCTTGGCTGTTGACATGTAACTTGTGGAGCTGGACCTCCAAAAGACACACCCATGTTGTTAGTAAGCTACAACACTAGTAGTTAGTCAGTTAGTTACAACATTTTTTCTATTGAATTAAAATACAATAATTAAAAAATAATTTTATAAATGAAAGGCTATGCTTTTCCCCTGCTGTTTTGAATATTACTTTCTTCTTGCTTTGGGTTTCTTATGTCCCTTTTTTTAATACTCAGCGTCTGATTTAGCTTTGCACATCTTGTGAGCTGATGGCAGACATCAGTCTCCGTGTGGTGACAGTGACAGTGGCTCAAGTGTCAGTAGGTGTTTCTGGAGAGACTTGCTGCTCTCAATCACATCCTTGTTACCACCCAATGTTGTGGTAAATCCCTTATAAATGAACAGAATAGACTCTGGAAGCTTTGCTTGTCCCAGTGTTTGTGGTCGAGTTGAGCCTGGTCACTGTTGGCATGAGGTCGTGGCTAACAGAGGTCACCCTCTGAGCTCTGGTACTGCTGGTTTATCCAGACTAATTTCATTTGATGCAAGTGGTCTTCATGAGGTTTAAAGGTTGTATTGTGTGTCCCACAGATCCTTGGACCAGTTCTGCTTCACTTTTGCAGTTCAGATGTCTTTGTGACCTAGCCCAAGCATCTATTTGAAAGATAAGAGACAGCTCCTAAGAGTTACACTACAGTGACATAATAATCTTATATGTCCTATGAGCACTTGTCCTCATGGATAAATGCAGAGAAATATGGAAAAAAATTAAAAGAAAATCAGAACAGACAATTTAGAAAATCTTTTGCAAAATCAAAGCTATACAGCACAAGATTTTAATGAATTTAACTTTTTCTAAATACTTAAATTTAGAAGTTGCTTTTTCTTGGTGATGGTGGTGGTTTAGGAGAGTGGTGACCCTTTCTAATTCAGGAATTTTCTTTCAATTTGATCTCAGCATTCTGTTAAAGAAAATAGTACATGTTTATCTATATTAGAGAAAAGATTTTGGTACAAAAGCCTGTCTCAATTTTGCAAGACCTTAATTATAAGTACAAAACTTTTTAAAGCTTAGAGTGTTGTACATAATTAGTAATCCAGTTTCCTCTCCTCCCTTGAAAATCACAATCTGGTGCAAAACAACTGTTTGGCACTTGGCTATTTGTAATGTACTCTAGTTAGTACTAGATCAATAAATCTTTATAACTTGTGCCAAGTATCCTCAGTGGCTAAAAAAGGAATTTTGTGCACATTTCAATAAAGCCAAAATAGCAGACTACTGTGTTAAATACAGTTGTGTGTTCAACAGAGAAAGTGTATAGCATCAGCAGTTGTAGGAATGTAACCCACTTTTCAGACATTAGCAGCCAACCAATAATAAAAAGTAAAAAGTAAAAAATTAAGTACTGTAGTGTTTTCAAGTCTAACTTGCATAAAACTCAGTGGGGATTCCTAATAGATACAGAAAGTTCACTTGCCCAGCTTGTAAGAGCTTGTTTTAAATTATATGTGTGCCACATGAAATAATTCAAGTACAATGCATCATTACTAACTTAATTTAAGTAGATTCTAATATTTTACCAAAAAAAAAAAAAGATTGTCTGAGTCATTTCATTACATGATATGTGGCAAACAGGCCTTCAGAAGAAAATGGGGAAGAACACCTATCTTATTAAATCTAGAGCAGCAGAAAGTTCAGGCTCTGGTTTGATGCTGTGCTAGTGTTGTCATATTTTAATAAATTCATTCCATTATTACATGTTTTAGAAATTTTATCCACAACATTTTTCTTAGGAAATTTTAAAATCTGATTTACTGTGTTTGGCTGTTATAATTATTTAAGATTCACTTAGAACCTTGTATAAATGATATCACCCATTAATTAAAATATTCCACGTATAATTTCACAGAAGAAATGACACCTAGTACTTTATTTTCATCTCCTGTTCCTCCGCTGCTTTGTCTCCATAGTTGCAATTAGGAACTACATTTTTCTGTGTGTTTGATACTATGTTTGGTAGAGATAAAAATGATTAATGATACTGTGTGAGTAATCCTCTTAGTATATATAACTAAGAATGTATCTTTGTGGACAGATGCAAGTAAACATTAATTTTGTTGCCTGTGCTCATGAGCAGCTCGTGCCAAGCTGGCTGGACCCAAAGCAGTGCTAATCTGGAAGCCTTATCGCCACTCTCATGTCATGTTATACCTGAACTGCTGTCAGTGTGGGAAAGTCAGTAAAGATTGCAGATAAGTGAATAAAATTGGAGATAAAGTAAATAAATTTAAAATTAGGTTCATGGTATTATTAAGGACCGGCCCTGAGGTCTCTCTCAAGCTGTCCTTGGGGTGTGATGATTCTTTTTGCAGCCATATTGGATGCAAAAAAGTTTCTTTTTAACACAGCTAAGGCCTAGCAGGTGAACTGCAGGTGGCTTTTACCTCCCTCCAGGTTTGTTTTTCCCTCCAGTTGTAGAGGGGGAAAAGGAAGCTATAAGAAGGCTGGGAGAACAAATGCAGTACTTTGCAAGTGTGAGGTTCTGCCTGTGAGCTGGGCAGGCTGGATGCCTTCTGGGGGATTGCTAGCAGAGGCGTGTGAAGTGCAGGTAAGTCAATCACCCACTGGCCATTTCTGCTGTGAGCAGACTGGAAAACATGAACACCCAATATTCAATGGTTTGCCTGTGTTTCATCTCTGGTAATTGGAACAGTATTTCCAAGCTTCCCTGGACTTGCTGAGGGTCACATTGGCCGTGCTGATTCTGCTCATGCAGCAGAACCTGTGCACAGCGTGGCATGAGCAGGGTGCCTGCTTGGCTAACCGTGGCAGCTGGAAGCGCGACAGTGGGAAACAGGTCAGGGCTGTGCTGTGGGGGCATCCCCGGTTTCCCCAAAGACTCCTTAGAACAACAGGCCATCAGGTGCCCATCAGAACAGTTCTCCAGCTGACTCAGCACACCCTGGCTGCAGCCAGGTCACAGGCAAATTTGTTCTTTATAATGAAGGATGACAATTTGAAGTTGTTGTGCTGTTGCTTTACCAAGGTTTGAGGGGCAGTTGTATATCCCTGTTTTCTGTAATGTGTGGTCTCTTTGCTTGTTTTGCTGAAGACGCAGCGTTTGAAATTTATACCAAAAGAGGTGTAATGTGGTATTAAAATAGGTGTAGGTTAATTTTGAAGGAAGGATGGTTTTTATAGTTCACTCTCTCATTGCACTGCTTACTTCCATTTATGGAATGACTCTTCAAGGGAGAAGTGATGACCTTAAAAAAAAATGTAAGGTGATATGTAGATACTGTTTTCCACAGTTAAAGGTCACCTTGACTTTTAATCTTGACTGCCATACTTTTCTTCTCATTAAAATATTTGACAAGAATTCTTTGCATGAATGAACAGCACAGAACACCTTAAGACTACTCAATTTTCACTAGAGGTGTTGCATAGTCGTAATAAATAATTGTACTGGCAGCTAAAAATCATTATCTGGTACACACATTAACAAATAAAATGCTCTTTTATACATTTATTACCTTGAAAAACCTGTTTTTTCTCATAAAGGGATTAAGCAACAGCACCAAGCATGTTTCTTGGGTTTGAATATCAAATTCCCTGCAATAGTACAGAAAGAAAAGAATATTTGCCAAACACTTTGATTCCAAAGAATTGAATATTTTTCATGATTGACTTTAATGATTCATTTCCTATTATGCAACTCTACTCCCATTCTAGTTTGTCAGCACTTGAAGTGAAATATATTTCTGAACATCTGTTCAAGTATCTCTTGGTCTGATTTCTTTTATAGGAGTCAACCTAAAAATATGGGGCTATTTTAACATAGAAGCTTTGTTATTCACTATACCCAGATGTCATTCTGACACAGAACAAACTCAGGTTTAACTGTCATGAAATCTGACATCATAAATTTTATACCGCTGAATAATAAGCCAAAATGGAAATCACTTTGCATAATGCAGAAAGTCTTGTAACTTGACCTTTACGTAAAAGGAATGATTATATGTAAAAAGAGCTTTGTGAATTAAAAATGTAATTCTTTTCACCCTCTGTAGCTTGAGGGTTGCTATAGGCACTGAGTTTTTATTGTTATTTTTATCCCACTTAAATGAATGCAGTTTCCAGCACTCAGCTGAGAGGACATGCTGAAGTGGAACAAGGCGAAAATAGGTCAGAAAGTGATTGGCCAAGCCACTTCCCTTGGAAAACCACATGTAATCCCAGGCACACTGATGAATTTTTTTAATTGTGTGTATTTGACTTCAGATTGTTATTCTGTTTCAGGAACATAAGGAACTGGCTGACACTGAGCACCAAAGACCAAAACACCAAATAGTCCAAGTTACTGCGAAAAGCCTCAGTTCTGAAATTTGTTTAACATCTCTTGACAAGTGCTATTTTTTGTGAAGTAAGTGTTGAAGAAGCTGTTTTCCAGAAAGATTCATTACTGAAAAGTCTTTTGTGTTTTAATTAGACTGTGGTTTAATTGCAATACGTTTAAGATGCTGATTGCATGAAGGGAAATATGAGGAATAGATCACACTCATATCTACTGAGACCTGGGGTCAGTCGGTAAATTGAAAATTGTTACCTAAACTTTTTTTTTCAGTTCAGTAGTTTTCTTTCAAGACACTAATTTCATTGTATGAATACTGACGGTAATTGAATAAATGTTTGAATATTGCCACCAAGCTGTGAGACTTGAAGAAATTCGTTTCTAAACCCATGCAGGGAATTTGTTTGGCATAATCAGTGCCTTTAGATTCATGATTACAGGAGACAGAGAACTGGTGTTGACTACCAGAAATCACAAGAGAAAAGGAAATCTTTTTGTTGCATGTCTCTGTAACATATCACTCGTATTACTTCTTGACATTGTACATTTCTTCCTAATCTGAAATTAAAAAAGGCATGCTTACTAAAGTCTCAGTTGGCTGAACTGACATTAGTATTGGAAATCCCAAACAGCTTTCTGAAGGAACAAAAATAGGAAACTAGATTGTGTAACATCCAAGACTTAGATGTAATGCTGATTGTTTTCATAAACACTGTCCACTTTGACACGTCTTTGTCTAATCGTCTCCCCCTCATGCCTTTCCTGATGGGAACCTCTTCTTTCCTGGACAGTTTTGCTCCTTTTTAAATTAGAAACATATCCTAACAGTGCTGTTCTGCTAAATGGCTTTCAGATATAGTGAATAAAACAAAAAAAAGAAATATGAAACCTGCAAAACACTGTCTGACAATACAGAGAGAAGTTAAATCTAAATCAGGTTTTTAAGAAAATTACGAGAGAATCTCTCAATTTAAATTTTATTCACAACAAATACCAGCTACCTACTCACAGCTATTTAGCATTTTGACTTGTGCAGATATTTGCAAGGACAACTGTGCACCAAAGCACTGAGTTTTATTTCTGGTTGCATTTTCAGAAACTCTGTAGTTGATTCTAATTAAAGCATCCCCAAAATTCATATCTGGGAAGAGATCATGTTTTAAAAACTGCAGATCCTGCAGTTGCCAGGATTTCTGGGTCTGTTGACTGAAAGAAGCTAGACGTGTCTGTAGTATATATCTGCAGGTTTTTTCCTACCAAAGTGTTTTTGCATATATGTAGCTCTAAGTCCTTGAGCAGGCTGATTAACATCTGTTTGCATGCTTGAAATGACACCCATGCTTATGGGCTTTTGGAATGAAAATACGAATGTCATTTCTACGACGTTAAGAGTTATTACTTTTATTTTCTTTTTAATTGCAAGTTAAAATGTCTCTTTTAAATTTCTGAATGGAACATGTTAATAAATTTGTTGGAAAGAGCCCAGAGAAACCCTTCACTAGCCTTTTCCTGCCGAGGGCCAGCAGCAATCCCTCTGCTCTGCCACGCCGTGCGATCCTGGATGGCAGCCGAAGGGGCTGTGACAGTGATCCTCGAGCTGCCACATATGGCACACAGGCTAAATGAAATGCTGTACATCTTTGTCCTGTCAGATGCTTTCCTTCAGAAACATGTCACCGGATCAAAGTCAAATATGTACTCTTAAGAAGGTTTTTTTTTTCCCCTGAATAGAACACCATATCGTATTAAGGAGCTCTGTAAGTTAAGGCATGATGACAGAGTTTAGCAGTTCATACCCTCAGAGCAGCCTTGTGAGTAAAGGCAAGCCTTGGGACCTCTCCTATCCTACGTGCCTGATCCCATACCTGTCAAATATGTTATGTTAAGGGTGTCTGCAATTGGCCATGCCTCACTGCCATTAAGCAAGGCTAACCTAAGGAAATGATAATATTTTGTATGTGTTTGAGAAGATTTAAATCTTCTCACTGGTGAGGCAGCTTACTAAAGCAAAAATGGGTTTTATTAGCAGTTATCAGAGAGGTAGAGGAAACTAATAGGTCTGCACAATTGTTTTAGCAACCACCAGTCGTCTTCTTTTCTAAAAAGTATATCACAAGCAGGTATCTTCACTAATTTTACTTTTCCACTGGGTGCCCTATTGCTTTCATCTCCATCTGCCAATTCACTGAGGTCAGTCTAAAATTAATCCAAGTCAGTGTTATCGCCATCTTGAACAATACTGATGAATTTTCCATTAGTAAGATTGCACCAAAATACTACTGGTGAATGTTTTCTACATCACAAGACAGTCTGGAGGGAGATATGTATTCATCACCATGGAAACATGAGGTTCATTTTAAGTAGTTTTGAGTTTATTATTAAACCAGCCTCAGTCACGGCTGTTGGTTCTGTTGTGCAACTTGCTTTCCTTAACTGAAGGCACTTTGGATGTAATCATGGCTGGTTCTAAATCCTGAACCAAATATGTCGTTTAGCTCTGAAAAATTTCTAACATCTAGAAACAGCATCTTACTTGCTGAGCTCACTCCTTTCAGAGAGAGGACCCTGCATGTGTGGCTGATTTACTTCTCAAGCACTTTGCCAGTTGTATTTCCCTTGTCTTAGGAAAAATAAGATAACTTTTTTATAATTTCTGGAGCTGAAGCAATGAGCTGTGTTGTAAAAGACAGGTGGAAGTTTGTGTGCATAAGCTGTCACTTTTAGCCATTGGTAATACCATAATGATCGACACTACATGATTTCACCAAAATCATGGAGTGGTTAAGTTGAATTTCAGCATTACTACAGGAATAGCACCTGGCAGTGTCAGATTGTTCTCTTTTTCAGTTGTTTTTTTTTTTTTTCTCCTGAAGTTTATTGCTTGTAGGAAGTTTAACTTGTTACATGAAGAATAACTGTTAGACTGACAGTCAGGTGTACTAAGAGTTGTGTATAGGGGTGTGTGTCTATGATATTTGAAGTCACAGGAAAAAAAAACATACATCAGTGGGGCTCTTAGCTGGGGGGAGGTTGGGGGGTGGCTTCTGTGTACAAAGTTCTATTTTCCTTTTCAAATATTTTGTTGGTTTTTTTCTTTGTTGTGGCCACTGATGGTTAGCAGCAAGGTCCCCAACAGGCTGAAATGCAATATTTTCCTTTTAGGGATTTGCTTGGGGCTCCAGTAGAAAATTCCAATGAAAATTTAATTTTACCACCAGCAAATAGATACTGAGAGAGAGGCTCCACCAAAAGGGGCCTGTCCTTTGCCAGGTAGAGCTGTCTGTGATCATGGGCTGTCTTGATTGGATGTGACTAACCAATGAGAAAAAACTTATGCAAATAACATATTTGGAAGAATTCATTTCAGAACAGACTTGTGAATGGCTTTGCCCTAGAAGGGACCAGTTGAATAATGCACTACACAGTGGTAGACATTAAATAGAAATAGATGTTTGTTAGCTTTTGACTTGAGTTTACTTATTCTAGTCAGTAATAAACTGGGATTTTGGTAGATGCAGGACTGGATGCAAATGCTTCTCATTCTGATTGTGATAAGAGACTATGTATCAATTTTTAGGTACATTTTTCCTGTTAAGATGCTGAGGTGACCACTTAAGGTAGGTTTTTGAGTCACCTCCTTTAAATATGTTTTAAAAGGATCAAGGGCAATTGTATACATTATGTTTAAATGTTCACACATGCCCACCCCCCAAATTCTGCATCTTTCTTGAGCCCCTGCACGTTTGTACAGCAGCTTTCCCTCCAGCAGGGTAAGTGTGCAGTGCCTCTCCTAGAGATGCCTGTTCAACATGGTAGCATTCCCTCATCTCCCTCTGAGTGAGCTGTTGGAGATCTCCCCTTCTGCTGGAGTGATTCCATATACCTCCTGTGTGCAGTGTTCAGGGCACTCAGGATGCTGTTTGGCACTTAGTTCCCTGTGTCACAGCCCTGAGGCTGCTGCAGTGTTTGTTGACCCCTCACATTTGTGGCTGTTTCACGTAGTAGAAATTTCTTACTCTTAATTGTGGATTGCTTCTGGGTGGTGCTTTGGGCCAACAGCATCAAGCAGTGAAAGTCACAGAGACAGGGACAGGCACAATTCCAGGTGCTGGAGGCAGGGGGATCAGGCTGGGCCATACAGGTGGGCACTGTAGGAAAATCAAGTGGATTCTCTTCCCTGTGTGGTGTCACTACAGGCTGGTGAACACACCCAGTTCAGGCTCACCCCTCGTCCTTAGGATGGGAAGTGTGTGGCTTCCCATCAGTGCATTTATAGCAAGGGCTACTCAGCTTAAACCTGAACACACAATGGTATGGTTCACATGAATATCCAGTGCCAGGATTTTGCTTCTGTAAAATAACACAGGAGATTTATAGGAAATGAAAAACATAGAAATAAACAAGTACTAAGTATGTGGCTGGCACTCCTAATGGGGAAAGCCAATCTACATAAAAAAGGGCTTTTCTGCTTGTTGAGACAACACCACTTAACCCTGAACAAATATTTAGATACATTATATTCAGTGGTATTTCTTTTTTTTTTAATGAATGGAGTTATTTGCATATCTATTTTGCTGAAGCTTGGGATTCTCTTCTGTGGAAACATCCCCTTCTGCCATGAGTGAAATGCCTTTCACCGAGGCAGCAGCAGTACAGAACTGTTTTTTGTCCTAGGGTTCCTTTCCTGAAATTTTCCAGGTCAAGTTTGTAGTCTCCCCTACAAAGCTTGGTGCCAATAAATCTAATCCTTATTTCATTTGATAAACAGAAGTTGTAGTTCTACATGTCTCCGTATTTTGCACTTGGCTGGGAAGCTGCCTTGTGCTTCTCTCACCCTCACCCCTCCCTTCTGCAACTGTCGGGTTACATTTGAATGCCAAAAAAACAGAATTAGTTTTGCACATCAACACTGACTTATAAGGCTATTTGAAGTTAAAGCTCTTTGCCAGTTTCCATTTTCTTCACAGTGTTCCCTTCCGCTTTGGGTTTGAAGAAGGAGAAAAAAAAAGAAAAAGTTATTTAACAAAACTTGATCTGTTTGAAACTGCAAAGTCCGGGCTGTCCTTCCTGTGCTACCACAGACAGCATGAGAAATGAAGGCTGAAGGGCTCGGCCGATTTCAGGAAAAAAATTCCCCAAAAAGGTCAGGAAGAAATGGGAGCCTTTTCATTTTGTGCTCCCCGGGTGATATTCAATAACTCTTTTGGTCTTTATACTGTAGGACGTAGGCTCATTTGCTCAATTTGGGGTGACAGCAGTGTGTTTTGTCAGAACATAGCTGGAGTTTTAAATGAGGACGGCATTCTGAGGCAGTAGGAAACATCCTTTATCTTAGCAACAGGAGGGCATGGAAATGCAAGTTTTTTTGGCAGCAGTCATATAAATCTAGTGTTTTGGAGGGGCTGACCCGGGCTGTGTGGAAGGAGCGCTCAGCTTTCCTTTGACGGTGTGATTTCCTGCTCCACGGTGGAGAACTTGTCTGGACGGGGTCCTGAAGAAAGCCTACATCAATTACTTGAAAGGAAATCAACTCTGCCTCCAAATGCTTGGCAGCAGGAATATTCATTGTTAAGGGGGTTATAAATATATATATGTATACACGCACACAGCCTGACAAACACTCTCCTACTTTCAAGCATTTGCTGTTACAGTGACACCCACTACCCCTTGTACTTAAACTTCTGTCAGTGCTGCCTTTGTGTAAGGCTTTTTCCAAAGGCCTTATAACTTTCCTAAAAAAAATAATTCCTGCACTCCAACAGAAAATAAAGGGTCTTAGCTCAGAAGACTTTTATTCAGATAAAATAAGTTCAGTTTTGTTTTTCAAGGCTTTCACATTGTCAGAAATAAGAAGAAATCTGTCCTTAACTGAGAACGTTAAATTTAATTTTTTTTCCTGGTTCACTGTGGTCAAGTATATTCTAATTTATTTCCCCTTGAAATTTTTTTCTTTCAAGGCACTGCCATGAATATAAGTGTCTTTAGGTAGTTTAGAAAATATAAAAATGATGAAGTGATATCTCTTTGGAAAGCTGCTGCTGTGTAGTAACTCTTCAGCAGCTGTTACATCTTTTGTGTCAATAATCCTTAAATTAAAGAGTCATTAAGCACTCAGTTACATGATAGATCGTAATGGCTCAGTGTAAACCTATTGTGTAAATCTGTAGAGTGAAGCCTTTTGTTTGCATAAAGCACAATTCTGAGCCAGAGGAGTGCCTAAATATGTATGTACATGGCACTTTCTAATGCCTCATCATGACTCATTAGAATCTAGTTTATAGAACATTGATACGTTTCTGCTTTTTATACTTTTCTATTTAAGCAGAAAAACCACATACAGTTTTAACGTTTTTTGTGGTTCTTTGACCCTTTTGGATCAAAGCTCTACAACTTTTTTTACTTTTTTTTCTTCTTTCCCTAGTGCCCAGCACAGGGGGCTGGGACCTGGCTGTGCTTTGTTGTATCACCATACCAATGGAATATGCCACACCACCAAAAGAAGAAACGAGAGTGAAGTCACCCTAACAGGAGGAGAGAGTGGAGTAGGCAGTGCTCATATGGGATGAGGAAAATCAAACATTTGCTGGGAAATCACATGTGAGATGGTGGCAGAGGTTTGAGCCGTGTGCTGGTGGGAGGTGCCCCCTGTGCTGGCAGGGTGTGGCTCCTTGCCTTCGATGGCTCTGTGCTCCCTTGGAGGGTACAAGTGACTAAGGGCACGTGTTGTGACATGCCATGTAGATCAGCACTTGTACGCCTCAGCCTCGTGCCAGAAACTCGTCCTTGGCCTGGACAGCCCAGCAGGAGTGTGGGGAGGTGTGTGCTGTGGAAGGCCAGCCCAGCTGAGGTGAGCCAGGGCTGTGGGAACATGCCAGATAACTCTGCCTGCCCCACCAAGTGGCCTCATTTCCGTGCCTTCCCTCCCATCTCCATCTTCTCATACGTATTTCAAAACTGTCCCAGACCGTATATGCCCTGGAGAAAGATTAATTTTCACTGTAACACCCACAGAGAAATTCATGTCCAAAATATGTTCTTCTTGTGCCAAAAGAAGAACAATAAATGACTGGGAAGAAGGAAAATGCATTTCCAGACTAGACAGAACCCACCTCCCGTCCTCCCCTAAGCAAAACCACATTGCCATTGCTGTTTGGTTCCTGCAGATATTAGGGACAGAAAATGTCAACAAGGAGTGGCTCTCACCAGTGTGGAGACTGGTGGTGGAGTGAGGGAATGATGCATCACTCTGCTACAAGAACTTTTGAGTGATCTGAAGACACCTTGTGAAGGCAAGGGGTCAGTGCCTCGAGCAAGGAGCAGTGAAATGCTCAATGGGTTCAAGTTCAAGTCCTGTTGGTTGTTGTCTTGGGAGTCAAAGATGGGCTGTAGCAGACGCCGATTTCAACACCTGGTGGAGAAAGGCACGGGGTATGGCTGTGGCAAGGCACAGAGCCTGGCACCAGGGCAGTTTGTAGGAGTGATCTGGCTGCTGGGAAGGGCAGGGTTTTCCTGACTCCTGCATTTTCAAGGTGCTTTCTGCTTTGGGGGCTTCCCCAGCCTGCCCTCCCAGGGGTCTGCAGGAGCTGTCAGAGGAGAGCACCCTGCTTTACAGAAAAGACTGGAGAGTGTCTGAAACTGGTTTCACTCTTCAAATCATTGTATAAAAAGGTATGGTTCCTGAATGCCTCCACTTTAAAATTGGAGATTGAGGAAGACTAAGCCAGGGGAGATATCTCTGGAGGTTTCAAAGTGGCAGAACTGAGAATGGCAGCCACTCATCCTGACTTCCCTTTTTATTTCCTGCTTGCTCCCTTCCCAGAGCACTGGTGAAGACAGCTCCTCCAGCACTGGTTAGAATTCTACGGAATGGATCCAAACCTCATTTTTGGCCAGAATTGTTTAATGACAGCCTATCTGTAATATTTTAGTTTTGCAGATATATCCATGCTCATGACAAGATCGCCACAGGATACTCATGGGATGCTATTTTCTAGTCTTTTCTTTTTCTTACTTTTTTTTTTTTAACTGAAAAAGAAAAACTCATTTGGTTTTTCTGTTTTGCAGGGAGGCTTTTAACTGATGTTTGGGACTTTTTGGTGGAAATTGGCTTTTTCAATATGCAGAGAAATGTTGCTCTACCCAGGCATCTGTTTTAACTTAGTTTTTGACCTAGTAAAAAACTTCATTCATTACATGGACAAATTGCTGATATCCAAATATTTTATTTGATTAATTGACTGAAGGCAAATATTTTCTTCAAAATACTGCAGTTTTACTTTAAAAGGAGCACTACAAATTGTGAGTGGTTTTTGTGTAATCAGAATGTTTAGTCAAGCAAAGTTTCCATACTTTTACTAATATATTTATCACATGCATAGTTCAGCTTACAGAGAGCCTCTGTAATCATAATTTATGTAAATATGAATTTTATTTTCTGTAACACCTCTAAGTAATCACTTTTCTTGCCATTTGATGCTCTCGCCATTAGACACTTAATTTCCACATTGTTTTCCAAATAGGAGTTGTTGTGACTCCTTAAAAAGCATGAAATCTCTAAACTATGAAATCCAAGCCCTCTGCTTTGAGCCCCTGATGCCGAGGAAACTATTTGAATACACAAAATTAGAAAAACATACACAGAATAGTTGTTTAAAATTCACAGCTGCCAACGTGGAGTGTTTTGTGTGAGAGAAAGAATGTCGGGAAGGCCGAGTTCCCCAAGTCTCCACAGATGGATTGGCGCTCCCTGCCTTCTCCCTGGGCATTGTCTGGGGGCTGCTGCAGGGATCCATTTGCATGGCAGCACAAAGGTCCTCTGTTGGAGCCCCTGCCCAGCATCTCCCCAGGCCTTCCCTTTAAAGGGGCCTTCCTGGCCACAGTGGCACAGCTTTTCCTGCGCTGCCCTTTAGGAGCTGACAGAAATCTGGTGTTTTCAGAGTCTGCAGCTGAGTTTCACTTAGAATGAAGCTGCTGGAAGACATGGGGCTCTGACTGTAAAGAGCTATTGAAGATAAGCTGTGTTGGGACAGTGGTTGTTTATAACAGTAAAGTTATTTGGGGTATTAGGATTGTAAGCTTTTTATTTATGCTGTATGACATGTCGGAAGTGGTATCACTGAACATCAAGTATCAGAATATGTAATTTTTGTATGCTAATTATAGCCTGAGTTTTCCCACCAACACTGAGGAAAATGTATTATTTATCATTTTATTCTGCTTCAAAAGTCATAAAGCACCTTTAAAAAAACAACTGAATAAACCTGATTGTAAATGCCTCTGGAAATCTGATCTATTATAGTTAAACTTTTAGGTGGAAGTACAGCCATATTTTTTTAATAAATATTATCTTCTAATAATAATTATAGTCAATTTTTCTTCTTCCTGCCTATTTCAATAATATTCAGTGGCTGGTATAGCAATAGGGATTCTGCACAGAATAAATCTAGGAATCTAAGGCATTGGAATAACGTTCTGCAAATCTTAGGGTAGAAATTTGCAGAGAAACTGAGCTCTGCTTTTTTTTTTTTTTTTTCCTACCGGGACACCAACTTCTGTTACAATAGCCAAAGGTTTGTCAGCATTTCCAAATTGTTTTCAGAGATTTACACCTTCTTGTAGGCTGAAACTTGGCAAACAGGTTTGCATGCCTGAAGGGATTTAGTGTTTAACATGTCTGAATATTAACATGATTAAGCAAAAATTGGATGACTTTATTAACCATAACTTGATTAAAGGGCGATTAGTCATTTTTTATGTTTGAGAATAACAGCCTTCTGCATTTGGTGCAGCAGAAAGGAGTTTTTGCTGCTTAAGATTCTTTTGCTTTTGTTCAGAGCACATTTAGTTTCCAGCAGTGCATCCTGCATGCGGGGAGCAAAGCTTGAGCTCAGATTAAAACCTGACACAGGTATTTTTTACACATATATCACCCCACCCACATGAAACCGATCCAAAGAGACTTTTTGTGTTTTCAAGCGAAAAGACATGCCTAATACAGATAAATTTGCTCAAAAAGGAAAACATTTGCATGAGCAATTTTCCTCAGCTTGCAGATGCAAATGCCCATAAACATCTTAAGAAGTGCAGCATTGAAGGGAGCTGAAGAAAGAGCCCAGGCTGCTGCCTTGACCTCTGTACTGGGATGGCTTTTCACTAAATAAAGTAAATTATATCTGGTACTGCAGCAATTGACATTGCTAGTGAGGGTGCAGAAAATTAGCCGTGTTCTCGTGAAAAAGGTTTGATGGCAAATTTGATCCATTTTAATCATATTATATTTTGCTCCAGATGCTTGTGGACTGCATGGCTCCTAGCTCAGTGATGGGAAGGGATTTTTTGCCATTAGCTCAAGAGCACCAATCATGTGCTGCTTTTTCTGTTTTCAGTGCCAGGAGACAGAGGTTAATAAAGATCTTCAGAGACATAGCAAAGCAACAACAAGTCAATGCAAAACTTGAGACACTTACTCCCTTAAAATATGAAGTTAAAACATTGCAGTTAAAGCATAGTGAAATGATTGTTTCAGTGCTTAAAACCAGACTAATTTAGAATCTCAATCTCAAGAAATAAACAATGAAGCTAAGTAATTTAATAAAAGTAACTGCTGAGAAAGACACTATTGATAAATTTTATCATTACATGTGCCATTGAATTTTAATTAGAATTTAGCTATCTTACATAGCAATTAACTCAAATGAGAATTCTACACAAACTGCTCTAGAAAACGAGTGTTCATATATGCTAATGAGTACTATGCGTGATTAAACATTGAGAAAATAAACTCTAAATGTATGCTAATAAATGGCAAAATTTACTGTGTAGAATTAATATCTAACAGAGGAATGGAGAGATGTTTCAAAGCATGTGTGTATATTGTTTAAGTCAGCACATTAAATTTCAAAACTTAGGGCCCTGCAAATGGTGCAGCTGCAGTTGCTCCCTCACGGGAGCAGCTCTGCTAGGATAATGGAGCTACCTTCCCACCTTCCTACATCAGCACCTTCCCACCCTCAGTTTGGAAAGCTGACGTCCCATGAAATTACTTGAAACTGGAAAATACAGTTTTGTTTTCTATTTCCCACTTAAAGACTGTATGTATTTAATCTGCTTTTATAATTTTGAAAAAAAAAAAAATATATCTGTGGTCTTATCCCTGAATCTTGGTTGTATTTCAGATGGATTCCAAGGAATGCAAAGTAAAAACTGATTTATTCACATTCTGATTTATTATTGTAGGTTGCACTATCAAATTCTAAATGATTAAACAGTGATTACTTAGCCATGTCCATAATTTTTTGGTTTGTGTGTGGGGGTTTTTGTGTGCTGTAGGTTCTCACCAAGGATGTTAAAATGTGATGGGAGAGAGAATTATACCCAAAAATCTGCTCTATTCTTGCTCAGCAATAACCAAATTCTACTCTGTTCAACAGGCAGAAAAAGAGTTACTGTGCAGCTCTGTCATATATTTGCTTGAAGGAAGAGTTTTGTGAAGTGAAGCAAGGCTGGAATGACTGTTGTCTGATGTATGTTGGACAAGAAAAATTAATCTGTGCATGGTACTTGTTTTGGCTGTGCTTCAGAAGCCATCTCTTGTGATGTCACCTGTAAATAGCCAAGAACTTTGACATCCACTCTGTGTGAAGCTGTTTAAATAAGTGCCTCATTTATAGAATCCTGCTGCCTGCAAAATGTCTCCAATGGTGTTATCCCCACGCCTGAGGGGAAAGTTAAATAATGAAACCCCAAAGAGTTTCTAAGTGGGGACGAAGGAGGAAGGAGGAAAAGAAAGCTAATCTGTATCAGTGCAACATCATCTTATCTCCTGATTGTATAGGACTCAGTAGTTAGAAAGACATAGCTTAAAGCCAAAGAGACATAAAGTCATTTAATAAATGGTTTCTGCTTGAAATTAAGCATGTGATTGTTGCTAGATACCTTCAGTGTCTTCAGAGCTCTGAAAGCTCTGGTTTTGTTAATTATTTGTGATGAGATTTTTATAGACTCTGAAGATCTAGAGAGACAATATTATGCCATACTGAGGCCCGTGTAATGCTTGCATACCTAGTGTATGTCAGGCTTGCTCTGAAATATTACCCCTGCTTGATTGCCCTGCAAACCAGTGGTGCTGATCCAACAATGTTTGCTGTCATATTGTGGAAAAGGGCTTTTGAGGACTTTTTTGAAAAACATAGCCCAGCAGAAATTGCAGCTTACACATATTAGAGCAAATGATTTTTTGTGTGATCTTGCTCTATTTCCTTGCCTGGCAAAGTATCCATTTGGAACCATTCTGCTCAGTTATTCACTCTGGTGTATCTGAAGGTGTGTACTCACCAGTTAATGTGCATATTTAAGTTGGTAGTTATACTTGAAACCTGAGACAACTCAAAATGAACGGATTGAGAAATACAGATATAGTACTCTGTATTCATGGAATGGTTTAAGCTGATTTTCCTGCAAAACAGTCTCCAGGGTTGTTAGATTTGAAGGAGACTTTTCCTAAAGAGATATTTATAAATACAGTATCTCTAAAGAGATATTTATAAATATATGTGCATATAAATTTTACTCCAAGGCCGGTGCCTTTGTTTTCATTTGTGGTTGTGAAAATTCTCACTATATCTCATCTACATTCATCCCAAGGAAGTTTTGGCCATAAACTCTGCTGAAAGATGCTCTTACACAATCCTACTGTTAATGTGCAGAAAAATAGTAATTATGTGTGACTGAGAATAATATATTTTTGATCCTGTATATTACAGCACTAACATTTACTTCCCTTAGCACCACCTTTATGTGTATTATTAAACAAAGTCATAGTTCACTTAATTTGTTCAGTAAGTTTGGGGGGGGAAAGAAATGGATCTTCCTTTCTTTTTGCACAAAGCTTCTGGTTAGATCAAGTCATTGGGGTTAGGTTTTTGCCCTAATATGGGCAGCTCACTTCAATTTGTACACTTTAAATAGACATGTCCAAACCAATGATTTACAGGCATGATTAAATGCTAAACTACCTTTTCTATAGATTAAATACAGGTCCATGGAAACTCTGCTTGCATTTCTATTGTTCTTGATAGAATTTTTTATGGATTTTGTTAGTGGTTTCCAATTAAGTCTTAAGGACTGACACTAAATTCCTAAATGTGTCAAAAAGCAATTGTGGAAGATGAACTTTTTTGTTAATATGGAATGCATTCTGCTGTTAGCTGTGGTTTTAGAATGTTATCCCTTCCTTTTTAATTTATTTATATGTTAAGAAAGCATTTATTTGCCCCAGTTTCCTTCATCAAGAACACCAAAGGTTTCCCAGTGCAAGACCATAGCAGCCTGTTATCTAAAGTTTCATGCTCTGTAAGCAATAGAATTACCAGTGTGTACTTGCCAAGTAGCTTCAGAATGACAGTTTACAAGCATCAGGTCAAGTAATCAAAATGTTATAGTGGATATTTGCTGCAAGTGTAAATATATCAAGTATCTTTAATTGTGTTGTTTGCAGTTAAAGTAACCCAATGCCATCTTATCTGGAGGTTATCGTCTGAACATTTTGAGTAAAGCTATAATAATATTTATTTTTGTTTTATGTGATGAACAAGTCTTAAAACTAAATCTGGTGAATTAAGAGTTGTATTTCTGAGGAGCTAACTACCACTACTTGACTGCTGTTGTAAAACTTTATTAGGCAATACATCTGACCTCAAACTGGAAATTTGTGTTGGAACCAGTTTAGGGAATCATTATAGCTCTGTTGTTAATTTTATATTTGTCTAATAAAACACAGCAGGAAGTACATGACAAGTGCTAAAGCAACTGATGGTAGCTGCTAGTCCTGGTTTAACTACTGCTTCCTACCATGTACAGGCACAGGATAAGAGAAAAATAAATAGAACTTAGTAAGAGAGATTACTCCCTTTTTTTGCTAGCAAATTGCCAGTACTTTGTGGCTATTTATTGGCTAATTATTATTAATCCTCTCTAAGGACGAGGTTAATATTGTTATTACCAAATATATATTTTAAATGAAAAATGCACATCATCATGATTTTAAAGATACAGATCGGGTGGATATATTGTGTCGTTTTCCAGATTGTATTAGGAGCACCATTCAGTTCTTAATGATGGGAGTTCTGAATTCTTACCTGACCAGACTTTATTTTGGGGAATGAGCGTGTTAAAAATGGGATAAAGGAAGATAGATGAAGACTGGCTAACAATGTAGTTGCAGAAGTGACAGAATCTGAAGAGAATGATTTGAAGGCTGAATATCATCAAATTAAGTATGCTGGAGAAATCCCATGCCAAAACACAGAATGAACTGGTAAATCATACTGGAGATTTAGTAACATAGATTTGTTAATTATAGTATGTGGAGAGAGGACTATTGTAAATCCAGAATAAGACATACAGCATCAGTATTTAAAAACACAGGAGAGGAGTAGAAGGGATTTAAGAAACTGCAGGGTTTTGAGTCAGATCTCAGTAGTAAACCAGTTTTTTTAAAAATTGTAAAGAAAACATGTCTGAAGGCATTGAATTATATGCAAACTAGGAAGTGAGAGTTTACCCATGGTAGAGCAAGCCAACTTCCTGAATTATTTATTTATTTATTTATTTATTTATTTATTACTTATTTATTTATTTTTTTGATGGGGCAACTGGTTTTTCTATTTTCTTTTTTACACAAAAGAAATGTATTGGATCTAATCTCTTTGTAATTTAGTAAAGCATGATATGTTGTCCCCTGAGAAGCATGGAGTGAAACTGGTGGGGGTGAAACTGGTACAGGCTTTGTAGGGTAAGCAAAGAGTTAATGACGGATGTGGAGAACATCATCCCAGTATCGGAGATCTCCAGCCATGTGGTGACTGGAATGGGAGGAAATAACACTGTGCAGGGCATATTTGGCCTTGTGCTGCACATGCACCAAAGCTCTCCCTCTGGCTTGAGGTGGGCGTTTCTGTTTTGGGCTTCCTGCTCTCAAATAGCTTGGCTTGGTCTTGGGAGGCTTCAACCTGCTCCAGGCCGGGACAGGTTGGTTTCTAGGAAGTGGTTCTTCCACAGAATTTTGTAACCTTCACCCAATTCATCTTTCTCTCAACTTGTCAGTATTGACTACATTTGTCCTTTTCTTTGGAATGGTGTCCAGCCCTGCTCAGTCAGAGCAGTGAACCATAATTTTTCTCATTTGTGGGTGTTAAAGCCATAACTCTGGTTATGGCTTATCCCGAGTCACCTCTACAGCAGTTCTTGTCCAGATTATCATCACTCTCATTTTAACAGCTCTTTGGCTGCCATATTGATCACTAGAAAGAACCCCTCCATTCACACATTCACAATTTGCTGCCTGCTTTCTCTGCATTTCCACTTTGTGCATGCTCAGCAGTCCAAAATACCAAGGCTGTCTTCATTCATTAACTCCTTCCTTCAGTCATTCATCCTTGTAGACCCAGAAGTGTAACTGGAGGTGCCAAGCCATGCTGGATATGTTCTTCAGAGAACCTCAGTCCATTTGACTGTCCTAATTTTTTATCAAGTGAATCAATGCACAAACTTGGCAGTAGAAGAAATGTGGATTCTGTTCTCACTTTAGCCTTTCAGAGGTCGGCAGGCAATATTACCAGGGCTTGTTTAATTTATGTTATTTACTAGAAGCCTTTCTTGTCCTTGTTGGTGTTTAGAAAATGGAGACACACACAGAGACATATTAAATTAAGAGTGTTGGAAAGAATGCTCCATAAATTTTTCTGCTATTTTTTAGATTTTTGACTTATTTCTTTTTCATTTGTTCAGATTTAATTCTATTTTTAAAAAGCTTGGTCTTTACACAAAGAAAAAAAAAAAAAAAGAAAAGGAGGAGGGAGAAGTGTACATTGACATACTAAGTGAAAAACCTCAAGAAAAATTACAGTAAATTAAAATTTATTTCCCAAGGGACAGAACATATTTCAGTGGGATGAAGGAAGAAACTAATAGACTTTCTATGATCAGCCATTTTTATTTAAAGAATAAGCTTTCAGGCAAATATAATTCTGTAGCCTCCTGAGGATAGTCTTTTTTCTTGTTAGGAATAATACCAATTAAAAAGTGCACAATTAAAAGCACTGAAAGTTTGTCAGTGTACATTTTCCATGGAGCTGTGCTTTCTATTATGCTGTTGCTTGCTTAACATGCTTTGTGGTGCCGGTTTTAGCAGGAGCTGCATCTGTGCTGCCAGTCTGCAGACAGTAATTAGTTAATGCTGCCAAACATAAATGAATTGTGTCTGCTAATCTAAAGCACTTCCTAACAAATCAAACCTTTTGGGGGTATTTTACAATTTTCAAAGCATAAAATTTGACATTCTGGATTTTTCTCACCTGTTGCTTTTACTGAGTAGCTGTTTTGGGGGGGGAGGGGGTGAAGGGGTTTTTCTTTGTTTAAGTCCAGATCATATCCATGATCCTGCACAGCACACTCAGACTAACAACTGAACTGAGAAGGCAGTGCTGCAGAGGATGTGTGAGGGTGAGCAGGCAAATGAAGAGAAGAACGTAAAACAGCTGTGCTGCCAAAGAAGATGTAGAAGTAAATATTATGCCCAGGAAAGGGTTTGCAGGTTTGCATGTTCATCATGGACTGAGGAACAATTAGGGTTTTTTTCCCAGCCGTTACACTTTCACCCTCAGTTTCTACTGTCACTTTTGTGTAGGTCCTGTCTGTTTTCAGCTCAGCTCAGCTCTGTTCAGCATGGCTTGGCTGCCACCTTGTCCCCTTCAGCCTCTTTTCCTGCTCCATAGTTTATAGTTCTTTTGATCCCTCATGCTTTTTGAGTTGTCAGCAGCCATACTGATATTAGATGTAGTTCTTAGTCCACCCTAAAATCCATATCTGTTGTATTTCTTGGCCCTAATAAAGGGGTCTCTGCTTGAAAACCAGGGAATTTCATTTAAGGTACAAGGAATTATATGAAAATTACTTCAGTATTTAATTCTTAAAGTTCTTTCCAGTTTTCAAAGCAAAGCTACTTGGTCTGATTTATGATGGCAGAGTCAAGTTGTGGGGGTAAAAAAGAGACATTTTTGTTAATTCTAACCAAATGGTTCTCAATCGTTGAAAACTTCAGTTGCATTAACACTGAGGGTACTACCATTTTTCATAGATCTCCTTGAAAATCCATTTCTCGCACACACATACACACAAAAGATGATTTCAACAAAGTTACAGGTTTAGAGAGTTGAATGAAAATGCTCCATAGCTAATCTTGACAGTTGCAAGCTGGAGAAAAGCCAGGGGCCCAGAACAACACACAGCGAGTGCATTTGTAATAGAATCCAGAAATCAATACACATGACCAGATTTTCCAGTCCAGCACGCTTATTTTGCAAAGCCAGCAGAGGTCTGGATGGGAGCATTCCCCATGTCAAGGAGACTCTGATGGCCAGGAGCTGTTGATGATGGCATAGCTGCCTCACATGCCAGTTGTCTTATCTCCTCACAGGGGAATGAGGGACAGCAGCAGGAGAGGAAAAGCTCTTGTGTCTTGTTTAGCTGGAGATGTGTCCTACAGGGAGGGGGAGTGATGAAGCAGTCCCTGTATTAGGAAGATTCACAGAAAGCTTGAGTGCCTCAGAAAGCTGTGTGAGGCAGTTGCTAGCATTCCTCCATGCTGGAATAACCCATGAGGATTTTTTGCTTCCACATTGCTTTCCAAAGCTGACACATTTTGGCAGTAAAATCTGCTGACTTTTCTGAACATCCAGCAGCCCAGCTGGAAGAGCTGCAAGATGGTTGCTGTGCGTGCACTGACACAGTGTTGTGTGAATTTGGGGAACACTGGGTTTGACAGACTCAGGAGCGTCAAGTCCTTCCATGAACTGGGATACATCTTTCAGACTGACCAAAGTCTGAAGGGTCCCTGTGCTGGCTCCCCTCCTTGCTCACATGCTGCCTAAAGGTCTTGGGGAATGTTCTGTTAAAGGTGGAGCTTTCATGAAAGAGAAGAAATTTTATACAATCACAAAAACTTTTGGAAAAACACTCCTGCAGAATGTAGCTCTTCTTTTTCATTTACTTGTCTAGACAGCCAGGATGCTTTGCTTTGGACTGTGGAGTTTTGATGGATTTTAATCCCCAAGCTATTTTTGATTCCTGGTCACATTTATGACACATACAGTCAGCTTTTTTTTCTCCTTCAAGATGCATACATCCATAAACTTGAATGAGTGTAGAAAAGATAAATGGCTAAGGGAAAAGGAAATTAGCCTGTATGTTCTTAGAGCAGGAGCAAGGAGACTGTATAAAGGCAGACTGTGCAACAGAGATAAAAACTAAATGAAAATTAAGGCTCAAGAGGAGGCCTGGCTGATGGGGGGAAGGAAGTCCAAATATTTTCAGATAATACCCAAAAGATGAAATGTAAAAAATGCTCCATTAAATCCCATTTCCCCCTTACTTTGATATTTTAATTTCCCATTTCACTTTCTTTCATAATTTCCTTCTACCAATCCAATGCTACTCACTCTGTACTGAAAACGTACTGTTGCAAATCATTTTCCCACAGACCCATCCTTTAGCCCAGTAATATTCAGTGTCTGTCCAGTTAGATTTTGATACCTATCAGAATTCAGAGCTGGCAGAAAGGTTCACTTCCCTTTCTAAGATTGTGGTTGAAAGTTCAGCTGAAAGGGCAGTCAAAACAGTGAGAAGCATGTGTTCTTCAGAAATAAAATGGCAAAACTGGGATGTGCAAAATGCACACACACTTTACATCATCGTGCAGCACTTAAGTATCTCTACAAGCAGCTTCAGTTGTCTAATTATTTTCATTTTGTTGCAAGTTTCTTATGCATAATGATAATTTGTCCACTCAGATTTATGTTATTGCAGGCTTCAGTCCAGCAAAGCACTTAAGCACTCTATTAACTTTAAGCACATAAGTAGTCCCATTGCTGGCTTGGGGCCATAATAGAGGAAAAGAATGTTTCAGGAGAAACTGTGCTTTTCAAGGGGTAGGTGGGTGTGTTTTTTGTTTTGTTTAAAGTGTCAACAGCACAGTTTATTTAGCTGCCCTTTAGACAGTAATCTTATTAGTAAAATTGGCAGGATTAAGAGGCTATTAAACAAAATCTGTGTGTTTTCACATCAGTTAAAATCTGTACTGTATTCCCTTGGAATACAACAACTCTGTTGTGCAATAACTGGATTTTAATGTAACCACGTCACTTAGATTGCATTAAAATACATTTATTAAATCATTTGGCTGCTCTAGACTGGTGGGTTGGAAGCTGAAAATGCAGAGAGGCTTTTCTGACTTTGAAAGAGTACTTAGCGTTTCTTGCAGTTTTCCTTCATCAATCAAACCGCATTTGTTTACCAAGGAACTTGTAGTCAATGTTAATTTTATGGACATTCTGCTGGGTCCAGGACGAAGCCATCTGTCCCCAAAGGTGGCTGGGGTGAGCAGTCTGTCCATCATGTTGGTGTACTCCAGACGGTGAGGACAATGGATGTCATCACACGTTGGCTGCTTTGTTTTCTTATTGCAGAAAACTCACCACAGCAGTTCTGTCCCTCTATTTCCTGCATCTTATCACTTTCAGATATGCATTTTTACCATGAAAAAGACAGTAATCAATAAGATTAATTTTATTTGTATGTGGAAACCTCAGTGCTCTTAATAATAATAATAATAATAATAATAATAAAAATAAAAATAAAAGGTTTAAACCAAGAATTTAAAATCTGGTAGCAAAACAAAGCAGACACCAGTTTTTTAAAACTAAGAATAATAAAGTCTGATCTGTCCCCTTAAAAATAAGCAAAATCAAATCTCCCCAAGGAAGAGAGAGTGTCTCTAACTATGTCATACCCTTATTTGATAGATATTTCTGTTGCTAATAGAATAAATAACCTGTTTGCTCAGAATTCACTTGTATTAACATTTCTGGCAGTGATTTCCTTTTCATGTTTGTTAAAATACAAAGCTTTATATAGATGTTGCTATGTTTGTACTAGAGATTCACTTACTCTGACAGCTGATATATTTGTAAGTGTGATAGAATACTGGCTTCAGTGCTCGGCCCTGCTCCTTTGATATAAGCAGGTGACTCCTAACATTTATTGATGGTTTGGGGGATGGTTTGATGGAAAAAGTTGAATCACTGCAAAGTAATTCCTCAGGTCCTCTGAAGTTTATTATTGACTGCTTTGATCTTTGTTCTGCAGATGTAGAAATAACATTGCCTACAATCTGTAGGTGTTCTCTGCGCTTTTTCAACTAATTGTTTTGTGCATCTGACAAGATGCAAATTTACCCAGATCTGTCTACAAAGAGACTTCTCTCCTGCCTGCTCTTTTTTTGTAGAGAATAAAAACCTGCTATTTTTACCTGCTTCTAAAAATTGATTCTGGGTGTGTCTTTTGACATGCCTGCCTGCCTTCACTGCTCCCAGACATCACCAGCTACCTGCCTGTGCTGCAGCCCCCATCCTGGCTGGCACGTGGGACTGAGGCAGGAAGGAGAACAGCTCAAGACGGAAAAGAGCATTCCAAAGCGGGGAATTCCCCTGGCTGTACAGCAGACATGGAGTGTCACATACTGATAATGCATTTCTTACATGATGACTTACAAGCTGGTGGGCACAGCCTTGTGATTACATAGACACACTCACTCTACCTTTTAAACCAGACACCTGGGCATCCGTGGCAGAGTCGCTGCAGTGGCCTGGAAGCTGGGGAAATAAGCAGGTGGTCAGCTTGAGGTCAGTTCTGCAATACAGTAACTCTTGTCTGAACTACTTAATTTTAAAAAGCGCCAGTATCCTGATAATAGAAAATGCAATTGATGAGTTTTGAAAACTAAGCACACTGGAAGCTTCTTCCTCACATATGGACTTAAGAGGCAAATAGCTTCTCAGCCTCCTCAAGTATTATTTTACCTTTTTATAGGCTGTTCCTCACACCCTAATACATTTATACAACTCTTATTTGTGAGAAGAATGTTTCTGAATCCTCAGAAGAATCAGAATATCTCATCACCTTTTCATCCAAATTTAATTTAATTGCGTTGCTCAGGCTTTTTTGATGTTGGATCCTTTTCAGCAATCCTCTTTCTTAACAAAGCTGAATTTCCACTAGAATTTGATGTGAAAAATGCTTGAATAAGGAGTACCATGAAGACTCAGCTCTCATCCTTCTAAGTCATTAATAGTTATTAACTTGATTTCCAAAAGTGCTGAGCACCTAAAGCTCTTAGAAGAGATTAGCACAGGAACTGCTGATACTAAATTCCTCCTCTGGAAAGTACACACTCCCTCAAAGTCATTGAGAGGGGCTGGGCACAAGAAAACCACTTCCACTCTATGCTCCCCTTCCAAACTGCTCAGTGGAATAAGGAAGAGAGATAGAAAAGACTGTCAACAGAGCAGGTGTGATTTCTTGCATACTGGGAAATGTGCAGAGGGGCTGTCACTCAGGCAGGCTGATATCACTGATATCACTGATATCACTGCATGGCTCCCTGTTCAGAACCTGGTGGCTCCTCATCCCCTACTGATGGTAGATCATAGCACTGCTTGGTTCTTAGGGGTTAGGGCTGCATCTGTCCCTTTAGAAATAGGAAATACCAATCCCTAACACCACGCTGAGGAGAAATATTCCAGAAAGTTTTTGAATGTGTTGCATTTGGTATTGATACATTCTTCATTAAATATAAATTTCAAATTGGATGTGTAATAATGGTTATTGCTGCTTATAGCCTGTAGATGTGTGTTAGAGTTCAGAACTCTTTTCTAGAAGTTTGATGATACGACAAGACTGGTGGTACTTCTGGCATCCTGACTCTGGTGAAATAAATGAACAAAACTCACATTGGTTTTGTTTAGATCACAAAATTCATGTTGAATTCAGCAGTGCTAGAAATACAGTGCATATCACAGGCTAGCTAAAATAGAAAAGCCAATCTCTTTTTGTTTATTTAACTACAAATTCCACGCTGGATTTCTCTCCCTTTTTTGTTGCTTGTTATACTTTCATTAGTAATAACTTGGACCCATAAATAACTACACCCAAAATTAAGTTAATTTCCAAAAGATTTTAATATCATTTTCATCAGAAATTTTTGTTTTCAGAAGCTTGTTCTAATGTAAAATATCTTTACCTAAATAAACATGAACCTATGTATTCATACGTATGTTTTTGCATATATACGTGCATGAAAGTATATAATGAACCTTGATATTAGGGGTTTTTCTTAGATAAGAATGTCACAATATATTCAAGGTGCAGTAATGTATTACTTTTTTTATTGCTTTAAAAAGCCTTGAATTCTTGCAGAATATGGTTTAGTGGGTCAAACATCCCCTTTCCTCTCATTTATCAGCCTTTTGATCTTGTGTCAGGTCTAAACGTTGGCATGCTCAGGCCATAACAGTGTGCTGCAAGATCACAAAAAGGCACAGTTATATCTTTAAAAACTTATGGGCATCCTGGTGCTACATCCCAGCATAGCTTAGCAGATGTGGTATTGAGTTCCCCCAAGTCTTCACTACCCCTTTGTCTATTATTTTTTTTATAGTTTTGTTCTGCATTCCTTCCACTCAACCTCAAGTGGATGGAAGCCTGTTAGTTTATTACTTACATATGTCTGCACCCTTTTACCTCAGCAGGGAAAGACAAAATATCGAGGAGGACTGTAGGTTTGGGATGGTCAACTAATCCTTCCCCACCTTGAACTAATCGCCAGGCTGATGTGTTATTGTGCTGAGCTCTGTTCTTCAGTGCATTGCCAGTGGGGTTTCAATTTGTAGAAGCATAAACAGATACTAAAGTAAAAAGAATGGTGCAGTGATTTGTTAGCAGAGTTCAGATCAAATTATCACAGCGGTCCCCCGCTGACAGTCCTAACAATTACCTCCTTTTTCTTGGTCTTTCAAATGTTTTCTGTTTCACTTAGGTCTTGGTAAATAGTGTGCTTCTCACTGCGCTTTATTTATTTACCTACAAAAGGAAAAGAAATTGAAACTTCAGCATTCAGTCAAATGTCTGTATGCCTATATATTTTGTCCTTAGATGTGTTAATAACTCTTTGTTTTCTTTTTTTAAAAAATAAGTATATAGGCAAGGTAACTAAAGATGGCTTCAGCTTCCTAGTGCATACCTGCTTTTATAACATTTTCTACCTCTTTTATAGCTTTGATCATGGCAGTAGAGATCTTAAAATTTGAAAAATTTTTGAGAAGAGCAGCTGCTAAATAGGAAATTGATAGAATGTTGTACACATTAAGCCAATATTAAGAGTTCAAAGCATTTGAGTTCTGTTTTAAAACCAAATTGGGTTCATGTCAGTAGATATGATTCCATTTTCACAGAATATAGTCAGTTGATGTTCTGTATAAGAATTAACTTAAACATTTGTTTCCACTCTTTTTTTTTTCTCTTTCCTATTTTCAACTCTTGACTTTCACTCTTGCAGAGTTACATTTGTCTACTTCTTACAATTCTAGTGGGACTGATTTATCATCATTTGCTAACATATCTGTCTCAAAATCTGAGCTTTGATCAGCTTGTATTTTATAACTTACATCTGTTCTGTGTTTAACCTTTTGTAATGCTGTTTCTCAAAAATATTATCTAGTTTAACAAAAGAATCATGTTAGTCTAAGCATTTTGTTAAACCTACCTAAAGGAAAAAAATCCTACATACCTGTCTATTTTTTTGTAGTTTTATTACTGTTTCATAGTCTCTTTTTCATTAAATCTATACATCTGTCACACTAACTTATTCCCATGGTTGCTGCTGAATTATAAACTTCACCTTCCTGTTCCTTCTCTACCTCTTTTTTTCCCACAATTCCAGCTTGTGCTTCACAGCAGCACCACCAGCAGCATCACTGCTCTGGCCTGTTTGCAGGATCTGGCCTCTAAACTGCAGGATCCAGCTCCAGCTTATAAAAAAGTAAAAGTGGTGATTAAAAGTACTCCCACAGTAGGCTGCAGGGGACAGCAGGAAGCTTCTTGGTTTTCAATAAAATGACTAAAACTAAAAATTCCGTCTGGGCCTAACTGACATTAATCCTCCCACCACGATGAGTCCTTGCAGTGCGATAGATGAATAGTGGGTTTGGTGAAGCATGGAGACACATCTGCATGTTCTGTTGGTAGCTAATCTGTCATCAAGAAAGGAGGTTTCATTTAAAAGGACTTAGCTCCAGACTGGCTCTGTCTTGGGTCAGACTGGGTAACACTGGGACAAGAGTGAGGGATGCGTGAAGAAGCCTTTAGAAAGTTGTCAGCTGTTCCCCAGCTTCTAAATAAATGAACCCTGCCTAGCACTGAGCAGGCTGGCAAAACTGATGAAATAATGAAATGTTTTTCCTTGGGATTTTTTTGTCATCTTCTGACGTAAGGGGGAAAGTCAGCCCTGCACAGCCATTGTGTAAGCGCCATCAGCAAGGTGACACTGCCCAGGGGCCTCAGGGACAAATGTCCTTGGTGCCAGAGCACCCTCTGACTTGTTCTGTGCACTAATGTGGCCACACCAGCTGCCTGAAAATAGCCTCAGCCATTCTCCAGCAGCTAAGAAGCTTTTGAAGTCTTTCTGGCTAAGTCCACAGCCACAGATAGTAAATGCACAAAGAGCTTGATCCTGACTGTATTGGTGTCTGGATGAATCTGGCCTGAAGGTCCAGTCAGAGAAGAAATACCCACAGAAATCTAAGTAATTCCAACTCACATGTCTTTCCAAAGCAGTAGACAATTTTCATACAAATGGAAATTTTATTGGCATAGGGGCTAAACACAGTTTTGGCACGAATGGATTCAGGGGACCTATACTTGCTTGTAGCAGAGCAAATTTTGGCTTCAGGAGTGAAGATATAAAGCTGAGAAGCTATATATTTTGAGCCAGCAAGAACATTACAAAAGGCAGAAGGATAGCTGGTATGACATCACTTCCTTCTAAACGATTATAAGCTATGAAAAAAGATTTGTTACTTTTGCAGCAAATAACTTGGAAAACTTGGGCAAGTATGTTGAATGTTTTAAGTGGATCAGTGACAGCAAATACACCTGTATAGTGATTAATTAGAAACAAAAAGCAAAGCATGGCCTGACAGAAAGTAGCATATATAGTATAACCAGTGTATTTGGAGTATGTTTGGATAAAAGGAAAAAAAAAAAACAGTAGGATGACAGTCAATAACAGGAGCAGTTAATGAATGAAAGGCAGTAGTAGACCTGGAACTGAATAATAACATTTACTGCTCTTTGTCATTTGAGCCACTTCTCAAGAAAGGCATGCAGCACTGCCCCTGCTTGTAAGCACGGAGATGAAGTGGCAAACCCAGGAACTGAATTTATTTTTTCTGGAACCCTTCCAGTACTGTAAATATAAGACTAAAGAGATGGCAGTTGACTATTCTCCTGTACCCAAATTCCCCTGCTATAAGTCTACACAGAAGATATTAATCCTATTTCATTGGTTTTTATCCTGGGAACTTGCAAGATTCTGTTCTGCATGATTTAATCTCAGAAATCATCCACTCTTGCCAAAAGGTTAAATTTGTACAGGGAAAGTCTTCTATGGAGTTCCTGTTTCTTCACCATTCTTTCTAAGATGCAAATATTGCGCTGATTATACGAGACAGAACAGAAACACACCGTTTTCCATTCTCAAATTGTCATTTAAAGGTGTTGAACATTTTACCTTATCTCTAATAAGTTGCCTGGGTTAATTAATTTTTTGTTTTGAAAGTGCACCAGCAACAGACAGACCAGAACCACATGTTCCTCAACAACAACCACAGCTGACTTGTGGTTTGCGTGTTGATTTTAATTTGGTAGCATACCCTCATATACAACTCCTTTGAAGAAGCCAATAGAGAAGTACTGGCTAAAAGTTACAGAATATATCTTTTGCTCAAAGCAGCTCACAAGACATTAATCTTTGAAAAATGCAGAAGCCTATTAAAGATAAAAAACATAAACAAGTGTAAGGCACTTCTTAAAGTCTTTGACAAAGGTCTCAGGTGTAGAGGGGTTAAAGCGATATCTTGTTCCTCTAAATATTTCGACAGACAGACTTTTGATTGCATTATCTATTAAAAAAAATTGCTTTGAACCTTCCGCCAATGCAGACCACTTGTGCTTTCTCAAACTAACAAAGGTTCGGTCAACAGATAAGAATTTCTGACCGTGGAAGGGCAGCTGCTTTCCTTTCATCTTTCTCCTGGTGTGTATATGAAATGTTTGCTTAGCCTGGCCCTGCTATCCATGAGGACTTTTTTTTTTTCCTTAATCCTTCCTCTAATTTGAATCCTACACCCAGTCTGCAAATAAGACATGAAGAAAATTTAGATTTAAGCAGTGCAGGGTAATCCTGCTGGATGCTGAGTACTTCAGCCCCAGTTCAGCACAATACCTAGTCTTATCTGACTATACATATGCTTATCTGTAAGCCTAAACTTAAGCATATGATTAAATGCTCTGATTGATTAGGACTAATGATCCTCGCTGAAGTACTAAGCCCAGTGAGAGAAGTTTGTTTTACAGGCAATTTTGCTGTTGTTTTTCTTCTATTGTTACTTCTCACCAGAGGAGGTAATTAAGGAAGTGCTTGTTTTAAGAGCACCAGAGCAATTTCTGTAATTTTTTTTATCTGATTCTTGAAAATTTACTTGTGACAAGCCTTGTGTTTATTAGTCTTTTATTACATATTTTTCTTCAAAAGCAAACACAATCTCTAGAAATTGTACCAATGATATCCAGGTATGTCTCTTCCTTCCCAAGAAGCCTAATCTATGTGCAATGTTAATGAGAAAAATATTAAGACAAAATGCATAAAATTGCTTTCTAGAAAGGTTCAATCTATATGTAAATGTAGGGTTGAATACAAGGGAACTGGCTAAGAGTATCCTGAAGGAAATATGGTATTCACATGGACTGGATTATTATAAATGTATGCTTTCAGATGCTTCCTACTTTAACATTATATGGTTTCCTAATGAGAAAAAAATTGTGCTTTGTTTTACTTCCTTCTTGCCTCTTTCAGCCTGTCTCTCTCTCTGGCTTTTCATTTTCACCAGTCAGGCCTGGTGGAGTGAGCAGTATCACTAAATCAGGAAGTTTGTGTTGTTGATTTTTGTGTGACACCTGGAAAGGATGAGTGTACAGCAGTAACAGGTCACCTGACAGTTTATGAGATTTCGACTTCCAAAGATATTTAATAAGGATCACTTGTCATGCCATATTGCTTGAAACAAGTGTGGAAATCAAAGCTTGAAGGATATGTTTGAACAGGGAAAAAGCTGTCTTTCCTGCACATTGCCCCCACAAGTGAGTTTCCTCAGGCAGGCAGGGCAGGAGACTATCAAGTTCTTGTCTGTGCCTGGCACTGACAGTGCACTGGCTTTGAGCACCAGCTCCTGAATACCCAGTTCTGTAGCATCACACTAGGAGACAGTAATGAAGGATAACAGCTTCTCACGTTTTATCCACAAGGAGAGGGAATTCTTCTGGAAGGATGTTTTATGAGCAAAGTGTCTCACTGTCTTGCCTGTGTCATCCTGACCACCACAGTAAAGCTTACAAAGAAGCAATGGAGGGAATTTGGAGACACGTGGAGGACAAGGCAGCAGTCGAATCTTATATTTTCTGAGGGCTGAGAGGATCTATTTCCCCTTGCAGAATTCCATTAAATTTTCTTAGCATTAAACTGCAAGTATTTTAAGCTACTGCCCTCTGGAAGAGAAGCCATGTGCTTTCATGACACTCAAACTTTGATCCTAAGTTGCTGTAAAGCTCCAGTTCAGCAAAATGCTTGTGTGTGCTTGATTTTAAATACATGAATACTTACAGTGACAGAATGGTCAAGAGCAGCATGAAGTGTACTTTGCTTCACAGCTAAGCCAGTATGTAACTTATGAGCAGGTTGTATTATCAGTCTAGGGCACCTATTTCTATACAACCCTTGGAAATGCCTTCCCTGGAACTGCTGGGATTTAAGTGCATACTTAATTTAGGAAAAGCAGAAAGAATGAATATGCTTGATTTATATGCAGTTTATCTTCTGGCGGCCTAAATAACTCTTCACATCCTTATTCAAATTCTTAGGCTGTTTAAATGTTTTTCCTGTCCAAGATTTTTCTGGAAACACTCTGTTGTTTCTTTCATAAAAACATTCTGCTGTGCCTTTCAGATTTTTTTAACATCTATGTAATTAATGAATAATGACTGAGGTCTTCTTTCCTCATCTTTTATTATTGAGGAATTTTTGTGCATCTTGTGTAAAAACACTAATCTGTTTCTACAGATTTTTGATCCAATGTCTTGCACATAAAAGTCTACATGTGGCTATTTCCCAGATATATGTACAGAATGAAATCCGAGCTAGTTCTTTCAATACGAATAATTTTATTATTCAAAACCAAAATCACTAGCTGGGAGTTCAGAGGGAATGCAGGTCATTTTGTGCTGCTGACTGCCATCTGTGGATGACCACCTCTGTGACAAATGGGCCTGGATTTTTCATAGGTTTAAATTTTGAATAATTCTTGATCTAGTAGCAGTGGAACCAACAAGAGCTTAGAAATTCACTTCAGACCATGCAGAATCAAAAACAACTGAAAAAAAAATTTAGGAAATCCAAATGTTTTAGGATTACTTATTCACAAAACAAAACTATTTCACTGTTGTTGTTGTTGAGGTTTTTATTTGTTGTTTTCTTTTTTTTTTTTTTAATTATCCTTTAGTACCACTAAGCCTTCTCTGTAAGGAAGATAAAAGATCTGCCATGGCTTGCTTTCTTTGCTTATTTTCCTTAACAGAGATTTTTTAATAGGAAAAATTAATGTTTTTGTGTTAGATTTATCTGTTGTCAAGGCTACTGTTGATGATATAGGATGGCTGCTATCTGCCATGTAAGGAGATTCTGCTGTTTATGTGTCAACAGCAACCGTAAGCCCTGTAGCCTGATTTCCTGTATTACACAGGTCACAGAATTTGATGAGGGTCACAGGAGGGACCCCATAATAGCTCTATGTATACAGAAGCAAAATACCAAAGGGAAAAATTATCACTGAGAGTATTAGTCAACATTGTGTTGAGCTCAGGCTGTTGTTTCGATTACTTAACACATGGTTGTACCAGCAGGTCTGTAGTTCCAGTGATGGTAAACCTTCAGGAAAAGGATTGGGTGGGGATGCTGTCTCTCAAGGGTTTGTAACTCTCTTTATAAATCATCACCCACACGGTGGGACATAGTCCATTTAATCACAGTGGGAAAACGTGAAATGCTGCCATTATTACCTCCAGACTTGTTGCGTTTACTCACCAAGTCATGCATGCCCTCCTTAGTCTGAAATAAGTTCAATTTCCACAATCACAAGACAGCACTTTGTTACTTTTGCAACATTTCTGTTGCTGAGATGCATTTTGACTGCACTGATCAAAGAGTCATTGAGCATTGAAAGTTCATATTGGCTGTGATTCTGCCTGACGTATTTTGCACTATGTCATGTCTAACTCTTTGTGATGATTAAACATCCATTTGCACCGACCAGGGGTGCCTGACAGTCTTACATCATAAAGCACTTTATTCAGTGCAAATTAGGATTCAGTACGCTCCTCTGTGGGGGATTTTCCCACTAATGACATATGTAAATAGCACTCATTCATTCTAATATTAAGGGGAAAGGTACAGAAGCATGCAGATCTCCTAATGAATCTGTGTTATACCTCAGATGAAAGGAAAACAAAGTGTTTTTCAGATGTTAATTTTGTTATCTTCGCACACTGTGCTCTCCTCTACTCCCCCAAAGTTGAGATACACAGAATCAGATTTATAGAGCCTTCATGTTCACAAAGCCAGTTTGTCAGAGGTACCCATGCATGCACACTTTCCTTGACAATATGGAATCCCTTCCTTCCATGAAGAAAAGGAAGAAATACAGCCATATTATTCAAATGCAAACCCTAATATATTGGGCCCTTCTTTGTGTGCATGTAAAACTTTTTGCCTGCTCTGGCTATAGCAGCATAACACAGAGTTTTAGCTAACAAAGCCTGCTGGCTTCTGTCACTGTGCTGTACTGGTATTTTTATGGCAGCATGCTCATATGCAATGTAAGCAGGGGACTTTTCCTTGAGTGGATAGCCCTTGTCCTCTACCCTGCCTTGGATTTATTTCATAACATTAATGTGCTTGGTTTTAAGAGAGCCACAGCAGAAATATTTGGCTCTTAACGTTTTGTGACCAAGTTTTGTTCATTTTCTTTGGCCTTTCATTCCTGGAGGCCTTTCTTTAGGTCTGTTTTCCCGTGGGCTTCCACAGAGCAAGGGCCCCACGGCGGCACCTCCCAGCTCTCTGCTCAGCCCCATCCCTGCCCGGGCATCTCCAGGTCAGGCCCTGGTCTCATCAGGACTTAACAATGTGTCTGTCAAAGCAGCAAAACTGTTTTGGCTGCATTGGGCATAAACAAGCCCCAGTCTCCCTAATGACTGTGTTGCTCCCCAGCTGTGCTGAGAGAGCCAATCAGTGAGAGGAGGGGACACTCCTAAGAGAGGGGGACACTCCTGACTCTTTGATTTATTTCACCTTAAAAGAGTTTGAGGTGTCTGTATTAGGTTTGTCATTTCCTTCTTGTGAATTGGAGAAAAGCAGTAAGTTCATTTGGAATAAAAGATTTTTTTTCTTTATNAAAAAAAAAAAAAAAGGACCAACCAGCAGTTTATTGCTGTTTAACCACTCTAGACGGAGTTGTTGTGAATGATAACTCTTTTATTTTTTGCTGTGAGGAATGAGTGCTGTTCCTTCAAATCTGTGTTGAGCTAAACTCGATGCAGACGTTGGCTGTAAATGGGTCAGGCAGTCATTGAAGTGAGCAGTTGGCCACATTTGTGCTAACTCTAGTATTTTCGGTGTTTGCCAGAGGAAAAAGAATTCTAATTTCTATCAGTCTAAATTGTGCTGGGCAGCATTATCAGCTGGAAAGACCCCTCTGATTTGACAGGCACCACTGTATGATGATTAATTACTACTCAGCTTCATTGGACTTTTCTAATTTCCTTTTGCCACTAGCTGTAGGCAACAAGCGATAAGTACTGCTCTTATTATTTTGTGCAAAGGAAAATGTCTATTACTGCTCTGTCCTACAAGTAATCAGAATAAAAAGACAGCTGATCGGAAAACCTGTGAGGATCATTCTGTCTTTATTTATCCTACCCTTGCTTTATTCCTGTGCTGGTTCTACACAGAAGTTGTTTTACACAGTTGCCTGTCAAAATAAGAAGATAAAATCATAAGCTCTATCAAAGTAGTTGACATTTTGAAATTTGTATAATGATTTCATGGGAATTAATCCTCAATCTCCAAATAAATCCTTCTCAAAATGCTAATATAACTAGGAAACTTATACCATAGAGTGTAAAACAATTCTTAATCTTCCTTTTCTATTTTACCATAAATTTATTACATTAGCAGGCTGTCTTGTTGAGAAAAATTATAGCATTATTGCCAAGTGCAAGAAGAGTAAGTACTTTACATAACACATTATAATAATGATTTTATTGAGCCACTGAATGCTCTGAAGTATACCAAGAAGAAGGTATGCTACTAAGAACTTGTCAAGGACTTCACTGCTAGAGATAAAAATCGATGCTGGCAACTCTTAAATCTTTGTTCTAAAGAATCTTTTCAAATCATTAGGCAAATTCCAGTGAATTAATTCCAGAAGAGCCATCTGAGTTGCTTCTACGCATTTAAGAGATGCCATAGAATTTACTTTCAGGGTGAGGATATTAAATGCACACTGGCTCACAGCAAAGCATGTCTGTGCTGTGTGTGGGAATGCTGTGCCAGGACAGAGGTGTGTATAATAGTAGTAAAGCTATGTGCTGTCTGGACAAATTACCTAAATAAGCAACTTCTTACCTATAGGTTTAGCTGGAGCTTCAGTTTAAAGCTGACTTGGTCACATCTGGCTGGGCTGCATGTCCTTATTAGGGATTTAGAAATAAATTGAACCCTTAATTCTGTGCCAGCCTAGAAAGGGGACCTAACTAACCTGTTTCAGATGCACCTGAATGTTACTCTACTTTTTATACTACTTTTGTGAAAGGATAAAATGCTGATACACAAGAGAAGGTGCTTGAAAAGTCTTCCAGGGAATTGCATTTACCTTGTTTCTGTAAGACTTGTTCTGGATGATGCAGAAAGTTTTCTTCTGATTAGGTCCTTCCTGTGCATTCTGTATGCATTACAACCTCAGGTGTTTACACGGTCAGATCTGCACAGCTTCCCCAGGAGCAAGGGAGTCAGGGGACATGTGTGAAGCTGCAGTTGTTTGGGGTTTTGGTTCTGTTTTTAAACTGAAATGAAAGATGTTAGCAAGATTCCCCTCTAAAAAAGAAAAAATAGATAAAATAAAAAAAAAATACAAACCACTTGCTTTGGGACATGAAATAGTGTGGGAGGCTCTTGTCCTGAAGCAGCTCCCATCAAGTGTGCACAGCATTTATCAGCCCATCCTTTCTGAGGATGTAAATTCCAGGCCTTTGTAAATATGGATGGCCTTTGTGTGGAAGATGTATACTGCTAGCAAGGGGGAGAGAAGGCATATTTGCATGCAACTTTCACATCTGCTGCTGAACCCAAGAGCCTGATTAGTATCTGCATTCCTTTCCCCAAATAAACAGAGAACCAAATGGCTTGCAGATCTCCCAAAAGGCCTCTTCCCCTGTCCACAGCCCTTTCTAGCCTGTTCCTTAGGCCTCTGCAGGGTGACATTCAATGACTGCTAAGAAGACAAGAGGTGCCACGTACATTTGCTTTTCTCTGGTCACTAAAGGGACAGAAACTGAGCTCTGGACGGAATGGCTGGGAAGTGATGTCAAGGTGGCTGATCCAGAACAGAGATTCCAGACCACTGACAGGGAGCTGGTTTGGCTAGCACATGTTCAGCATACCATGATTCAGGACATTGAGCAGAGTTATTTTTTTTCCCAGATGTAATTACTTTCATTTTTGTTTTGCAGCCAACAAAAGTAAATGTATTGGCAATGTATGGGCAGCATAGATGCCAGTGCTGTTTCACTTGACACAACCATAGCATTGTTATTCACTGTAAAGAGCTTGTGATATTGTTACCAGACTGGTAGCACTGCTGTAATAGGGACTTCATGTAGTTAATCTGAAAAGGACTGGATTATATTCTTTCCTCCCACTTTATCCCCTTCAGAATCTGGTGGTTATTGTTCTCTTGGTTTAGGGTAACCCACTCTCAACAGGAGGGAACAAGGAAGTGAGTGTTTCGCTTGAGAAAGGTATTGTAGTTCAGACCCCTGAACTACAGTGAAAAATACCTTGTATGACTGTTGAAATTATATATTGTTATTGCTAGCAAATCAGAGGTTAATGAATATCTCAACAGGTATTGTGAAGCACTCTTTAGCTGCTGGTGTTTCTAGTGGAAATACCATACTCTGGACCTGGCTGCAGTATAAAGCAGAGCATGCTCCTCCAGCAGCTGTAATTGTGGTATCCTGTTCCATCATTATAATCTGAATAGGATAGCACATTCAGACTTTGTTCATTCATTTTAAACTGTAATAACTGCTCTGTAGAGATCTGGGTGACTGAGGTACATATACATTAAAGAGCTTATCTTGGGGTCATCAACAACTGTTAAGCAAACTGGCTTCTTTTAGCAAATAAGATGGAACATTCATCTACTGTTGACAGACACAAATTTTCTCCTGTGTTCATGGATGAATCATTGTGCAGTTTTGTCTTGCCATCTGTATCTTTGTATTCTTAAACAAGGTTGGGTGTGTTCCAGAGAAGTGTCAAAAAGCAACACCAAGCACAGTGATAACAAGACAGGCAAAATTTCTGTATCCCTTTGACAAAAGGGTCTGCCCCAAATACTAACAGTTCCCACAGGGGGTGGGAAGGAAGTGGGAGGCTGTCCTGCCTGCCTAGCATGGCTCTGCAGCTGCAGGAAAGGGGATGTGCTGCTCTAACAGCTCAGGAGCCCCAGCGAGGTTCTGGCTCCTGCAGGCGCAAGGACTTGTGTTTCTTCAAGTGCAGCCTTGGTCTTGGCACCACCAGGACCTGCTACTGCTGCTCTTGAAACATCCTCCTGAGGTTCAATGAGCTCACAGTGTTCCAGGTCAGGCAGAATAACTCCATGTCAGAAATAAGAAAAAAGAATGTAGGCTTTATTCCTGGTATGCCTTCCAGGCTGCTTTGCTGTTCTATCAATATTTTAATGGATTTAAAAATATTCTCCTTTACTAGGTATAAAAGTAGCATCTTTCAGCTCTTTCTAGGATATTGCTTCTACTTTTCTACACAGCTATTTGCCACAAACCTTATTTTCCTGGTGATAGTAAAATAGTGGATGTTGTAGTCTTATTGATGCAAAGGGATAAAAAGCATCCTCAAACTAACTGGTCTTTAGGGAAAAAAATAAAATCACATCTTGGGAGATGTGTTGGAGAAACAGAAATTCTCAATATTATTATTTATTTGAAGTTAATTACTTTTGAAATACATGGTACTTCAGTAAAACCTATGCAATATTTTTTGTCATATGCATACCAGATAATTATAAGTATAGAGTTTATTCATTTAATTTGGACTACTTCAGAAAGTGAAATATATAATGGTGCAACTGCTTTGTTCTTTTTCTAATAAAAGGTAGGAGCTTTTGAGTGTTATTAGACTGAGATAAGCTAGGCTTCTGTATAGCACAATTTTGTATGTCTCAACTAGCAAAAGCCTTTGAAGTCCTATGAATCTTTCTGCTTGTTAATTCTTCCATTTGTTTGATTTTTGGTACAAAGAAAATGAAAGAATATGATGAGATTATGGCATTTTAAGTCAATATTTATTAAAAAATCAATCTCGATGAAAATCTGCCCATCCCTCTAATTAGATGAGGCAACTTGAGGTTGATTTTTAATTGCAAAAGTAATTACACGGAGCAGATAGCCAGTGACATTTGATTATCTAGGTGATTGATTAAAAAGCCTAGCTCACAGAGCAGATTGTCAGCCAGGGGAATCGAGACAAAAGAGCAAATTAAAAAAGTTGTCCTGTTAGTAATCACAAAATTCAAGGATGAAATTACAAAGCTAAACACCTCCAATCCACGTCATCTTTGTCACTCAACTGTCTGCAGCATGCCTGAGCTCAAAAAGGGGTGATAAAGAAATGGATTACTTTTAAAAGAATGAAGTATTCAGGAAATACAAAAATAAAAGAGCAAAAGCACTGCTGAGAATAGGGACTTCAACCACACAAGCAAATAAATAAAAATGTCTCTAAATGGTGACAGTTCAATTTCCCTATGCTCCTATGAAAGCTCATTAAAACCAAGCAGGGTTAGTCAAATTAAATATGTCAGGTAGCAAAATATGTATTTAGTGACAAGTCTTAATGATTACTTAAGAATCTAGTCAGGGTGATCCTTTTTTCCTCCAATATATGCATTTTACAGTGGATATTCACATAGTTTTCTAATATTTTGAATTTATTTAATATCTTTTTAACTGATTGCGGAGTGTAACTGGGATGGGTACCACTGATACCTTTAAGTAATCAAGGTATAAAATGTTCATGAAATTTATATATAAGGCAATATGAATAAAGCAGGAAACAGAATGAAAATTGTGTTTGCTTATAATATCCCATTTTGTGTTTAGCTTTATGATACTTGCCTCCCTGGGATGTGATGTTCTTGTAGGTTGGTCCAATGAGTTGATGAGCTACAAATGTAGTGTGTGACTTCCCTGTGCATGGTGGGAGGGTAAAACTAGATGGTCTTTAAGGTCCCTTCCAACCCAAACCTTTCTATGACTCTGTGACTGAGAAATTGTGAAACAGATCCTTAGATCAGGTTATGCTATCTGTAGCATGATGTACAGAGTGCTTCCATTGACTCTGGAGGCTTTGTATCAAGTTCAGTGTGTGACTTTTTTTTTTTTAGCCTTGACAAAGTACTGTTGTGTTTTATCTGAATTATCAGATTGTTTTGGCCAAATAGTCTTCAGCAGAATAATTCCAGGCAGCTCAAAATGGTATCAAAGCCTGAAACTCATTCATGAACAATAACTGCATTTTCTGAAACAAGACATGACTTCTTGGTATCACTTTCCTCTCATTAAAACAAATGTCTGGCATTTTCTATACCTCTGATACCTGAAAAGTTGTACTATAGCAAGGGCTGAGATTGAACAGCAATTTCTTTCATTTAATGAAACTGGGAAATATGCAGAGAATTTTAGAATCTATTTTATTAGAGTAAAACAACCCAGTAGAGAGGAGAAAGACAGCAAAATTTTCTAAGCATCCCATCTAAAGTCAATTAATGTAAAGCCCTTCAGAGTCCTTGAGAGTTCAGCTGCTGCCAACCAGTAGCAAGTGGTGGATTCACCGTGGTGGGTGTCAGCATCAGACCCTTCATCTGCTGTCTAGAAGTCAGTCAGTGACATCTTTGTGGTCCAGTTATTAATTCCATGGAAACAGCCTGGTTTCCTTCTTCTTTAGTGTTGTCATTGAGAAGAAGAAATTATTTCTAGACTGTTGGATTTGTAAAATGCCAGGTCTATATTGTTCTTTTTTGAGGCTCTACTACCTGTCACCCATCAAAATGTAATCTCACAGAGCAAAAAAATGCAATTTTTTAAAGGTTCTACTTGGATATTACATTCTACTTGGATATTACAACACTGTAGGTTTCCAAGTTCCTGACAGGACATTTGCATAAAAGCACATGAATATTGAAATAGAGATGGATATAGACCTTGGTGTGTTTCTAGATCCCCAACTTAAAAAAACTCCAACCAACCAAGCAACCAACACCACACCAAAAACTCAAAACCACACAAAAACCCCCAGAATACTGCCACAAACAAAACAAAAAGCCCAAACAACAACAAAAACCCTGCAAAAAATGCGGGAAAGTCAAATTATTAAACAGTGACAGCGTTGAGTGCTTTGGAAATACATAATTGCTCAAGGGAGTAATTTGAACAGGGAAGTGCCACAGAAAACTGGTCTCCATTTCCAGCACAACAAAAGGTGTGAGGATGTGTTGGTTTGTATGCATTGCCACAGTAGTCCTGGTTCCTCTTTCAGCATTTTGAGGAGTTGGGGTGAAAACAGCAGAAATAATTTTCTACAAGAGCAAATGCCTTTTCATTTAACAAAGAAAATATAAAATTTTTATGGATTTTGGTAATTTGAATGCTTTCTGCAGACAATCTCATCTCCCTGCTATTTCTGAGACTCAGAGCAAAATCACCAAATAAACTCAATCTTGCCTTTTAGAGCTCTGTTAAGTCTAATACTAATACTAATACTAATACTAATACTAATACTAATACTAATACTAATACTAATAATGCTAACACTAATACTTTATGATGTTTAGAGTTCATGTATCACTGTAGAGACAGAGTCTTTCTTTGCAAGCTTAATATTTTTTACATGATTGTATTTAGAGTTTTCTCTTTTTACAACATGGAAGCCACTTCACAAAAATGCAGTTCTGCATTGTATGGTCATGGAACCCTCATCCCAGGTTTCCAAAACAGCTGCTTTGGGTGATCTAATGTCTATGTTTTTTCTGATCAGTTTTCAGTCCTTCTGAGTCTGGGTACTTCTATTTTTGCCTTTGCCTGCATTAAACAAGAAATTCAGATGTTGGTAATTAACTGGAGTTCCCCTGCTGCCAGACCAAATTCAGCTCCAAAAAGCCCTGTATATTGCTACTTCTGCATTTGTTAACAATGTCCAGACAACAGGTCTGCAATTAGATTCCCATCTGTTAGGCTGAGCATTTAGCATAGCCAATGGATGCAAATGAACTTGAGTCCCTCAGTGGAGTGGATCCTTAACTAGCAGTATCATATTTGAAAAGAAATTTAGCAGCTCATGATAGGGAAGAAGATGAGACTTCTAATAATACAGAAGTTCTAAAATTTTTAAATGAAAAAATAAATACTGTTTCCACATATGATGAAATAGTGTTTCCAGATGTGATGGTTTCTCCAACAAATCGGAAAATATATTAAAATATTCCACTGTTTTCCTCAATGTCTTGAATGCTGCATTAGATTGAGGAGGAAAATGCTAACTCTATATGTTAGGTATGGTGTTTTCCGCATACAGTAATGCTGCATGATTATATAAATGTTAGAATTCTACACCAATTATTTTTTGAGACTCTTAAAGGAATGCTTCAAAATGTTAAATATTTTTGCAGGATAAAATGGAGGAGGCCGAGGGATGCATTTTTAGAAATTCTTGTGTTTAATCTCAGACTGCAATTTTGTATCAGTTCTAACGGCGTTATAATAAGGGATAATCCTACCAAGTCCATAGGCTGTGTGTTGGAGGATTAGCTAAAGCTTGCATATTTAAATGTTTCATTTTCTACTGGTATGTCTGTAAAATAGACAGTAAAACCCACTTAAACTAATACCTGTTGAAGGGCTAAAACAGTAAGGAAAAAAACCTTTGTGCAAACTCAGATTTTCTTTGAGTATTAATTGTATTATGCTTTTGCCTTGTGAGAGTTTGTAAATTAAAAAATAAATATTATATATTGTATATGAATTTGAAATTTAAAGGGCTTTTTTCTTATATATGAAAAATATAATAATTCTGATGTGAAATGATTTTGCAGTTTATATTAGTTTATTTAAATTAATTTATTTAATGGCTCAGAACAAACAAAATTCGAAACTAATTGTAAAAGATACCTTTGTAAAGTAATACTTGCAATAATTTTGGTGCCTTAGCAAAGCAGGAGAATGGGTTTTGGTGGAGTTTATTACATATAGAATTCAAATTTACACAGATTAGTTTTTATTAGGTCTTCTTTTTTCTCTTTGAATAGTGATAATAAACATTTCAAATGATGGTAACACTTTTTTCAGCTAGAGTTTTGTCGTAGTTGTAAATGAGATCTGGACTGCACTCCAAATTTCTTAGCAAAGCAAGCACTAGGGTGACAGAGAGAATCCCAAAGGTACAAAAGCAATTGTTGATATTGCAATTTAAGTTTTAAAAAAAAAAATTTTAAGGTAACTAACCATCAACCTATTGTTCCCAAGTTTGGGATTTCCTTGTTTTCCCTGACAGATGCAATGAGATGGTTCATGGCCCCATGATCTTTACATCCAAAGGGCAGAGGAGATCTGTTTAAGAGCACAGAGCACCAGCACAGAGTGAAAATGGGCATATTCATATTTCATCTTCTCAGTGCAGAGCAAGGCACTGGCCGCCAGTTGCACCAGTAAAGCACATTCTTCCATCATAAAACAACCTGGATTTCCCAGTATACAGAAGAGTTTAGAGCAATCAGTGTCCTGTTGGTTCACAGCTGGAATGTTCCCTTCTAGGGGAGTCTGATATATCTCTTTGTGGCTAAATTTTCTGAGAATGGCAGTGCTGTGGGGCAGAGATGGAGCTCTGGTTGTGGCTGGAGGACTCACAAGCAGTGCCAGCAGGGCAGTGCTGCTCTCCCTGTGTGACCACAGCTCTCTCTGCTTGTATGCTTGGGGCGAGATGGAAATGTGCCCACTGGAAGGATGTGTCCTGCACTGCAGAACCAGCTATGACTTTTGCATTGAATAGAAGTGAATGGATTTAGAGATTATTTTGGGGAGGAAACATTCAAGAAACATTGCATCCATTTGTTTCAATTTAGCCAGCAGTGTGGGGTTGCTCAGGATGAGATGTATGCTGCTTGTCACCATGACAAAAGTGCAGATCTTTGCCTCCGTGGGATTCGACTTTTCAGGATCTGACAGAAGATGTGCGGGATCAGAATTTCCTGCCAGGCAAGCTGTTGGTTCAAGTGTACTACAGACGGGGTGGGAGCTTGTGATTGCCTGGTCCATAGCCTGCTAATCTTCCAGATTAGTCTATGCTTTCTCCCCTGGGGGCTAGCAGGCCATCAGCAGAAAGCAGGAGCAATCCATTGCTCTTTCACTGACAATAAACAGAGTGACAGCAGCTAGAAACCTTGTGGCAGTGCAATAGAGATCCGGGAGTGTGTGTGGCTGTGGTGTTTTAGTCAGTCACATTTTTCTTGCTCGTCTTCGAAAATTATTCACCTACACAGGTGGTGGACAAACCACGTATGGGAAAGTGGGACTGCAAGAACATAGGTGCATGAAGAGGTTCTCCGAGCAGGAAAATTTTGTTCTGCTGCTTCTTTGCTTGGCTTATGCTTATTCTGTGATGCCATTAGTACCTCTCCCTAGCAGCAAACTGGGGCCACCCTCTGGTTCTTGTGCCTTAAGGAAGCTTTGGTTTAGGTGGACACATGATGAGGCATAAATCACAGGGCTCAGGGCAGTGCCATGTGCTGAGGTGCTCAAACAGCTGGTGGTGAAGACGTTCAAGCATGGGAGCCTCTACTGTCACCTGCTGCAAAGGACCAGGGCAGGCAGGCAGGCTTGGCTCTGATGGTGGCTGTAGGAATGGGGCAGGA
>VYXD01004745.1:190888-229128 GCA_013397195.1 Hylia prasina | reverse complement strand
TGGCTCTGATGGTGGCGGTAGGAACGGGGCAGGAGGGCAGGCTTGGCTCTGATGGTGGCTGTAGGAATGGGGCAGGAGGGCAGGCTTGGCTCTGATGGTGGCTGTAGGAATGGGGCAGGAGGGCAGGCTTGGCTCTGATGGTGGCTGTAGACCATGAAGCGCAGCAAGGTTCCCCACCAGCCCACTTGCTGCTCCATTAGCCAGTGGTGAGGGCTGTGGGCCAGGCTGGGAGCTTGGGCACCTCTGGGCTTGCAATGGGAGCCTTGCCACACCTAATAACTTTCAAATGATATGGCACAGATTTTGCCTTCTAAATCAGAAAGTGGCAGCACCTCACCACAGTAAACACTGTACTTTCTCCAGTTCTCTTTCTGTGCATCACTTATGCTTGTTTATAAGGTTGGTCTTAAGTGGAGAAGCCTCTTCTATAGACTGAGAGTAGTTTATGGCTGGAACTGCGTCAGTACAAGTGACAATTAGCTACTTAATCTGCATGTTTTCCAGAAGTAGTGTTTTCTTACCACATATCACCACTAGTTTCACATTCTTGATTTCTTATTTTTGAATTCATCTTCCACAGATTCTTTGATAACTTTGTATTATTTAATGATTGGGTTTTGTTTTTTTTTTTCATTTACAGGGCTCTTTGATAATAAGCATCTCAAGCTTTCCAGTGCAATGCCCACCAGCTACCTTTTTTGTTTCACTTGCATTGTTACTACCTGGAGGCAGGTCTAATAACAGGAGCACAGCATCAATGTCAGCATTCAAGTAAGGAAATTAACCTAATAATTGTCTCTTAAATGTGTTCTTTCATTACACAACTAGTGGGGGCAAGGGGCTGAGGTCACTTAACTTGCAAAGTGATCACATTTGCATTAGCGTAGAAACCATTACCTCAGTAGATTATAGATAATCCTACTGATAGCATTTAACCAGACTAATTTTCCTAATGAAGAAAAATAGTGATGAGAAAACAAAAATTGGTCAACAGAACTTATTTAATGAACACCAACTAATCATCCTGGCCAGAGTTTCTTGGAAGAAGTGCAGACAATTTTCACTCCACTCCTGCTGGAGATATACCTGCCAGCCCTTTAGAATCTGTTCTTTACATTTATTCTTTTGCTTGTTTTGTGGCATGGAAGACAGCTTGGCTTTTAGCATTAATTTGTTACTGTGTATCCTCCTGATTTTTTCTGCCAGAAGGATTATGTCCACAATGACGACAAAAAATGTGATTGCAGCCTTTTTAGATGTGGCTGAGTAACATTTGGATGGGCAGATCAAAGACTGGTAGCAATCCAGCTATTTTGGTGTGAGGTGTGGGTTACAAAATGCACTCACCTGAAGAAGCACTGGAGCGCTGAGCAGTGCTGGGTTCTGTGTGCTGCTCACCACGGGCTGCCCTTGGGCCAGCAACCGTTCAGCTGGCTCAGGTGTAGCCAGCACCTTTGTTAGTGCTCTGGCTGCCATGTAAACACACTCTTGGTGAGCTGAGTTGCTTGTTTCTGGCATGCAGCCTGGCCCTCTACAGATTGATCCTAACGGAGTTGACTTTTGTGTGTTTGAAGTCTGGTTTGCTTCTTCCTAGGGCAAGGGCTTTAGCTGTTATCTTGGTCATCTTCACTGCTTTTCCTTGTCTGTCTCGCCTCTGGAAAGCATAGTCTGAGCCCCTCTGTTAATACATTGTTTGGGGTTTTTTTTCCTCTGTGGGCATGAGATGATGACATTTTTGAGATCATTTAAGTGTTGTGGAGGCAGGAGCAGAGACCATGGGATACATTAGTTATGCCTCCAAATAGCTAGATAGCAACACTTCCATTCTGAATGGGCTGTGCCTTGACACAGCAAACATTTCCAGTATCAAGCACAGCTTTGTGGATGCTTCAGGCTGTATTGGATCAACACTGTTTTCATTTGGTAGGAGGTTGTCTTCAAGCACACAGTCGCTGTTGACAGAAGGTTGTTGGATTGACTCTTTGTGAAGTCAGAGTTTTTCTCTACTGTGGGAGGTTTCTTCAGGACAAACTGTGTTTTTTTGATGGTCTGCTCCATGACCTCCCTTTGTGCCTGTGTGGCTGCACACCAAGCAGATAGGAGGAGGCTGATGGCAGCACTTGGCTCTCTCCACTCTCTATGGCCCCCATTCAGACTGCTCAGGGAGCCTGAAACAATGTAAATGCTGCTGCATGTTGGTCATCTGTATTAAAGGCTCTACTGCGATGCTTGTCCTGCAGGTACTGCAGACTTCCTGCATACTGCTGTACCTGTAGCACATTATCATTCTAATTGTTATTATTATCCTCTATATAGAGTCAAAAATAATCTAATTATTATAAAACAGAGTTAGGGTGGGAGACAGCTAAGCTAAACAGAGGAAATAATAAGAGCCATAAGAATAATGCTGGTTCCTGGCCTCAGCGAAAGAGAAGGGGGAAAAAAAGTGAATGTTTTTGCTTTTCTGATATGTTATTTGCCCCTTGATAGCCCACATCTTGATGAAGAGGAAGAACTCTTCTCCCTCCCTAGTTGCTTATCATTGCTAAACTGCTATTGAAGCACACACACTGGAAATTCATTTAATATTTCTTTCACATTTTCTATCACATAGGGAATCAATATTCAAGCAAGACTGTCACCACCAGAAGTAACCCACAGAACCACCTTCCCTCAAATACTTTTCACATTAAGTGCTGCCCCCTGACACGCACCCTTTCCCCAGCCCCACCCCGCCTCGGCTCCGCTGGTCTGTGGTCAAAGCGTTAGGCAACAGCTTTTATTAACTGTAATAACAATATTGCAGGGATGGCCAATTTAAACTGAAGTCCAAGCACAGCCCTACATTTCACAGCTGATTCATATTGACGAGCGCTGCTTACCCTGTGAACTGTGAGCTGCTGGAATGAGCCACGCAGCTGCGGTTTTCTTTCAAGTTCCAGGATCCAAAGGCAGCAGTAATTGTTTTTGAAATGTTTCTTTTTATTCTTATTAAATAAGTTCATTGTATACGTTGAAACCTGGATCATTCCTGCTCTGATTTGCTTCCCTTTTCACTGCCAGGCCGAAGGCGCAGCAGCAGTGTGTGTGTTTTGGATTGCTTCTGAGCCATAATAAAAGTATCCTTTCTGCATGGAAAGGGTGCCATCTCTGCCATTTCCTCAGAAATGTGTAGTCCATAATTAGCTGGGATTTCCAACTCAGAGTGCTAAATGGAAGAGACAGGGCGAACAAGAAACCAAACAAAATAACTCGATTTTTATTTAAGCTAACATAAAAGTGCAGAAATATGTTAGTTGTATATCATGACAGATTCTAGCCCAGACTAATTCAGTTCTTCATGTGTGTATTGGCATAGAGAATCAAAGAGTGTTTGAAAAGATGTGCTTACAAAGTAAGACACTTTACTAACTGTCAGGAACTGCTTTGAAACGCATCCTTACCTCTAGATGCTATTTACCTTGAGGATGTACACTGTATATGCTCTCTTCAGCTTAAAGGCCCCAGGCTTGAGTAGCAGCAGTTACTGTATCTTCCAAAAACCCCTTGTACATTATCACATATGTGCCTTGCAGCACCAGACTGTTTGCTCAGCAGGCAAACACAATGCAGCAGCATTATTAAATTTCCATGAAGTTTACCAAATTTGCAGGATCAGTAGGGTGGACCCAACAGGGAAGCTTTCCTACTGCCTACAGCACCTTTAAAGCAGCTGATGGTGCTGCTGATACTTTGCATTCTGCTGTTACTCTACTGCTGTAGCCATCTACTTAATCTCCACAGCAAAGATTAGTTTATTCGATTAAGTCTGTTCCCTATAGACCATCCCTGTAGCTCCTTGGAAGGCATCAAGACTGCGTGTCTCCAACCTTTTACCAGCTAAAAAAGATTCAATAAAGTAATCTTTTCCCCCTCCTTTTATATGATTGGAAAATAAATTGAAAATGAATTTCAGTTATTGCTTGTGTTTTAAATATGAGATAAAGGTCAGACCCCTCTAGCTATCTCCATAGATGGAGATTAACATGAGCATGTTCCATTATAAAATCATATAGTAGTTTTGTAAATCTGTCAAGTCATCTACAAATATATAATTAGTCTGTTAGATTTTGAAATCAATAAACAATGACTTTTTAGTGCTGTGGCTAGAAAGCTTTGCTAGAGAGTGCTTTAGGCATAGGAGTCCAAATAGCAAAACATTTACACTGTCTACATTATGCTGCTCTCTGGATGTTTAGATGTTGAAGGTTAATTGAAAATTAGATGTATGTGTATGCTTTTTTATGACATTTTTTAACTCTACTTAAGAAAATAGAGCAATTTTAAAGTTGGATTTTTATTTTTTTTGTTAAAACAGCATGACAAACAGTAGATGTTCAAAGTGTAAACTTCTCATTTTTCTTTTCATAGTTGGCTCCAGTGTGATGGTGACTGTGAATGTTTGTAAGGCAACATTCATAGACATATTTATACAAGGCATGTGTTCACCGTTTGTCATCACTGTCACAGAACATGATTTCCCGGGTCAGAAAATTGACTTCAAAGCTTGACCCTGAAGATTTGACTTGCCTGTTTGCTTATTCTGGTTCAAGATGTGATGTCAAAAGCTGTCCTATTAGTGGCACCTTTTCACATTTAGTTTGCTCAGGTTGATAATAATGATACTGGAAGGACCGCATTTTGATGTTGAAAGAGGGGAAGGAGCACTGCTGAAATTGATGGTGTTGACAGTAGGAGGTGAGATTGGGAAAAGATATATTAAAATGTGGATATTATTTTAAGTGACAACATTCCTTTGTTAGAATGGTATGTGTCATCATGAAATTAAATTTGTTGGCGTATCCTGTTCCTAAGTTAAGATTATATTTTTCATGCTGTATAGGCACTGTTTATATACCAGTTGCAAATATATACATGTGTATGATTTGAATACAAATTTTAAAGTGGATTAATTAGAATATGCTTATTAGAATGGATGACACTGTTTCTTTTAGTGATTTTAGTGCTGAATTTTGATATGCAGAAATTTATTGTTTCTAAAGTCTATTTGCTTTAGGAATAGGCTCATATAATTTTATCTCCAGCTTCCAAAATCAGAACTGCTATCATTGATCTCCTCATTCTGTTAGTGTGGCATTGTTACAAGTTGCTGAATATACATAGGACCCTGTCAGAATCTAGGGATCTCAAAGAATAAAGAAATTTCAAAATTAGATTATTGAAACACTTAACGAGAAGACAGTGTGGCAGGATAAATGTCAAATCAATAACTTAATGCTCATGATAGAGTATCCTGGGTTTTAACTAATGATTACCTGTTTATTGATCTACCTTTTGACACCAAAGTCAGAAATACTGTGATACTCTTTATTTAAAAAAAAAAAAATGACAAGGAAAGGAAATCTCATGCAATATAACATCTCCATCAGTAATGGTTTGCATAGCATGCTGATAGCTTGACATAGTTCAATTTACTTGTGTTGTTTGCAGCAAGTGAAGTTAAAATAGATGGCCCTCCTGTTTTAATATGACCTCATAACAGTTAATTATATTAGGTCATATCTAGAAGCTTCCAAGGTACTTAGCTGGCATAGACCTCAGTGGAATGTAAAGCAGACAGTGTGTAAGGTCATCACAGAGGAGAATTGAGCCATGAGCCTTCCTTAGGGTGCACAGCCCTGAACTCCTTTGTTGGATGTTAATAGCTTTCACTTGTCAATTTAGAACACTTACTATTAATAATAATAATAATAATTTAATTTCCTGAGATTACTTGTTTTTATAATTTTACAGTAGCTAGTACTCACTTTTGCTTTTTTTCCCCTTCATCTCACCACTGTAGCTGGTACAACATTTCCATTCCATTAAGGTCCAGTATTAATAGAGCTGTCCATTTCTTCCCTAAGTATTTGTGGGTTGTGATCCCTTTGTGCTGTCAGGTAAAAACTGCAGCTGCCTCTCTGTGTAGTTCTTGGCACTTTTTTAGGTGTGAGGCAGTCTGGGTAGAGGTGATGCTGCTGTTGGGGGTTCTGCAAGCTGCTAAGGTCACAAGTGCAATTTCAGTCTTAAGAATCAAGCTGTATTGATTTTTTGGCTTATTTTGGTTTTTCATTTTTTGATGTTCACATTGTTGTGTTTCGGTTGCTCTTTTGATTTGTTGTTGTTAATTTTATATATTTTCTTTATATATGTTTTTATATATTTTCTGTGTAGTTTGTATAAGGACAGCTGTTTCTCTCTAAGCACCAGTGGTGTGTGTTCAGTTGGTCTAGCAGTAGAACAAATTGAGTTCCTGGTGAGGGGAACAGGAGAGACAAACTGGTTGACAAGTCACATTGTTGTCAGGGTGTAGGAGTGGTGTTCACCTCTAAAATAGTCAGACTCTGCCAGCTTTGCTTGAAAGTACATTCCAGTCCCACAAATAAAAATACTTCAGGAGTTGAATATGGATTACAGAACTTGACCTAGTGGACAGGCATCATCAAACTGGTAGAGGGGTTGATGGAGGTAAATTTGACTAGTGGTCTCTTTTATTGAGGTGGCTGCTTATCCTGGGTAAAATGTATATATATAATATAATGTCATCTAAATCAAGAGAATTACTCAAGAATATGTTAAATAAGGGTATCTCTTGCTGCTTAGCTTTTCTGCTTGTACAAATTTATATATACGAAGTTCACTGAGAAGCCCAGAGTGCTTAAATACTTCATTTCCTGCCTAAAAACTGAAGTGAAACTGAGTCACAGTCAATTGTCTTGATTGCATTCGTTTAAAAGTAACCATTTGAGTAAGAATGTTATTCGAACTGCAAGTAGTAAATGCCCGATGTTCTTGTTGTTTGCTTCAGCCATCTCTTTTCAAATGTACATAAAATTCTCACACTTTTCCAGTGAAGACAGGTTTAAGGCAGGGGGGAAGAGGAGAGGAAATACGTAGAACTAAATGACTAAAAAACTCTATTAGGTGTGACACGTACTCATCAGTGGTAATTACAGAATTTTGTCTTCAGGAAAAGTCACCTTGACTTTAAAAACTAAACAAGTCCTGAATGAGCTGCTAATTATGATGCATCTCTGACTGAATGGTTGAGCACATTTTCAAGCACTCTTCTTGCTTAAATAGTTCACATGAAGTTCTTCCCCCCTTTTTTCTTTTTTTCCACTCCCCCTAAACAGAGTTGGTTGGTCAAGTTGATCTCTTGTTTGAAATTCAATCAAGGGCATTAAAGTGTAAACCAGTTGGAAAAACAAATTGCTTAGGGAAATAATTTGCTTAAACAACAACAAACAAGCACTGGTAATCTTCTTACAGAAATTAATGAAGGGAAAACCCCCTCAGCTTGGGTGGATAATGATCCTTAGCTATCATGTAACAAGCCTAGAAGGTTTAGGGAGAAGGTGAAAATTAAGAGAGCTGGATTAAACTGAACTTCCAAAGGAACAAAAAGAAATTCAGGATAAAGATCAGTTCTCCCACTTTGAGATTGAAAAGTAGTTCTGAACTGGAAAGAGCCTAATCCTTTATGCAAATCTGGTTTAAAGTTAAGTTTTCATCTCGGAGTGTTTTTTATTTCTACGGTATAGCTAATAAATTAAATACTTAAAAATAATTCAGACAACTATATCGTTAACAGTCACTACACATAATGAAAGCTTTTTCATCAGGTAGAGCTATAAACCTGGTAAATGTGAAAAAAATTATCTTTATCTTCTCATGATTGTCTTTAATGCTTATTCTTTACTAATTAATCTCTTCAAATTATTTAACCACAAAATTGAGATCTCTTCACATTAGGGCCTACCCCAGAGGATATTCATGAGGGACTTCCTGATTACTCAACAAAATTTAATTAGTTTTCTCAATACCTACATGTTTATCTTTTAATAATGATAGGAGCTACCCTCACTTCCACTGAGAAGCTAAACTTCCATTTCAGTCCTCCTCACTGAAACAAATAAGCTGCTGATTTATTTATTATGTCATATACATTTTACTTTAAAAGTGTAAATAGGTATTTCAGTAAAAGTTTTTAATTATTCTATTTCTGTTTAGCTTTGGAAGAGATCATTGAGCACTGCTGTTAATTATCTGTTCTTCCACTTCCACAAAAATAATAATAAAAAAAAAAGAATAAGTGTTCAAGTTGTCTTCTGTCTTTTCCCTTATCTTAAGGCTTACATTGCTCAAGGTTTGTTTTAAGCCAGTGGAAGTGCTGAAAAGCAAAGTAATGGAAATACGTGTTTTGTAACTGTTAGGACAGGTGGAACAATTCTGTCAAAATATCACATGAAAGCTTTACTAATTAAATGAAAAAGGTATTTGGGGATCTGTGCTGTGTCTGTAGGCAGACCCTGGGGGAAGCCAGTTGGCAGTCGTCACCCACCTTAGCTCAATCCTAATGCAGTGGAAGTTGTAGGTTGATGTTCGTTTAGGCTCCAAGCCCACAAACACTTCCAGGCACACTCAGATTTATGGGACAATTTGCAGTGCATCAAGCTAACTGCATACTTAGGCATGCCTTTGCAGGAGTGGGGCAGTGCTTTGTCTAGTCACACACAGCTCACACATCTTCTGAGGAATGGTGACATCAGGAGATATAAGAAGTTCAGGATACCTACTCAACAGGTCTGAAATGTATTACACATGGTGTGAAGCCTGCTGAAAAATGTTATTTAATCTTGAGGGATGAGGGGGAGAGTGCAAGAGGAAATTGCCTTTAAAATCAGAGCAGTAATAATTACTTCAAAGTTTTGTACTGTGATATCACCTTGCCATTAAACCTGATGTCCTCCTTTCGCGGAATTTCTCCTGGCCTATTCTCAAATACATTTAAAGTGTTAAGTAATATGAAGTCAATGAAGCTTGTGATACTTTAAAGTTCTTAGAGACTGATTGTTTTACATTTCAGTGTAGATTAGATCAGACTGAGCAGAAGTCACTTCATATGAAATATACTCGAGTGTGTAATCGTTTGATTTAATTTTGTAGCCTCAATCTAGACTTTAAGTGAGAAGAGTGAAATAAGAAGTCCTTCAAATTCACTTCATTGAATCTCTTTTCATGGTTTGTCAATAATTCCCTATATGAATGGATACAGGAAATTGTACACATTTTTAAAGCTTGAGTAGCTGTGTAAAATATTACAGTTAAAATCTGTTTATTCCTTTCCTCTCTAAAAGAACTTTCAAAAGTATTAGAAGGAATTTTTAAAATTGTGCTTAAAATAATGATCATATCAGTGTTTACAGAGTTTTTGAGGAAAAAAAAAAAAATTCAAGCTTCCAAAAGGCAGATCTCTCAAGTATGAAAAAAAATATGCCTTCAACATAGCATTTTTAAAAAGCTGTTTCCCTTTTGACCATATTAATATAGGAATAGAATTATACTAAACCATGTTTCTTTAAAATTATCATATTTACAATCCTTATCTTGTTCCTGTACCTATAACCTTGAGCATTTCCAAGACTGTATATAGATACAATATATCCCTGCCCAATAGGGCAATGCAGTCACCTTTGTTTCACAGGCAGGGACATGGAGCACAGAGTTTCAAGTCCTGACCTTCAAAGATTTTTTTGGTGCTTAATACATTTCTTACAAAAATTAGAATTCATATTTATTTTCATTGAGAGTTAGAAGCTTAACAGAGGTATGTTTTCTAACCACGTTCGAGTACCTTGACCTAAATGATCAAGATATTTTCATAGAATGGGGATTTAAATTTGGTTTCTCAAATCTTAGGCTTGATGGTTTAATTACTGGGCTACTCTTCCCTGTAGTCATGCTCCTGCAGATTAAGCCCAAATACTACTGCAAAGCAGATGAAACTAAGATACGAAATATGTTAATGGTTACTGGTGCAAATGTCCCTTGCACCCATTAAAAGGTGTACCTTGTATATTCTGATATGTTTCAGTGTCTAACAAAATCTAGGCGTGAAGAAAGAGGCTAACCTAATAGATATGAATACATCCATCTAAATAATGCCTGGCCAAGTTCAATTCCCAATAATTTTGAATTCAAGGTAAGATTCATGCAGAGTCAAAGTCAAAAAGCTTTGAAAATAAAAAAGATAATAGTTCAAAGATTTTTGGACACGAAAATGGGGTAAATGTAGTAGTATCTGTTCATCTTAGAAGTTTTCTAGCACAACTGTCTATGATTTTTAGGTGCCAAGTAAAGTTAACATGTTATTGGGACCTTCTTCATCATTTATGGCAGTAATTACATGCCAAGAGAAACTGAGGAAAAGAAAAAAAATCAGTGTATTCTTTTTGGGGAAGAGACCTAGTCTAAGATGCTTGTAAATTTAAATTAGGAAGGCCTCCATGTAGTAGCCCATATCACTTAGATGCTGCTAGCTACATCTTTCAGCTTGTTCTTTGCCAGCTTAAAGTTCTGCATTAAAAATGCATGTGTGTATATATAGGATCTAGGAACTGTTGCAATAAAATTGCCACACTGGGGACTCTGTTTATGAAAGTTCAGGGTTGCCCACCTGCTAAAAGAAGGAGTTGTAGTGCATCCAGTACAGGATGTAGGAGCTTGGGCTGTTCTGCAGCAGCCAAGGCTCACTGATAACTGGGAAATGTTGGCTCTTGCAATTCACTCACAGCAGGGAATGTTTTTATACTCATTTTATTGAATCTACAGAGGACAAGGAGGGCTTGGCTTTGAGAAACAATCCCAGTACTCCAGAGGTCCAAAAGTAGGAATGATAGCAAGAAATAACGTGTTCTAATAAATGCTGGTGGTTCAAGTTTGGGTGGAGCTAGAATCATCAAAGATAATTTACCAGGTCCTGTTTCAAATTGTGAGACTGTCACCAAAAGGCCTCCAGCTTTCCAGAAGAAACCTCTGTCTAGTTTAGCAGGAACTCCTGGATGATTCCTGAAGATGCCTGTAGAGTCCTAACAGCCAGTGTTTTTGCTGATTCCTGTTTAATGCTGTGTTTTGTGTACTACTCCATGTTAGAGATTTCCCAAGTTCCTTACTACTGCAGAACTGGCTGTTCTGGCTGAGAAAAAGATCAAGCTTGAAGGAATGTCCTAAATTTGATGTTACATTGAGGTCAGATAGAGCTGTATAATGGATCACAGAGGAACAAAATTGAAATAAAAGGTCTTACATCTCTATTTTTTCACCACTATCTGAGTACCTTATTGCAGGACTGAGAAAGCACCTTTCCAATAGTATCTTGCTTGAGGCAGAAATCTTCTCAGAGGCTGAAAATCATTCATGGGCATTTCTGGAACCTAGATACTCTTCCGTAAATCAGGACCGGTGAGCCTTGAGTAAAAGGGAAATAAACAGCAAAAAGAAATGCTCACATGTATCTGCTTTTGGGATAATTGTATGTGTAATATAATGTGTAATTATTTCAGTTTTACCAATGAGGGAACTAAGGCACAGAAAATTAGGTATGTCACGTGAGATAACACAAGAGTTTGGAAACAAAATTGATTTATTCTGCTTTTGTGAGCTGTAAGAAAGTTGCCCTACTCTTCTTTTTTGCTGCCAATATTGCATATATGATCACTCAAATATTTTCCTAGCATGCATTTTATGTACCTTCATTATCCAGTTAATCAGAGTTAAAAATCACCCATAGTCAGTGTACACTGCAAATCCATACTTGGGGAGGCAGTTTTGAAATATCTCATATGTCTGATTTTTATTTAAAATATAATTGTTAGTTAATTCACGATCACATTTAATAACCTATACAATGCATAACTACAACTGCAGACTGTAACCTCAATTTTTCACATTTATGGGCTTTCTTGTATATTAATCTAAGGAAAAGCAAGGATAGGGCAATTGCATGTAGAACTTCATAAATAATAGTGCTTGAGGCTGCTGCCTGAGTTGCAAAAGGAACACTGGTTTTCTCCTGTGACATGAAGCTTTAAGGACTTTATGTCCTGATCAAGAAGGAATGCTTTAATAAGCATCCATGTTAGAGGGTTTGTGCTGTGTAAGCTTGGTACAGACCATATGGGCAAAAAGGCACATTTTGTGGCGACAACTGCCCTGCTTGTCATCCCCAATCATACTTGCTCTAATCCTTGTTTTAATTTACTCTGCTTGTACAGCACCAATCCTGCCAGTGCGGTCCTTAGGGTCCCTTCATTCCTGCCATTTATGACAAGGAATATGCAAAGGCACAATTATTCATCCACTAAGGTGACAGAGAAGGGCTCTGCTTGGGAATATGTTCCCAGACTTGCAGCATCATAATGTCAGTTGTTAAAGCACTTTGCAGTTGCAAACAATTCTTGAGAGACTTTTTTTTTTTAATATAAAAATTTTGATCACAGAAGTGCTAAGACTAAATGAATCCTTATTGATTAAGCAGTGCAATGCTAGAAAGTTTCAGTAAATAACATCCTTCATACTTTGTCTTTTAATCAAATGGGATAAATGGGATTTTTTTTGTCTTTCCCCTTCCGCTTAATTATTGTGTTCTTATCATTTGTTTAACTTCAGACAAAGGATAGTATGTTGAGCTACCCTTATTAAGTCTTACATACTGTATATTGTTTATATTGTGCTGTACATTCCTAAATGGGGGAAAAAAAAAAAAAAGCCAACAAAAAACCCTCAAGTGTAGCATTCAGCCTCTCAAGTCCATGATGTATTTCATTTGCTACGGTCAGAGCAATTTTAACAATGCCTTTCATTTTCTTATAGCCTAAAATGATTTTCTTTCTGTGAGGCCATTCTCCAAAACTTCTCTTCCCTTTTCAGGGTATCATTTGCAATTTAAAGCTAACCTGGTGAGTGTACTCACAATAGGCTTGCCCATAAAATGGTTCAAGGCCTGCCTGCATGCCTAATGAGGTTGATGTTGAGCTATTTAGCTCTTTGTCCTTCCATAATATCTACTTAATGCAGTTCAATGGGAGTGGATTGTTAGAAGCATTAAAGATTCTATTAAGTCTTTACTAAAGCCACTCTATTCTAGTCCAGCTGTATAGTGGCAAGAGCATTAAATTTGAGAATGTAGTGGGAACAAGGGGCCTGAAAAAGCACCTATAAAAAAAGGACAAATTTCCTAACGAAGTAAGACCACACTCAATTTAAGACCTGTTACTTTTGTATCTAGATCTAAAGACTTTCTCAATGTGCATCTCGAAGTGTTCTGAATTGTCTAGTTTCCCTTAATGGATGGACAAGGTACAGTTTAAATCTTCATTTATTTTCAAAGCATGTGCGTAGATTTTTGCTTCACCACACTACTACAATCAAATAGCATTATGATTTTAATCTCAGAGAAACTACCAAAATCTTACAAAGGCCTCCTTTCAGATAACATTTAATGCAATAGATTTCCCCATTTGCTTAAATACTGTAGTAAGATTGGTCTGCATCAGGAATTCAGAAATCTCTGCACTTTGAGAGGAAGATAACCACTGCTTCTGACAAAAAAAAAAAAATATTCATTCAATGCCTTGTTTTGCTTAAGGATTTGTTTTTTTATCAGGTCTGTATGGTGCTAGCCACCAGCACTGAGATGAGGGGGAAAAAAAAATGAAGAAGGAGTAGAATGGCTGGGATTTCACACAGTTGGCATTGACTTGGCTTGAAGAGGCAAGCACTAAGCTGTCTTTTCAACCATAGTAAAAACCCTCCATCTGGCCACCCTGAAACTCTGTTAGCTTGTTCAACTCGCTGTCGGCTGATTGGGCTTTGTGAAGCAGAAGTAACAACATCAATAGTATAAACCCTTGCCACTTGAGAGTATTACATTTCATTTCATGCTTGACTTAATCAAAACTGGGGAAATGAAATTTACACCTTTTTGATGTTCTTTTCCCTGCTGTTTAAGGAGAAGAATCTTAACCCATTTGATCTTCACATGCACCCAATAAATGACCAAATATGCCATGCTGCCAAAAGCAGACGGCTGCCAGTTGCCAGTTTATGTCAGGTCACTGTGAGAGAGCTTAATGCAGAAAATCTTTAGTTTCATACCAAATACTTTGTTTTGTAGCACGGTATTTCGGTTGTAGTGTCAACAATTTAGCTCCCCTCCCTATTAATATTAAACTGTTATAAAGAAAGCAGAAATGTCTTTTTTTTTTGTGCGGAGGGAAATGTGTTAGCAGCTGGCTGTTGCATGACAGTCAGGAGAGAGTGACAGAGATGAAATGAAGCTGGGTTGGAATTGCTTCTTCAAACCCTTGACATTTGTTCCTTTCTTTCCTGGCTCTGATCTACACGATATACATAGTTGTTGTTGTTGTTTTTCCTGCTAATAACAAGACAGTGCAGCGCCGGATTAGAGACTGAGTGAGTGAAAAATGGGACTGGTGATAAGGCTTTCCCTGTGCCTGGGGGGAGGCTCATTAAGTGGGAGATCAGATCGCTACAAAATACATACATGAATAAAACCAACTACTAACAAAGTTCACTCCTACAACTTGCTGACGGAGAGAGCGTTTGATTCAGCGCATTTGGGCCTGGGAGGAGGCTTTGCCGCTCACTTGGCTGCTGGGTTTGGATGCGTCCCTTGGCCCCGGTGCCCGCACGGGCGTTGGGGCGGGCTGGAGATCTGCAGTCACCACCTGCCTGGGGCTGGCTCCGCACCGCAAAGCGCGCACAGGCACAGCGCAACAGGTCCCAGCCTCCCCGCGCCGTCCTGCTCCCTATGGAGACCTTTCGCCTTTTGTCAAGGGCCCACGTTTATGACTTGATGAAAACATTTGTAATAGATCATCAAATACTGATACATTCTGTGGGACAATATCCCATTTGTTAAATATAAATTAACATTAACACAGATCCCCCGTCGCAGAAAGGCGAAGGGTTTTGACACCTTTTCAGCAGGACAGGCCGGGCCCCAGTGAAGAAAGCCGAGGGCCTGTAAAGGAACTTGTCCCGAATGGTGATCCTCAGGCTCTTGTGTGACAAGGTACATAGTTTCTATTCAGGAACAGGCAGATTATCGGTTACTATAGTTTCCCTAATGCTCAAATGGAGCTGAGGCCTAAGCTGAACAGAATAGGTTAAAAGGTGCCGATGTTTGGGCCTGCGAAACCACATGTTGAGAGTCAGAGACCAAACAACACAAAGAGCACATCTCTCCAGTCTTTGATGTCTTCTCTGAGGGACGCGGGGTGAAAAAAATGCGGCGGTGGCCCCTGGCCCAGCGGCCGGACAATGCGGCCGTGTGGGAGCGCGGCTCTCCGGCAGAGCCAGGCTTCTCCTGGCCCCGGCACGGGGCATGGGCCCGGCTCGGGAAAGGCCTGGCACCGCCATGCACAGCCTCCCTCGCTGCTCCCCTCTGAGCCACGCACTGCGCCTCCAAACACACACCAACCTGGGAGCTTGAAGCACTAAGTTTAACTAGACTTTATTTGCTGTTTTCTGCGTTTGTTTCCATTTAGCCTGTTGTTTAGTATTTCCTTTGTGTCACATGCTTTAAAAACTCTTTACGGCACTTCAGCTAGCAGCTTTTTATTTGCCTGCGTGCCTCAGTGTCTGCTCTGAATCCACTGTGGAGTTGGTGCAGCGGCTGCTCTGTGCTTCCTGCATGAATCACTGATTCTGCTCTTTTTTCCATTTGTGAGTATACAGTGTTTTTAAGCAATTCATATTCACCATAAAAATGTTCCGTGTAGGATATCCCCTGATAGCACAAGTGATGCTTTTGCATTTTTCATGAGCAAGATTAAAATACCCACTCCTTGTGCTCACTCTGTAGGTCTCCTCTGTTCTGTTGCAACTCAGTTTAGTATTTTAATTTTTTATTAAAACTCTCACAAGCAAGATAAATGTGCATTGGCACTAAAGGGAGACTGCCAGCTTTGATAGGTTATATTGCTTCAATTTGCTGCTGCTCTTTAAGTATTCCAGCACTCAATGTCCAAGTATTATGCAAAGCAAAATTAATCAGCACCTGCATCTTTTAAAATAATAGAATTCATGAATTCTAAAGTTTTATCAGCGTTATTGTAATTCTGATTGTCGTCAGTTCTTTATACCATTATAGAAAAATATCTAATTGTAACAACTGTATTCCTATAGTGAACATATTACTTGAATTCAAACCCTAACAATGGCAATAGGATAACTGTCCTTGAATTTGAGCCTTTTGTGATACATCAATAGGCTTACAATGTGCTGAATTAGCAGGCATATTAATGGGCAGATGCAGCACCAGCCCATTCTTTTTACCCAAATCTTCTTATGCAAATACCCCATGAATCCAGTTCAAAGAGCTAGTTTTAAAATGAGCTTCTACACACATTCAGATGGGTCCTTTCACAACTGCAATGGGACTTAGATAGAAAGTGACATGAGAAAAGTTTAGACACTTGTTTTTATAACTGAACATGATCTTGTTATCATAATCTGATACTGGTAACTGGCATGGTCTGGTTGTAGAATTTTAAGCCTTTAACAGAGGGAGATAATCTCGGCCTTTGTGCTACAATGTACTGAATCCTGCACTTGGTGAAAGCTATCAATGAGAATCGCAGTTCATGCTTTTTCAAACAAAACTTTTTCATGGTAAAAGCTTTTATCCTATGATAATTACTTAACTGATTGTAGCGGTGCCTTTAACGTCACTGAGCTCATAACAAGGACACATAAAAAAGGCTGCGTTATTTTAGAATAAATAAATTATCAAATAAATAGTTTTTGTTTGCTCATTGAACTAAATGGTAATGAGGTCATTATTAAAAATGCTAATGCATAGCGTCATGGCTAGTAGAAGTTAATGTATTTTATGATCTTTCTTTTGTTTGCTCTGTTTCTTGTGATTGTTTCTCATCAACAGCATCTGGGCAAGAATAGTTGAAATGATTCAATTGCAAATTTAGGAAAATCTGCCAAAGGAAAAGAAGGATAGTAGTTTTATTAGATTGATAATGTTGAAGCCCCTTCCTTTAGAGTTAATTTTAAATTTGTCTCCAATTTCAGTCAAAGCCTATGGTTTTCTAGGTGGTGGATTGGATTTTTTTAAACTGTCTGTTTTAAGAAGTCCAAAAGCCGGTGAGAAGGAATTTCGTGTTGACATTTCCCATACATGCTGACCAAGCTTCATTAAAGCAATGCTTCCTACAGAATATTCTATAGGAAGCATAAAGACAACCGAGAATCGATTCTCAGCTGGAGCAAATTGGCATAACTAATTGACTTCTGTGGATCTGGTCAACACTGTTTCAGCCTTGGCCAGTGTGTGGAGTTGATAGATGTAGATAATTTAAACTACATGAGATTATTACAAAGAATGAGAGGGGAAATAATCTGCTCTTTTATCATTGCATTTAGGTAATCATAATGTATATTAGACTAGGCATGTACAGCATTATCACTTGGTTTATTCCTTGTAATTTTTTTCTGAAATGAGTATTTATACTGTTCTGAAGCATTAATGAGGTGATTCTTACCCCAAGAACCTTGGTGCAATAGATGAACATAAAAGCCAGCAGATCTCACGCAGTTATTTTTAAACTAATACAAGGATTTCATATAGATGCATACTGGTAAAAATATTATGGGTTGTGCTTGATAGCCTTCATGGAGGAATCCTTTATTACAGAGGAGTTCCAGATTCTTCTTCTAGACACTTTGTGTTTCAGCATTAATTAGCAGCATTATTTTGGGACATAAAAATTTGGCCAGAGCTTTGATTTTTAGTATTGTTTTCTATTTTCTGTAAACCTGCAAGAGGAAACTTATGTGCTGAAAAAAAAATGTTAAGCTAATATATGGGTCCACAGAGGGCCTTATTCAGAATTCTGATATATGTAAGTCACCCGTCTCAGAAATTTATCCATCACCATTGATTTAGCTTTATCACACTTAGATTTGATACTTAACTGCTTAATTATTCTTTTTGTTTAGTTTGCTTTTTTGTGGTGGTTTTTGTTTGGTTGTTTGTTGCTTTTTGTATGGTTGGTTTCTGGTTTGGTTTGTTTTTGTTTTTTTTGGGCTTTTTTTGCTTTGTGAATGGAGCTGAAGTGATCAAGTGAAGTCACATTTTCTTACTCTTTTTGCTATATCTGATATTGTTTAATCATAGCTTGGAAAGAGATGTAAAAGGAAATCAGTGAAGGAGAACCACTGAAGGGTGAAGTGTCAAAGGTAATGCAGGAGAGAAGCATAAATGGGCTAGAACAGTAAAATGCCTGGAGGGCAAACTGCATGGTAGAGCAGTGGAAGGAGAGAAATATGGGGAATCATCTAGAACATCAATATCAGACTGTCAAACTGTTTATTATGTAAAAGAGGAAAGGAAATTTTGTGTAAATTAATGGCAGATATCATCTAGGGAGTAGAACAAATGAAACTTGGAAATTCTCAAGAACAAGTAACTTACCTGTTATTTTGCTGCAGTTCACCAACACTGAGTTCATGTTTCACAATGTCAACAGTAACAAAAGACAAGGTAAAGTGAATGGTACAAGCAAAATTAATTTGAATGAGCTTCAATATCATTAATGTGTCGGTTGAGCTTCAATAGTAGAAGACAAAACAAGAGAAGACAAAAATGATGTGTGTTGTTTTTAGAATTTCTCTTTTGAGGCATGGCTGTGAGCATAGTTTTTTTAGGAAAGCAGAATTTTAATATTCTGGCATGAAAATAAAGTCCTTGAGTCCTTTTACTCATGGAACAGTTATTCTCTGAAAAAGAAGTTTCATGATGGCAAAATCTGTCTGCAATTTTATGTCAAATTTTCAGAACATGTTTTAAAAGATGTGCACTGTTTCTGTAAATGAAAACTGGCTAAAATATTTGCAGCCAAATCATATTTTAATATTTTGCAAATTAAATGGAATGTTTTGACAGTTTGAAATAAACCCCTTTCATTTCTAGATGGCATTTTTCCATAAAAGTGAAATTAATGCATCTCAGAGAAAAGGGCTTCAATATCATTCCTTGCACTGCTCTTGTTGACTTTTATGCATTTTTGTACTTTGAGAAACTGGGATAAGTATGTATTTTGGTGCTTTGAGGAACTGGATCCTACAATGTTTGAGATAAGCCTGAGTTTGTCCTGCAGACAAAGCTGAAATTCATCCCCAAGAGATTCAAATTCTTGATTTTGTCTTTTTGACATCTGGCGCTGAAAGAATAGTTTCATGCCTGCTTTTCTATTTCTTTTTGTGCATGGGAGGATTAATTTTTTTTTTTAATGCTCCTTTTTCAAATCTCCTTCCAGGGAACAGTTTGGCATGCTTTGGGCCCTCTGAGCAAACCAGTGTTTTCTAGCTACAGGTGTTCACCCAGCAGTAACGTTGCGCTGCACTGCATTCCAACCAGAACAAAAAAATGAATTATACTCACAAAATATGCCAATGTTCCCAGTCTTGTGCCTTCATCAGGGATGAAATGTTAGTGTACTCTGCTAAATCCAAGTCAATGATAAAAGAACCATGAGAAATGTGAATGGAATTGTTTTTTCTGCCAAGTGGAGTGCAATGAGTCTTTACTGTTTGATGAACATCTGTAAATACCCTGGATTCCCCCATTGCATTCGTGCTGTGCAGGTGGTAATGCTGGTGCTTTCTCTCAAACATCACCAGAGCTGCTATCATTACACTCAGTTTGCTGCAGTCTTATAGCTTCTCTCTGTTTTTCTTACCTTCCAGGTATTAGATGTGCAACACCCTATAGCAAATACAACTACAGCCTAAGTAGATCTCACCTTTTTCTGTCATTTCAGAGCAGAATTTTATAGCAAAGCCAGCATTGCTCCCATTAAAAAGTCATCAGGGGGATTTCTCTATGCAGGGAACACCTCAGAACTGATTGCCCTCTTCCAAGACATATAAGAACTTGGTGATAAGTTTGGCAATGCAACCCAAATCATCTTATTCAGCATGTAGTTCAGCTTCTGTCTTTCACTTATACCTGACGGGTGGAGAAGAAAAGAATTATTTACTTAGAAATAAATAACTTCTATTTTCAGAGATGTTTATCCTAGTAGCACTAGGGATTTGCATGGAAGTGTTAAGCATGGGAGCAGATTAAAAGCTATCATGTAACAGTATGGGTTTTTTGCATGGATATTGGCATAACTTTTGAGTCTGCATGTAAGCACAGTGCTATTTGTGCCTGAGGGATAAAGTAGTAGCAGAGGAGAAGTTCCCTGGATACACTAGCCATTTTCTCTGGGAGATACTTGGTACACTAGGAGAGGAGCTCAAACACTGATTTAAATGTAAAGCAGGTATGATTTCATGAGATCACCATGGCCATGGGGCTTTCTTTGTCTTTCTTCATGCTCTGGTTTAGTCTGAAGTAAAGGTGGAGTTATTCATAAGTGGTCAGACCCCCTGGAGATAAAGCACTGGGACAGTAGGTCTGTGACAGGCCAGCACCATGATCAGATGTGAGGTCTGGTGCACGAATGCCAGAGTCATAAAATAGCTTGGATTGGACGGGACCTTAAAGATCACCCAGCTCCAGCACAGTTAGCTCAGAAGATTTAGGGAAATAATTGCTTCACTGCTTGTGATAGCCCTAGAGATGCATGGCTGCTAGGGTTAGGCTTAGTCTGCAACTACAAATGCAGAGTGACAGGGAGAAGAAGGAAGATTGGCTTCTTAATCCAGTGTCTCTAAAAGAGGATGGAAAATAAATTTGAATGTGTTAAAATAATTCAAATTACTGAAAATACTCTGTTGAGTACTGAAAATCATGTAAAATTATTATTGCTCCTGAGGCAGTCTATAAATAATATTACTGTATTGGCTGAATCCAAACATAAAATATTTTCTCCTTGGTTTTTAAAGCCATTGACAGATACAATAGACACCACAAGCCAACTCTTAATCTTGGGTTTAAGATTTAGATTTGTTCTAGATGTTAGAATTAACCCTGGTTAGAATACATGATAGATTTCTATTCTAACAGAGAAATATCCCCTCTTCAGAAGAAATCCCCTTCTTAAATCATCTAGTCTGTGACATCCCCTTAATCCCTTTATTTTTCTTGAATTTAGCATAAATACTTCCCTTTCTTCCACCTCCATCTGTTTGTTCTACTTTTTTGCCTTGGTTTCTGTCAATGATGCATGGAGCTCTGTTTTCAGTCAGAAGGGCATTAGCTAAAGCAGTAGTTTCCCAGAGTTGGTGCCAGAGAAGTAGACTGAATGTCTTGAGAATGGTGAAAGACATAAATATACAGGGACACATATTGATCTGTATGCATGCAGGAGTGGAGACTGATGGGTGGGTAGATGTACACTCACACAGATAAATAATACAGCCAGTGAATGTACATACACAGCTATCGGAAAAGTCGGAGAATTCTAAAATGCTCTCACTAATAATCTGGTTAATGAATACAAATGCAGTGCAAACTCAAGCAAGCTTAATGCTTACAATGGTTTGTTCCCAGGCATCTACGGAGTGGTAAGGAGGAGAATTAACATAGGATTATCATATTTTACACATAGACATACTTGCCAATCCTTTTAAGAATACTTTAAGGACAGATCTAGCGTCTACGTATTTGGAAGTAAGAATCACTAAATATAGACTGTGCAAACCACTTAGCCATAATTCTTTTGAGTTACTTGCTGTATGACAGAACTGTGTGTTCAGTTGATTTCTACATAATGAAAAAAGCCATTTTAATTTTTAAATGTGGGAAGATAGCAGTCTATAAGCTATCCTAAATATTTAAGAACGTTTCATTTGATTAACTGAGCTATATTTGGCACTATGAGGCGCTATCCACAACTTTAATATTATCAAAAATTGGTTCTGAAAGTGAATGGTAAAAGAAATGTATGTCTACCTGGGTTTCAGGATTCAGCACATTTGGCACATTCCACAGATGTTGGAGGTTTTATGCAGGTACAATCACGTATCTATAAAATCACCCTGCTGCATTGGTTAGCTGTCTGACAATGTGGGCTGTGGTTTCACCATCGTTAATATCCGATCTATGTGCTATCAAAGCACTCAGGGTAAATTTGTTCTGGCTAAAGGATACTTGGGTTAGCTCACAATACATAGTTTGTGCTGGCTGTGGTAGGGCAAACACTGTTTAATCTGGCATTAAGGCTGCTGACACTTTTTTTTTTCTGAAAGATGGCAGTGAGATTTTTCCATAATGTGTCTTTGCATCTTGTGACCACAGTGCTTTTTATTTGATATTAATGATCTAAAACCATGTCTTCAGCAATTGTAAAATGTATTCTCAGATACAGTGCCTGTTAAAAATATATTTAAAAAACACCTGTTTAAATGTGCTTGCTTTCTTTATTAATATTACCCAAATAACTTATTTGCATCATTTATGGGAATACTTTTCAGATATTTTTGGGATAGCTTTTGGTATAGGAAAAATTAGGTTTGGAATACACAGGTGAGTAGAAAAGTCTTATTTCTTCAAAGTTTTAAAACTGTATTGTGGATGAAAGGTTGCTTAGTGATGCTGTGTCTTGAAGGATTTTGCTGTGTCATTTCTCAACTTTCTACCCCTTCAATGTGAAGGAGAGCAAGAAGGGTAATTAGGAAAGCACTGAGCCAAACTGCTCAGTGACAATCTAGCAAGGGGTGACAACCACAAGAGGTGCCTTGAGAAGATTCAAAGTACATGTTAGGAGAAATGTTTCCCTTACAAAGGTGTGGTAGTACTGGAACAGGTTGGCAGAGGCTCTTGGAACTTTTTAAGGTCTGGTTAAAATCATGTCCTGTTATTATTCATGACAGTTCTGGGGGGAAGCAGAACACTTAAAATTCACTTTTACTACTATTTCTACAATCGTATTATTCTGTACGTACACTGCAGAGGTATCAAAGTAATTTTTTCCAGTGGGCTTCTCACTGCAGGTGAGTTTTCTTTGTGGGTGAATTTTTTTCAGTAGAATTTCAATGATTTTGTACTGGGGCCAAAATTCAGCTGTGAAAAGAACCGAGTGGATCTAATACAAAAGCCATATATTGTATAACAATCACGCTTACCACAACATAGGGATCATACTAAGTATTAAAAATCCTGTTTTCTTGTTGAAATCCACCATTAAAACCAATTGTGTGTATATGCTTGAAAGTCCCTTTTTATTATGGACATCCTATCAGCCTTATTAAGCAAAACAAAACAAACCCTGAAACTACAGCAGAGTGGTTCCTACCCTTACAACAGCAGGACCAGTCTGAAATTTGGTATTATTTTCCATGTTAATCCTCAGTGTTTAGCTTTAAAATTATTTACTGATAATTTCAAAACATTCTGAAAAGTAATGAATACCATACAGGGTCAGACCAGATGTCCTTCTGTTGTGTCCTGCTATCTGACTCCAGCTAGCAGTGAGTGCTTATCAGTGTAGGAGTGATGCGTCATCCTTTCCTTGGTATATCTTTCCAACAATCAGTGGTTCACTCTTCGCTGAACTAGGTGTGATCTGAGAAAGCATCTCACAGCAGCATTCAGCACTTTTCATGTTTAAACCCATCGAAACATAGTATTAATTATGGTGGTGCATCTAATGCTGCTGTCATTATCCTCTGACGGATTTTTCCAGAACACGCAGCCACCAGATGTTCATTTGGTCAGTTTCCAAGAGAAATATGCTCCTCTATACATCTTTCATTTGGCATTTAGTGACGTACTCACAGCAATGTTTGTGCAATTAAAAATATTTTGGTTGGGTTTGGGGTTTTTTTGTTGGGGTTTTGTTACATTTTGTTTTGTTTAATTTTGTATTTTGGGGGATTTTTGGGGGGGTGTTAACACAATGAGGTCAACTGTGTTTACAGAAATTGCATCAGGCAATGACTCGGTCTCTCTTCAGCTGCTCCAAGTTCTCACCCAAATGTTTTTTAACAGTTTGGTCACTTTTGATTTATGGAGACATGATTAAATAAGGAAGCAGCAGCAGCAGAAAGTATCTGCTGCTATTGGTGAGGCAGAAGCTGTAGAAGCTGGCGGATGTTGGCTCTGCAGCAGATCAACCTAACTGTAGCAAAGGTCATCCTCTAATGGAAAGGAAAACAAAAATAAAACACTCCCCTTCCACCATGAGGAGATACTGAGCTACCAGGGGGAGGGAGAGCTCCTGTGATATACTGTTGTACAGACCTTTATGGTCCTTTACTTCTTTTTCCTCCCACAGACAAATTACAGAGTCTGTTGGTCCTGTGATGGTCTGAGCAATAATGAGATGAGCTGTTGCTCAGCCTCTGTCCTCGGTGGGATCCAGGACCCACTCTGCTCAGTGGTGGATCCTTCCAGAGCTTGTGTCCTTCCATGATACCTGCTCATCCCCTGATCCACAATGGGCAACCAACCTTAAACCAGAGGTCTGTGAATGATCCTCTGTTAGATTCAGTCTGGAGAGCTCAAGAGAAGCTTTGCTTTGGACAGAGACACAAGGATGGGGAGACCTGCCCACCTCCAGCTGTATTCTCTCTGTTTGATGGCACTGATATGTCACAGACACTGATAAACTGAACTTTCCTGATTTCCAGGTATGGCACTGCTCTACCTTCACTGTTCCTCTGTGGCATGCAGATGGCTGAGTGCTGTGTAGTTGGCACCAGATGAAGGAATCCTTTCAGGAAATCCTTAGTTCAAATGACAGGAACAATTGATTTGCAGTATGGAGGACCTGTTATTGTCAAGGAGGCACGTCTCTCAAGATGTTTCTTATTTTTCCCCTTTATTGTTCAATTAGCTTTCATTTTTTATAACCACTGTATTTAAATACAGGCCTTAAAATTTCCAGTGTTGTGTGGTTGTGGGCTTGTGAAGGTTTTTTTTCAGGCAGTCTTTGTAGAGAAGTCTTTTCTATTTACTCAGTGAATACTTAGTCTTGGGCAGGTGAACCTTTCCTGTGTGGGTCCAGGATTTCAACTAAATTTTTTCATTTCCTTTTTGTGAAAATTCTGTGGTCATACAAATGTTATTTCCAGAGTAAATCTGATCTATGTGTTTCTGTTGCATGGCCCCATTATTGGGCAACAGTTCTGTTTCTCTTGTTTAAGACTGTAATGCCTGTGTTCAAGTCAGGGAAACAGAAAGAAGTGCTTGGGCATGTTTAGGGATGTGTGTACAGTGAAATTTCTATGTGTAATGAAATGAGAAACACCCTCTTTTCACCCTATTGAGATAACTGTTGTTGCTTGGTTTAAATAGAATACCAAATCACACTCCTTGTTCTCATTAAAAGGCTGCTGTTTCACAACCTCAGCCACAGTTGTTACCAATCAGGTGCATTTCCCTCATAGCTGTCGTCTTTGCTTTCTGTAACTCTGCATCTTCCAAAATGCCAGTGATTAGTATGCAAAATTTCTCTGTCTTTGAAGCTAAAGACATACTCCTGAGTATTGTCATCAGTTATAGCTTTGGTGTTTCCTTCAGTATCTTCAAAATAAAATCCCTAGCTAAATTCTCACCCTGTAATTAAGGATCTAAAGTATAGGAGCTAACTAAAGGAAGCATGTGAACTGCAAGACACCATTTTAAAAAATAATTTTTGCCAGTACCAATTAATTCAGTAAATCCAGTGGCAGCTTCAAAACAAAAACAAGTTGTACAATACGTGTGTGTATTTTCTATCCACATAAATTTCACCTCTTTAAATTAAGACCCCCAAAAATGAAAACCATCCAGATGCATTGGTTATAAATGAGGAGCTGACTCAGTGTCTGCTATGGCTGTTAATGAACCTCTCCTACACTGCCTAATCATCTTGATTGCCTTATTGAATGAAACATGTGACACAAACCTTGTGCAAAATCTCAGTGCTGCTGAAGCACTCACTTTAGTTCTTTGTACTGTAAATGATGATTTACTTCTGGCACCTCTTCAAATGGCAGCTCTTTACATTTGTTGTATCTTCAGTTGAATCTTCTACCTATATGCTTAGTTTCTCAGAGCACCAATTATCTTCAAGTCTTTCATGTCCCAGAAGGTGTTAATATCAGGCAAGTCATGCCTTGGTCAGCATACTATTTTGCCTGTTCAATGTGAAGTCAACATACTTCCCTCAAGAAAGAATTGGCTGATGTGTAAAACAGCTGAAATGGTTCCTACTTCCATAGCCTTCTGAAAAAAGGATCAGCATGGTTCTAGCCAAAATAGTCATTGTCTCTGCTTAATAGTGGTTCTGGATTTAATGGAAATGCAGAAGGCTACTTAATAAAAGCTTTATAAATAAACACTCCAGAATTTAATTATCCTAAAGTTAGTTTGTTCACCTGTTTAAACTAAGACTGTGGTCCTATTGTGCATCTAGTGAAGATACTGTATTATCCTGCAGCTGTTTGTACTGTGAGAGTACCATGGGTTTCCTGTTGATGTTTGAGTCTCAGGAAAAAGCTGAAGTTTACAATGGCAGTGGAAAGGGAAATGATTAAATAAGCTTTAGGAACTAAACTACTCTTCCTCCTTCAAACAGATCCTTCTGGGCATGGCTAGAAGGACATGGAGTACAATGGTGAGGAAGTCTACTAAACTTAAACTTCTGGTGTTCTCATACTGGTTACTGGCTATGGACATATTCAGTGGAACTTATTCATGCTTGTTAAAAATTGAGACTTAACTAGGAATTAACTACATTTTTAATAGCTTGTAGTTTCTAATATTCTGCTTTGGATTGGTTTGATTTGGTTTAAGAGACAGAATTGTGCAAATTGGTCTGTATTGATGAAGCACATTTGTCTGAAGATTATTCCTTTAATAGGCTAGGCAGTTAATGCTTTTAAATTGTAAGCTTTGACTATAGGCTTTCAATGTTTTCAAATGTGTGCTTCTCCTTATTCTTTCATTTTCGATTTTCCTAAAGAAAGTGGTAACTACTTTTGCAGATATGCATAAAAAAGAGTATTTGGCTTGGCTTTCCATCATAGTTCTTCTGCTTCTGTATTCCCATTTCTACAGAGTGCACACCTGATCAGCCCATAAGGTGCTAATGTGGGCATCTCTCATAGCTTATCTGATCTGATTGGAGAGGACAATCTATAAGAATGTTTTTTCTTACCAACAGTGTTCCAGTTTCCAAAGGTCAATGTATTTTGCAATGTAATGAACTCTAATATGTGGGTGAGAGGGTGTGTTGTGCATGGAAGCCCCAATCAGGAACTGGGCTTTGTACATAGCTGTCATCCTTCAAGAGGCTACAGTGTCAGTAAAGCATGAGGAGACAATAAGGGACCTTGGGTGCAATGGTGAGCCACGCAGAGCAGAGAAATGATATTAGAGAGACAGGAAAGTAAGGGTAGAAAACAATACCAAACTTAAAAGCAATAGAAGAGAGGGAAAATAGAATTAGGGAAAGGAGAAGACAGGGAAAAAGAAGGTAAGATGTAAAAATGAAAACAATAGGAGGAGCAACATGCATGCCACAAATAGGGGAAAATAACACTGGACTGAAAACTATTGTCTGGAGATATCCATGATAGAGCTAGAGCATAACTGAAACATTTGTGTTCTGGATAGATTCCTAAGTGTTCTGGGTAGATTTTTAATCTACTTCTACTAAAAGTAGATTTCTAATATGCTTCTGTAAATGCTTTAAAATGTTAAATGCATTTGATGCAGTTGGATGAAAATAGGATTTTATTTTGATACACATTTAATTTTCTTTCCTAATGTTGCAATATACACAGAAAAAGAATAGGATGTGTATTAGTTCAACAGGAACTCAAGACAACTTGTTTTATATGAACAAGGGTGTTAGGTATTGTGAACTATAAAAACATTCCATTGTTAGACAAGAAGACTAAAATGTATCGTTTTTAGCAATCTTCCAAATTAAACAGTCAGGCTTTGCTCTTCCCTCTGTCAATATGACATCATTTCATTTATACTGAAAAGATGGTTTTAGAGGTACATCTTGAGTTGGAACACGTTATTTAGTGTGGCAAGAATTCATAAAACGTTTATAGAAGTTTTAATATTTGTCTCATAAGAGAAAGTCAAAACAAACATTTTCAGGCATATAAACTTTGAACATTGCTTCCAGTTTTGCATTTCTAGAGGGTTTTTTGTTTGTTTCATTTGGGGTTTTTTTGCTGAAAACACAAAAACTTTAATCACATACATTAATACACAAGGGGGAAAATGTATGAGGAAGAAGGCGTGCATCTGCATGAGAGGATTGTCTACATTCTGTATTTATTCCAGTGAGGAACTTCTGTCACTCAGTACATCAATATATTTTATTTAAGCTTAGTACTGCAGTTTCTTTTAAAAAAAGGCTGTTAACAATCACAGTCACTTGAGGACTGGATAAAGTGGATTACATTCACATTTTATTTCTTCCTGATAAAAGTTTCTGTTCATTTTTTCTTGCTCTACTGGAACCCAAGTGCCCCTGTATGCTGCCCATTGGTGTCGGGATAGGGAGAGCCATCCATCTGGACACAGCTGCCATGGCACCATATTGAAGGTGCTTTACAGGGGTTAAAGCATAAAGTACTCATATAGCTGGAGCTTTAGGTGGCATCTTAATATCTTTGGGAAGCAGGCATACCCAGCTCCACACATGTGAGCTATAAAGGGGATGATGTGAGGAGGATGCCGTGGTGTTTGGTAATGGTAACCAGTAAGACAGTGAAGTCTTTTCTAAAAGTATCGCGTTGCAGCGTGAAGCTTCCTGGCGTGATGTCAGGCAGCTCTCATGAACCCCGACTGCTCCACAGCAGCTATGGTTATTCTTAGAGACACTTCCCATTCCTTAGGAAAAGCTACTGTGTGAGGCTTAGTTGGCTTTTATCTTTAGAAGCGAGCATTTAAATGTTGGACTAATTTGTAACTCTTTCGCAGCTCAGCTGCAGCCCTGCCAGCTGTGCTGGGATCAGTGACAAGCCTTTCTTCTGCCTCCAAAGCACACTTGCAGACAGATCCAGGCCCTAGAAGCACATTGCCCCAGAGGCAACTCGACTTTTTCACAGGCATGTAGCTGCCTGAGGGAGTTTTCCAGAACAAGTAGCATATTAGGAGTTCCCTAGCAAAGAAAGACCTTACATGCAGGTAGTAGCCTTGCTGGCTTCAGGAGTGTTGGATTGGCACTGCTGGGGACACGTTCTTGTGTTTGGAGACGGAGAGGGGCTGTGACCATGATATTAAGTATTGCCCCACCTGGGCCATTCAGCTTAGAGACAGAGGTGTGAGCTACCCAGCCAGGTGGCAGAAGGGGATGAGGAAAAACCCCATCAAGGGACGTTGATTCAAAATGGCCGGAGCAATATGTATTTAACTAAAGCATCTTTTCTCCTGGATTGTTACCCATGATCCTATGGCAGCATTCTTACAAGACTTAGCTGAACAGCTGAATTAGAGACAGCCCCTCTTGCATGTTGGATCACAAGGAAAAAAAAGTTCTTCTTAGGGTGGAGATCAGAAAATTAGTTAATGAGGTAGGAATTAAAAACTACACTGGGAGGCATCTGGCTGTGCAGCTTAGCAGTTGTTTGGCAGTGTGGAGCATCATTCCCACATTTTCGGAGGCCTGTTGTACTCTTCATTCTTGTCCCACCAATCTCTTCTGGTTTTGTTTGCCCTCATAGATTTGTGAAGTTAGTCTGTACATAGTTAATATCTAATAAATAAATAAATACACTAAGTTGGAAGCCTAGCAGCCTCCTCTTGGTCAGGCTGGTTGCAGACTTGACCTCTATTTTGCAGAAGTGTGTGGTGGCAGCTGGGCAAGCCCTGGAGCAGCAGTTCCAGGCACGGGCCTTCACAGGCTGCAATACCTTGGCTGGTGGGGAGCAGGAGAAGGCAGTGGGTCCATTCTTGACCTGTCAGTGCGGTGAGACACCATCGTGTCAGTTTTGTATCCTTGCAAAAATTAATAAATCTTATTTTCATAATTGCATGTTCATATGAGGCTCTCCATCTGAAAGAACAGAAATGAACTAAAACTAACCCCTCTTGACACAATCATTTAGCCTCGACAGTAAACAAAGGTATATTTAAGAGATTTTTTTTTCCTTTTTTCTTTCTTTTTTTCATTTCAGGATATTTCTCCTTGTTTTCACCACTGTTAAATTTAGTCCATCTTGTAGGCACAAAATGCTTCTTTTCAATGTCATCCTTCTTTTAAGATCCAAGGAAGTGTGAAGGAGTAAAAACAACCAATTGTTAACCACGGTTAACATGAGCTGCTGAAGTGATTCTGTTAGCTCACGATAACTGCCCAGATGCTCGAAGGGCCGGGGTCTTGCTGCCGGCTGGCGATTCCCATAGCAGGCGTCAGTAACAGATAGTGTGAGAAAAAGAAACATGATCAGGGCTCTTCTAAAAGAGAGTAAAATATACACTCAGCAGGGATGAGAATATCCTAGAAACAAACAGCAGGGAGCTGAAATGAGGAAGAAACAGAGCAGGAAATGGAGCTACAATTCTGATTTCATCAGATTAGCGGAAGCTGAACAGAGGAGAAACCAAAGGATTTCTGTGAAAGTGGGAGCACAGTGTTGGATTCACCCTTGACCAGTAAACCCAGTTTTCACTCTGAATCTGTGTGAAAGATCAGGAGTGGCATAGAAATTATGCATGTGATGTCAGCTCATCATGAAACAGTTGAGGATCATTTTATTTAATTTTTCTTTTCTAAACTTTCATCTTTACAACTTCAGGTCAAAGTTTTTAAACTAAGAAACTGCTCTTTAGAACTGAACCTGACCAAAAAAGTAGTTGTTTGCTAAACAGATTCTGGTTTATTAATAGCTTTGTTCATTCCTAGACAATGTTTTTGAACTTTTTTTTTTTTTACTGAAACATGATCTGACATTTCTGTTGTGACTCTTTTTGGCTTTTATTGAATATTACCTTTCAAGTGCAACAAAACCAGAACTAACTGAATGAGTATTTAAAAGATATTACTCTTAATTAAATGGAAATTTCAAAACTTCAGGTTGAACAGGGTGAGATTCACCCTGGGCAATAAATACATTATATCTACTTCGTGTTTTCAGCAAATTTTTATTCTGTTGCTAACAAAATTAATTTAATTTTCAAAATAAGGAAAGGAGGTGCAAGGTTATATGAGTGTAGGGTCAATGGGTGATCCTGGAAGAGGCTTGAATTGGCAGGTGGAGTGGAGCAAATCCTGAGATAGAAAGGAAAAGGAGATTGCACTTTAAGTTGTCATTAAAGTGTGAGGCCTTGTAGGAGCTGATTTTTCATTTCTCCAGAAAGCAGGGCTTGTAAGCAAAACTCGGAAAAAGAATCAAAATAACAGAAGATTCTCTGTCCTACTGTGTCATGGGGTTTAGGAACTTGGCAAAGTCAAGCTTCCTCAATAAAAGATGGAAATTGGTCCTTAGTATGTTTAATTAAAGAGGAGATTGAGAATTATTTAAATATAATTTAAAGTGATTTAATGAAAACCAATATTTGAATATAAGGTTTAATTTCCCTGAAAATAAATCACAGCTAAGGAGGACAAACTTTCCATGTAAATCTGGTGATTTGGAGCACCCTGCATGGAAGGGGAGTTCAGATGCAGTGCATCTGTTACAGCCTTGCAGGGCTGGCCCTGATGCCTCTTGGGCTGGAGGTGCAGGCAGGACTTGTGCCCTGCTGCATCTGCTGAGCTGTACAGGACTGGAACAATATTGCAGGCAAGCAAGACTTTCATTTTACTTGGAAAAACAAGGAATGTGAGTGCTGAAGAGGGAATATGATCAGTGCAACTGGATTGAGGAAGCATTTGTTTAAGAATGGTTTCTTAAAATTGGTTACTTTTCTCCCCATTTTTATGTTATTATTTTATTTTTTTGGTTTAGGATACTCTTTTTTTCCTGGCCTCCAGTGTCCATAAAAGAAGGATAGAAATAATATATAAAATGTAGAAAATAATTTCAAAATATATTTTATTCAAATTTTGGAGAAGCTTATTTAAACATTGAATATTTTGAAACATATTTCAACGAGATATATACATAAGCAAAATATTAAATATTTTTAAAAGAGAAGATATGATTTTTTGTATTTTATTGACCTAATGGACACAATTTGCACAAAGGCTTTTTGCGGTTTGGAGATAGATTCTGGCTTTGCTGAGCTCAGGAGTCACCTCTGAGCAGATGCTGTTGGCTGTCCCTTTGGCTGTGTTCAGTCTGCTGGATTTACAAAACCCTGAGAACTCTTGCTCTTAGCACTCCTGTGAATGTTTTAGGAAATGTGTTTATTGTTTTGAAACACAGATGGGGAAAGCAATTCTTTTCCCAACAGCTTCACTGAACAGTAGATTCACAGCCACTTACAGAGCAGGAATTAAGACAAATAAAGGGCAGACTGTGTCCACATGCCACTGCAGGGTAGAAGACACTATTCTACCTTTATTCTTTCAAAAAAAGGAGAATAAATCAACCAAGCAAGGAGTAGGCCAGGACAGTTGTGCTATCAGCATTCTCCAGCTTCTGGTATCGAGTAAGCCAGCTTGGATCCCTCTGTGCAGCTCCATACTGTTGTGTCCATGCTTTCTGCAGTCATCAGCTACAGCTAAGCTACAATTCCTGCATCCACAGCAGCCTCCTAACTTCCCAACAGTCTTATTTGTCTCCTGTCTTGTTTTACCCAGTCTGCTCTATTTAAGGGAATAAATACCTGTTGATTTTTTTAGCCTTAAAATAGCTCACATTTAAATACGAGGGAGGCCAAGCATAAATACTAGAAAACAATTTGTGTGGTAATATGAAGTATTTAAAAAGAAACCTGCAGTGTGTAATTCTTCACCATGCAGAAGCTGGTGTAAAACTTTCTGTTTCTCTTAAATGTGAAATTAGTTCACGTCTTTTCTTGCTTTTATGGTGTTGCCAATTATTCAGTGCACCATAAGCCCCATGTCCTAAATTTCTTGATTCATGTCTAAACATTGCTTGTATTAGCTGTACCCTAATTAATTCTTTTGTGACACAAGTCTAATTTGCCCAGCATGCTTTTCTTTGCCAGGAGTGGCTGCACCAAATCTGCTGATGCCAAAGAGGTAATGTGTATTTAACACGCATCAGCACTCTCTCTCCTTTTTACAATTGCTGATCCTCCTCCACTTAATAATGCACTACTAAGTTAAGGTTATAAATAGCTCAAGCATTGCTAACTATCAGGGTGTGTGGTTATTCCATAATAACCACATTTTAGGGTGTGTTTCAATTTTACAGGCCAGTCATTTACTTCAAATTACTTTGTCATTTCTTAAAGTCATTGTGTAATTTCATTATTAAAGGAAAAGAAAAAAAATATAATTTGATTTTTAAAGATGCATTAAATAACACTAATTATAATGCTTAGCTTTTAGCACATTTTTTATCCTCAGTGCTTTATAGCCAGTTTGCTAATTAATTTTTACAACATTCTTATGATGAGCAACTAGCTGTACCTCTGCCTGAAAGTCAGGAACACTGAGGCGGGGAAGTTGAGTGGTTTGCTCAAGATTACAGTGATTTGTCCAGGAGATGGTTTTAGGGCCAATATGAGTATTTTTGTTGTTTCTGACTGCCAGATCTTGCACTCATAAATCTTTCTTTCCCCCAAACCATATACTCTCAATAATTATTTTATCTTTAAAACAGATAAGAACAGAGCCTTAAAATGGCACAAGTCAGCTCTGTGATCTACGGAGTTCTAGCTGTGTAAAGGAAGATTTGGTTTTAAACACCTCCACTTGAAAAATGAAACTCCTTTACACCACTGATCTTTGGAGGCAGCAAAAATTCACTTAAATGTTCACCAATTCTTTTCTTGAAGTTTCATTACTAATTAGTGGTTGTGAGGCAGTAATCCATGTTCTCATCACCTCCTTTAAGGCCTTTTCAAGCTTCAATCTAACTACTAGCTCTCAGCCTGTGATTAAATTTCTGAGCTGCCTTTAGTCCCGGGAGCGTTCAACACAGTGAAAGAAATGTCTTCAGCTGCAGGCTTGTAACAGGTTAGGAAAAGGGAAGAGAAGGTGTTTCCTCTGTCATTTGTAAATGTACCATCCTTAACAGAGAAGAGGGAGGAGAAGTAGTAAACAGATGGTGAAATGTCTGCAATGAGAGTCACTGGATGCTGAGGATTTCTGAAATAGCAGCCCATCATATTTAGGCAAACATACTGAGTGGGAAGTCTTTTAAAAATCACCTTCTTTGGGTAACAATTGAAGCAAAGCTTACTGGAACAACTTTATCAATATTGTTAATTTTCTTGGATTGTTTATAATACTGTGGTACGTATCTGTATATGTGTATGTATATGTATAAGTATATACAGGTACATATCTCTGTAGCATTACATTCCCATATTGCAATGTAATATAATGTATCTATGAAATCAAGTGCTTTGTAAGACTTAATTTCTATATATTAAAAAAAAAAAATGAAAATGTGTCTTTCACATGCAAGAGTTTAACAATGCTGAAAGACAAGTTAGAACTACTCAAAACTTTAAAATTCTTGTGTTTGACAGTGTTGTGAATGTATTTATTTTCAGAATGTGGAGTGGGTAATATTATACCCATATTTATTGCAGCTGGATCATTTTCAGCTCCTCAATCTTTCTTGTTTGTTTATTGTAACTTTGGTTCTATCACTGAGGGCATTCAAACTGAATGCTCTTGTTTCCCTGAACTTTAAAGTTAATTACTCTTAAGCTCCAGTGCAGTTATCTTTGACTTAGGTATTATGTTAGCACTGCAGATACTATATAATCATTTAAAAGGACCTGTAATTTTCCCAAAGGTCCTAATCCTCCCATGGGATCATGTTGCAACACTTAACTAACACGCTGTAGCTGGGTTCAGTAGAGCTTCTTGCAGGAGCAAGGTCTGAGACAAGCCTCCTTTGGGAGCACAACCTTCAAAAGGCAGGGATTTGGTACTGATAGTTTGGGGATTTTTTTCCTAGGGCTTTGTTACTAATGGTAATTTGTGACAACATGAACTTCAAGTGCTTTATGGTAAGATAAAATGAAAACCATTAAATATTGGTGCTATTGACTTGCTGAAAGACTGTACTTTATGTTTATTTGCTATAAACAAGAAGAAATATTTATTTAATAACATCATCTCAAAGGCTGACTCTTTCCATGAGAGTCCAAAGAGAGCCTCAGCAGAGGCTACCTTATTGAAATCTGCTCAACCAACCTTTCTTTAAATACACTGCTTAGCATAGCTCAGTTTCTGGCCTGCCCTACAAAATTGCAGTCTCCAGTAAAGTTAAAGGATGATTCATTCACCTAGAGAAGGAATTGAATATTCAAGTCACTTGTCAGGCTGGCAGGTTTAAATTATATAACAGGAAGCTTTCTATTCATATGTAATGTAACTGAATCACCACTTCTTTATTGATAATTCATTATATGTTGCTACTATCACTCTGCAGCTCTGAAAAGCTTTTTGCTATAATGATTTTATACCATACCAGTATAATGGCCTTCTGACTGTGTCAATCAGCTCTACTTGCGTGTATAGTAATATTATTCTGCAATCTGTCTTGGGAGAATGCTTAAAAGCTTTCTCTCATTTTGTCCATTTAACTCATGTATTATCTGAGTTTTTACATTAAATGGCCATACTTAATATCCCATGACATGTCACCTATTTTCTAGGGAGGATACTGATACAGTACTTACCAAATTCAGAATCTATACTAATCAAGTTACACCTGCCCACTTCAGCCAAGAGCAGTTAGTTCAGTGCATCAGCATTTAATCTGTAGGAAGAACTTATGAGGAGGAACAAAAACAATAAGAACTTGGCTAAATGTAGTCATGGTTGATGCAATTTGTTTTGTGAGGAGGGATTAGAAGATATTGAAATCAAACTGAGGCACAGGGGTCAATTTAGATACAGATTTGTTGGCAGGACTCAGCTTATATTGGTTGCACATTTATAAAGACAAGGCCTAATCTAGCAAATATTTATGCAATTTCTGTTATGCACTTTGTGCATTATTCTGAATGAGACTTCTTGGCTGTAAAATTAAATGTGTGTGCAAAAGTAACAAACTGTCAGACTTTAAGAGAGTTCAGGTGAAGTGCAGTAACAGGCATACGTTTACACTGAAGGACTGCATGGAAGTCTCAAATACGTTCTCTAAACCTCTTTCACAGTCAGGTTAATGTACTCAAAATTTTAAGACTTGAAATGCCAGCTGCTGAACACAAAATCCTACTTTGGAACTGGTGCCAAGGCATTTAATCTGTTTGACTTAGAAATTTTCCCTAAAAATACTGGATATACTTAAATCTTATTTGTTGCTTGATTCAGTCAATTCCATGGTGTAACTGACTTCTATGTTAAAGAATAAAAGACTCTATTTACCTAACAGTTTGAAAATTTAATGTTTCAAGGGCAGCAGGTGTCCATTTACATGGTCACCTGGCTCATATATACCATCTATTCTGCATGTGAGAACTTCAGACAAAGTTAATGCAGCAAACACCCAAGTACAGGCAGAATTAATCTGCTCAGCCACACAAGAAGAATGGCAAGGTGGAAAAGCAATGGTTTAATTAGGCCACAGCCCTATTAACTCATAGGACAATAAATTGTACCTTTCCCATTATCATTCATTCCTCAGTCTATTTTTAAGCCACCTTTCCTTGGGAATTGGATATTCCTGCCTGAATACTTGCAGCTGTCAGTGGAAGAGACTTTCAGTTAACCATACAGAAGTACAGGGAAAGGTCCTAAACGGGCTAGGATATGAGTATTTTTATGAATTGGGAATAAGAATATGAATAACAACATGTAGGTAAATGGTTTGTATTGCTTTTGCTAGCAGAATGACACTCCTTGGGGCCGATCCTAACTCCTGCCTGCACCAGCATATTGGCAACAATTATAAGGAATTTCTCATACATAAGGTGGGGGAAAAAAATATAAGCAAACTCAGTTCCATGTTAAAAGTCCAGAAATTATCATAGAAAAGTCTCATGGTTTGTTTTGCCACTGTTCCCTCCACTGTGTTAACCTGCCAGCCTTGCTTTTGTAATCCTTCACAGGATATCAGAAGCTCTTGGCACATGGGACTGGGTGGCACAGGCATCATCACGTCTTGGGTCCTTACCCTGTCCTAAGCTGGGTTTCTGTTTTCACCTGGGCATGAAATTCAGCCTAAATGATTTTGATTTCCTCCAGCAGTAGCAGCGAAAGCACTGAATAGACACAGCACCCTTCTCTTTGTAGTCTCACAATGGTTTGCAGAGGTGAGCAAGCTTCCTGCCCCGTGACCCTGGAAACTTAGTGCATGATTTATAAATCCTCAGAAGGCTGTAGGAGCAGCAAGACCAAAGTATAAAGTTCAGTGAACAAGGACAGCTTGTTGTATTGGGTATCCCAAATCCATCTACAGGGTCTCTTGTGGGTTATGGCAAGGCTCTTACCTCATGCCTGAGGGTGGTGGGACCTGCCACCAGCCTTTTCCCAACACTTTGCTCAACCCATGCAGAGCATCAAATCACAAAAATAAAAGTTTTTTCTGCTCATAAATTACACTTTAATTAGCCATTTTATGGGTTTGTTTTAACATACAATTTGTTAGATTGACAAGGTACTAGTATAACTAGTAACACAAAAAGGAAGTAATGCCTCCTTATTGTCACATTAAAAGTAAAAAATGCAGAATAAAGGGATAAAGGACTCTGGGCAGAAAGTTCTTAAAAAAAGAATATTGGTTTTCTTTGACTGTGTTTGTTTTTTAATTTGATAGAAATAAACAAGTTACCATGGCAACTGTCATATCACAGGCAAGGCGCAGAGCAAGGAAGATGCAGTGCACTTACCAATTAGCAGAATGAGTTTCAAGACTTTTAAAGACATTTTGCCTGCTGACGTGAAGATACATTGCAACTTGGCCTTCAAGGAAAGCTAGAGTTTGCCCCTGGACATCCTTTTGGCAGCTGCCTTAGCCATTGCTTCTTGATGCTGCACCCCTTTTTCTGGAGCCCTCCCCTTTTGAGGTTCTTGCTGCTCCCAGAGCTGCCCTGGGGAAGACACCCTATCCACAGGGATGGTGTCTCAGGCACAGCGGTCACCGCTCACCAGAAGGTCGGGAGGAATCGTTAATTGATGCTCTTGTGACACCCAAGATGCTCAAAACACATGGATAGTGTTAATTAATCCTTGTAACAGTCGGGTGAGATAGGCAAGCGTTATTACCCTAGAATATATATTTATTTTGTTTTTTCTATTTTTAATACATGGGGCAGCTGGAATTTGTTTGAATGTTTTCAGCATCGGGGAGAAGCAGAAGTAAATAGCCCCTGTTTTCCAGCCCTTTGACCTGGCTACTATTCACCTCTCCTAGTTCTTATTTGCTGAACTCCTCTTATA